>CM056382.1:47831550-48010629 GCA_029718625.1 Synaphobranchus kaupii | reverse complement strand
AGGACAAATTTCAAGTTAAAATTTTCTGCAGGTGGTAGACGACAGTCCAGGAGATAAAATCAAATCAAAAATATTTGTATAGTGCATTTTATGAATATTTGTCACAATACACTATACGTACAATGGACCCTGGCCACAAAAGCAGGCCTAGAGCAACAGTGGCAAGGAAAAACTCCCCGAGTGGGACAGATAGGAAGAAACCTTGAGACTCATCCTATTTTTTGATGATAAATATTTGTCCTCTTTCTGATCTCTTTTATTATCTTTAATTGCAGATCATTATAAAGAATGTCCCCAGTAAAATTTGGTTTAGAGTCTGTCCTCTGTTTTCTGCAGAGGGCTGTTTATCACAATCCATGACCGCTCCCACATCTCCACTCTGCTCCAGAGCTGGCCGGAGAAAGATGTACAGGTGAGTTGGCCAGATCGGCACTAATTACACACACACTCTCTCATCCTGCTTCACACACTCACACACACACACACACACACACACACACACACACACACACACACACACACACACACACACACACACACACACACACACACACACACACACACAACCTATAGAATAGCAGAGCTGTGTGCCAGCTTGGAGTGCAGGCGTACAAGGAAGATCTACCATCAGATAGATTAATTATATCTGACAGCTAAATTGGTCATATCTTTTGGCTGATCAATCTGATCTGCTCTGATTGCATGTGTGTGACAGGTATGTGACAATGACACATTGTGAGAATCAGTGAACAGTGACAGATTTCGTTTGACTGTGACGTGTGGCATGATGTCTGGTATGACTGACAGGCTGTGGTGGTGACGGATGGAGAGCGGATTCTTGGTCTCGGGGACCTGGGTTGTTATGGCATGGGCATTCCAGTGGGCAAGCTGGCGCTCTACACAGCCTGCGGAGGAGTGTCACCCCAAAAATGCCTGCCAGTCATGTTGGATGTGGGCACCGACAACCAGGTAATCACAGAGCAACACCAGACAACCAAGCATTCACAGAGCAACACCAGACAACCAGCATTCACAGGGCAACACCAGACAACCAGGCATTCACAGAGCAACACCAGACATTCACAGGGCAACACCACACAACCAGGTATTCACGCAGATACCAGACAACCCAGGCATTCACAGGGCAACACCACACAACCAGGTATTCACACAGATACCAGACAACCAGGCATTCACAGGGCAACACCACACAACCAGGTATTCACACAGATACCAGACAACCAGGCATTCACAGAGCAACACCAGACATTCACAAGGCAACACCACACAACCAGGTATTCACGCAGATACCAGACAACCCAGGCATTCACAGGGCAACACCACACAACCAGGTATTCACACAGATACCAGACAACCCAGGCATTCACAGGGCAACATCACACAACCAGGTATTCACACAGATACCAGACAACCCAGGCATTCACAGGGCAACACCACACAACCAAGTATTCACACAGATACCAGACAACCAGGCATTCACAGGCCAACACCACACAACCAGGTATTCACACAAATACCAGACAACCCAGGCATTCACAGATCCATACAAAACATCCAGGCATTCACAGATCCATATAAAACAACCAGGCATTCACCGATCCATACCAGACACCCAGGCATTCACAGATCCATATAAAACAATCAGGCATTCACAGAGCAACACCAGGCAACCAGGCATTCGCAGATCCATATAAAACAACCAGGCATTCACAGAGCAACACCAGGCAACCAAGCATTCGCAGATCTATACCAGACAACCAGGCATTCACAGATCCATACCAGACATACACATAATCACAGATCCGTACCAGACAACCAGATAATCAGACACACCTAATAACTGGGTCCAAACAAAACTTTAAAACCAAGTAAATACAGACACACATGAATCAGACAAACCAGGAGACATGTCCAACCAGGTACGCACAGACAAGACACCACAGCTCACCACAGAGACATGTCCAATACAGACACTCCCAGCAATCAGCTGAGCAGAACCACACCATAAACCAGGTAATCACTGAATCACAACCTTTTTTTTCAAATATATGCAAGCTCAACTCAAGTTGCTTGTATCTTTAGTTAATTATAATGCTGGATAAACTATCACTCTATTTACTTGCCTTTCCTCTAAGCACATTTTAATCAGTGATTCCCATACTCTGTACTTATAAGGGTTTGACATGTGCACTTATGTGAATTGAACAAGCCAGTCTGGAGTTAACTGGATCACATGAATCTTAAATAGGCATCATGAAACAAAATAACATTGATTCAGATTGTGCTAGAAGCCAGCCAACCTATAGCAAATCTTAACAGCTCAAAACTGCTTTGAGAAATACCCCCTTGGTGAATCAAGACACCAATGTAGGGGTATTAGGTGAAACCAGGTGAAAACTAGCATGACTGTACTGTAGGGGGCATTGACACAGCCCTGTAGAGAGCACTGTTGCAGTGCTAAAGCGTCTACTGTAACACAATGCACCCTGTATTTGGGTGGAAACGTGTTCCTCTCAGTGTGTGTCTGCCATATAAAGCTTTTACAGGGACTATAACTCCAGTTTATTTGGCTCCCACAAAGGCTTTGATGGGGAGTTCCATGTCTGGATTTGTTTCCTCAGATTTGTCCATCATCTCTACTGTGCCAGAGTGGGAAGGGCAGGTGACCTCATCCTCCTCCTCCAGCCTTATTGCAAAGTGACATTAGCTCTTTCACAAGCAGTAATAAAACTGCACAAAGTTTTTTTTAAATAAGAAAACACCAATCATCCTTTCATGATATAGATTGTTAAGAGAGATAGTCTCCCTGCAGCATTTCTGGGGCTAGTCCCTCTAGCACAAAACCCCTCTCATAGGCTACTGCGTCTAAGCCTGTGAATCACTAATGGGTGTGATGGGGGACTGGCAGAAAACAGAACCCTGAAAGCCCTATCCCACTGCAGCAGTGCTATACTGAGCAAACAATACGCACAAAAAATAGGAAAAACTGAGCAAAATAGGAAATCTGTACCCCAATCACAACAGCAGGTCACTGGGGAAACTGGGAAGCACAAAAAGTTCACAGAAATGCTCCCCTGATTACTTTAGTCTCTTATCTGCTTACACAGTTATCTGAGAAGTCATTGAGATTTATGAGATTTACATCCTGAAATGGATCGTTGCAAATATTTGTTTTTATTGTGCCGTCCAAGGCATGACAGATCTAATAACTTACGCGTCCATTTTGTCCTGTACCTCCAGCTGTTCTTTCCCACATCAGAGGGAAGCTGTTTCCGTGCTCTGGATTCAGATGACATTGGAGGGGCAGTGCGCGATCCACACGGTGCCTCTTATTGGCGAATCATTCCGCTCAGCCGTGGTCATTTCTCCGTTTTTCATCAGTGGGGGGGGGGGGGCGGTTGGGCGTGGGGCAGTCTAAAAAGGAGCCCTGCGGTAATACCTGCAGGTTTAAGAGCAGACAGAGACGGGATCGCTGCTTGATCTCTGCGTTTCTGTAGTGCCAAACAAGATAAAAAGGGAATTACTTGGGATGAGTGATCCTTATGGCATTTTGGGATGCGGTGCCTCTGGGCTAAATAACAGCTGCAGGAGCTGTGTAATCCCCTTTGTAAACTGTCAGTAATCCCACAGGTTATATCAAGAACTCCAGCCAACACTCTTAATGTACCTTTGTCTCTCATAATGCTGTATTTACCCAGAGAAAACCTGAAGTAAACCTTCAGCAACCCTTGAGCTAACCTGCTCTAAGATCTGGCAGATCTCTTAAATGGCATCATGGTTCCCACACGTGCTCGTTGAAAGACCAGTGCAGTGTAAACACAGCATCCCTTGCTTCATTGCCCTGTTTTCTCCCTCAGTAAACAGAGTCTGTTGTGTTTATGCTTTCCCTCAGAGTCTGCAGTCTCTTTGTGAACAACCCGCAGACAACCAGGAAATCCCTGGGACTTGTGGTCTCTCTCTGATGCATGCAGAAAACCTTATGAAATAGAAGATTGATAATCTCAGACAAGATGGGGGGACTGCCACTTTGGTGTGTCAGTATAGTTAAACAGCTTCCTTACACTGTCCAGTCGGTGTGATATCAACCAAATGTTATGTGAAGCGACCTGATTCACCACCAGTCAGATCCATTGTTCTTTAATCAACTAGTATGCGCTAGTTAATTAAAGAACAATAGGTTTGACTGACTGTGTAAATAATTGAAATGTCATCAGTCTGGAGCGCATCACATCATTATGTTCTGAGAGCCTGAGATGCACTCCAAGTGTGCTGTTTTCAAAGATTGCACGCATTCCACTGGAGGTGAAAGTGGGGACTTTCAAGGGAGATGGCTGGGCTCACACACACGAGTGATGAATTATGCAGGATTATCTATTATTAGGATTATCTATTATCTACTATTCCTCAACACAGATTTGGTCAGCTGTTCCACAACTCAACGAGAAACCACGTTGGCCGCTCAGCAGTTCAGAGATAAACCTTTGGGCTGTCCCCAGCTCAGACTGATGCCCGGTGGCTCTTCCACAGCTCAGACGGAAACCTGTTTCTAGAGTAAAATCTGTTGGCTGTTCCATAGCTGAGAGAGAAACCTGTCGGCTGTTCCTCATATGGGAGTGACCTGTTGGTTTTTTTTGTTGTGGCAGGGACCCTGGGCAGTTAACGGCTCCCTTCTTGATGAGGCGTGACGGTGTTCTGGATCATTTCGCTCCGATTTGTTCCTTGGCGTCCTGCGCAGCGCCGGGCCCGGGTGGTGGGGAACTGCTGGCCTTTGGGGAGGAATTCCTTTCCCCAGATTAGACTCAGTGGCGCTCCTTTTAAAGACACGCCTGGAGGGCACTGAGTGGAAAAACCCGCCGTCTGCAAACACAACAGAGTCCACTCACTATATCCGCGCCCCTATCTACCGTGGTTTTGCACCGCACATCAAAGCCAGGACAGAACAAACAGAGGCCCGGGAGACGGACAGGGCCGCGCGCGTATGGGGAGGTCAGGCAGCCACGCACAAGGGCCTCAAATATTATGATTTCATCTCAGCTGCAGAAGCATCAAGGACAACGTGTGAAAATAAACGACCGCCACTGACTGTTCTCTAACGGAAACACCAACATGGGGTTTTAAAAAGGCCAGCGCTACTTTCCACTCCAGTCTCCGTTTGGGAAGAGAACGTAACAGCACAATGAATCATTTCTTCATCCTTGTCTCCGTCTCTTGGTTGGGGCATACCTTTGAAAACTAGCAAATCTGGAAAACGGTAAGACAAATAAACTGCGCAAACGAACCTGTGATAAAATGGTAGCCAGAGACCCTAAATGTTGTATGCTGTGGTTCAGTATACAGTGTGTGTGGGGTGGATATTGGGGTTTTCAGAAGGTGGGGTGTGACATCATCATCATCATCCTTCTCTGAAGAGGAAATGGTCACTGCTCAGACCTGTCCCCATGGGAACAGTTCCACTTCGCCCTTCACCCTGGGGGCGTGTCTCCCAGTTTTCTGCCAATCACAGTTGTCAGTCGCCTCAAAAAAAATGCACAACCGCTTCAGTAAACATAGTATTTCTTGAAATTGTTCCAATAAACTGTGCTGGATGTCCAGTTGGAGTGTGCCTGTAATGGGCCTTTAGGACTCATTTAAGATAAACCGACAATTTTTTCTACAGTACTTTCTCCTAATTTGTAATGCCCTGTCATATTCACCAGTCTTGCAACATTGCTGCAACATAATTTGTTCTTCATCATTTGTTCTTCTCCTCTCCTCTGGATCTCCACTGTACCCTGTTTGTGTCCTATGCTTCACAGAGAGGAAGTGTTTTAAACATTAAAAATACTTAGTGGACATTCTGCTATTCTCTCCATAAGAGTGGAGTCTCAGTGGTGTAACAGCAGAGTAAATTAGTGTGAGTGAGTAAGACACGTTCCGGGTCCTTTTCACACTGCATGCCACTCAATAGGATGTCACTTCTCACACAGATCAAATGACTGGACAGCAGACCAGTAGATGCTAAAGCTATTACAGCTGCAGGAAAGAGTTTCCTAACCCTAACCCTCCTCTCCCTCTGCTTCTCCAGGAGCTCCTGAAGGACCCGCTCTACATCGGACTCCGCCACAAAAGAATACGGGGCCAGGCCTACGATGACCTGCTAGATGAGTTCATGAAGGCCGTGACTGACAGGTAAGGTTTCACAGAAGGTCTGAATCCTGTACCCCCAGCTAAGGAATTGATTTCATTGAAGCAATGATGTCAGTTCTCACACATTCCACACATGTTCAGAAACAGCTGTGTTTATGACAGGTCAGGCAGTGGGGATATTAAGGGTATATTTACATCAAACTTACATATCTTGATTACAAGGCTTGTGAGGACCTGACCAGCCAATGTAATTGAGTAGTTGGAATTGAAATTGACTCTATGGAACCACTTTTCCAGTTTTATCAGTGTACAACAGTGTACAATTCCAAAGACTTGTCACACTGAGCCAATTGGAGATACAAGAGTACATGAGTACCAATGACACGTGCATTGGGGTTGGGGAGAAGTATTCAAAATCCCACTGGAAGTTAACATAAGCAGAGTGCACAGCAGTGCTGTGGTAATGAATCTGCTTCATTGCATCCATGGTTTGACAGTACATTTAAGGAACACCTTCATGTTATGTAAGGGTCAGTTTGATGTAATAGACCCTGTGACCTCCCTACATGGCAAAGTAAGAAGCATCAAGCAGGGTGGTTGCTGTGTGGGAAGAGCTCTGGTACAAGGTGAGGCAGAGTGGGAGGAGCTCTGGGACAAAGTGAGGCAGAGTGGAAGGACCTACAAGACAAGGTGAGGCAGAATGGGAGGAGCTACAGGACAAGGTGAGGCAGAGTGAAGGAGCTCTGGGACAAAGGTGAGGCAGAGTGGGAGGAGCTCTGGGACAAGGTTAGGCAGAGTGGGAGGAGCAGGGACAAGGTGAGGCAGAGTGGGAGGAGCTCTGGGACAAGGTGAGGCAGAGTGGGAGGAGCTCTGGGGCAGAGTGGGAGGAGCTGGGACAAGGTGAGGCAGAGTGGGAGGAGCTCTGGGACAAGGTGAGGCAGAGTGGGAGGAGCTGGGACAAGGTGAGGCAGAGTGGGAGGAGCTCTGGGACAAGGTGAGGCAGAATGGAGGAGCTCCTGGAGAAGGTGATGGAGAGTAAGAGGAGCTCCAGGACAAGGTGAGGCAGAGTGGGAGGAGCTCCAGGTGAAGGCGAAGCAGAGTGGGAGGAGCTCCTGGTGAAGGTGAGGCAGAGTGGGAGGAGCTCCAGGTGAAGGTGAGGCAGAGTGGGAGGAGCTCTGGGACAAGGTGAGACAGAGTGGGAGGAGCTCCAGGTGAAGGTGAGGCAGAGTGGGAGGGGCTCTGGGACAAGGTGAGGCAGAGTGGGAGGAGCTGGGACAAGGTGAGGCAGAGTGGGAGGAGCTCTGGGACAAGGTGAGGCAGAATGGAGGAGCTCCTGGAGAAGGTGAAGCAGAGTGGGAGGAGCTTCTGGTGAAGGTGAGGCAGAGTAGAAGGAGCTCCAGGACAAGGTGAGGCAGAGTGGGAGGAGCTCCAGGTGAAGGTGAGGCAGAGTGGGAGGAGCTCTGGGACAAGGTGAGGCAGAGTGGGAGGAGCTGCAGGTGAAGGTGAGGCAGAGTGGGTAGAGCTCTTTGGATCTTCCTCCTCAGCTAGCAGGATTAGGCAGTATTAGTATGTCAGGGCCTCCCGCCCCCGTAGGACTGCATCTCCTCTGTTTGAGCTGCCAGCTGGAGGAATGGAGCCCCGCAGTCACCCTTGTGTCAGACGGATGGGATTCATGACGGAGTGTCTCTGTGTGCTCATATTTCTGCTTCTGCATGCTTGGGATGTGGGGCCAATGCAACCCCCTTTGCGGGCTGTGTAGTCTGTGAGTATTGACTTCAGCAGTCTGGGCAGAGACAGAGTCAGTGACCACAGCGGTTCCCTCAGAAGAGAGCTGCCAGCGTATATATTTGAGATCTATGAGATAAATGCTGGTTTTCAGATAAATACAGGCTACATCACTCCCCATCTTGTTCTCTCTCTCTCTTTTCCTTCCTCTCTCCTTTCCCCCTCTTTCCCTCCCAGTTTCACTCTCCCTCTCTCACTCTGTCATTATCTATCTCTTTCTCACTTTTTTCTCTTCCTCTCCTTTCTGCCCTCTCTTACCTTCCTCTCTCTAGGTTGGGGGTCTGGTTCTGTGTCATTGTGTGCTGAACTGAGTTTGGCTGGTTCTGAATGGTGTCTCTGGGTCACATGGACACAGCACACATGTATGTATTTAAGGCGCGACACAGTGCTCAGAAACCAAGTGCGTGCTTCTCCAGCTGGCAGAGAAACCCCTTTTTAATAAAGGGGTAGCTGCAGAACCACTGGGAATGCTGACGAATTTCCCCAAAAAAGAATGCAATTGATGGAAAAATGAACGATTATAGGTAGTTGGGGAATAAAATAACGATTATAATCATTCATTAAATTTTCATAAAATGTCTTTCATTAGCAGAATTTGCAGGGGGGCATGCATATTTGTGTGCAGAAAGAGTGGCAGATGCCATGAGACTGCAGAAAAGGAGGTCTTTCACCAGCTTAGATGAAGACCTGCAGGTCTCTAATCCTCTCAACGATTACATCATGGGGGGAAACTATGGATATTTGTCTCCTGACTGAATACCGAATTTGAGTCTTTATGATGGCATCCAGCAGCAACTCTGAGTCTTGCCCTTAGACGAGACAAAATCATATGTACATGTACACATGCAGTACAGATGCCCCAAACGATTTATTAATAGAGCAGATTGTGATTAGGCGCCCGGACCGGAAGCTCTTTTTAAATCTTTTACGAGGAATGGCTGAGCTCTGATTCGCTCTGAGGCTTTTGAGTCTTTGGCAGTGGTTTCTTGCACCCGACAGAAGCTGCACCAAACTAAAAGAAACAGCAGTTTTCAGATGCTAAACAGAGAGTGTTTTACAGCCCAATTAATTCTAAAAGTGCCTGCTCTCTCACATGTGTCTATGTGTATACGAATGGGGAATTTGGGCTTGGGGTGAGGGGGGGGGGGGTTCAGCAACAGGGGGCGATGGGGTCTTTTTTGCCTTTATTTTGTTCCCCCAGACTGTTCTCATTTTTTTGTGGAATGAAAGGTCCTGAATTCTTAATTGGAGCTCCCGCTCCTCTGCTGTGGAGCGGGTGAATGACCAGCCGTCACCGTGGTGATAGAGGGGTGGGGTGACTGACAACACGAGGAAATGCAGATTGTGTTTCCCCAGATGAATGTCGGGGACGGATTTGTGATGAAGTTTGGTGAAAGGCTTTCCTCCACTGAAGCAATTTCAGCAGAGCTTGAATAAAATGGCCTGAGAGAGAGAGAGATAGAGAGAGAGTGAGAGTGAGAGCCCTTTGGGAAAAGCTATAAAATTGTTCTATAAAAACTTTTTTTTTTCTCATAAAAAACAGCACTAATTACTACCTTTTCTCCATGCCTATAGAACATTGAAAGGTGCTGTTCATATTATGTTATCCATAAGTTGAACTTTTTCAAAAATGTTTTTATTTAACCTTTAATTAACCAGGAATACCCCTTTTACAAGGGGGACCTCGAAATCTCTTTTACAAGGGGGACCTGACATAAAACACAAGTTTCCCAACAAGACATTTAACAATGAAGTTGCAAACACCATATAGGTGGGCTAGATGAGATGGTAAAATAACAGAAATTAATGAACAAAGCAGGGGTTTAAAGCAGTATACACATGGATGCTTTACACTGAATGTAAACAACACAAAATGAAGACAAAATTGAGGGATGCACACAAGATGGGTTTGATGGTTTTGATGCCAGCTCTTTGAGACCTGACCCTGTCCACCGCAGAAGTGCGGCGATCACATGAGGCCCCTCCCCCAGCCTCTGTCCTGTTTGGACAGCACTACATTTCCTGCAGTTTATGTTCCCATAGAGTACTCAAGTGACTACGTCAGTCGTGGGCGGAGTCTGGTTTCGAAAGTAAATTCCCTATGGAAGAATAGAATGGGCTTTCGAGACTATCAACTATTTCTTGAAATCTGATTTATAGAATGAGCTGAAACGTTCCTGGATTAGCCTGTGTGGTACAAGGATATAGACCATATATCGCATGTTCCAATTTTTATTTTTTAAAGTAATGCATTAATCATTGTAGTTCGACTTGTAGTCCACTTTAACGGACTGCATATCCAGTACTGCAATGCACGGGTGGTTCTTGACCAATAAGATATTACCGTCTCGTCTGTCTGGACATTCTTGGGCAGATGGGAGTACTGCAGCTGAAGATGAGCTAACGTTAGCTTGCTAAGTAGAGAAGCCCGCCCGACAAGGTCAGAAACTGCGCTACGGTTAACCACATAAAGCAATTCTAGCTTTTAGTCTTTCAAGCTAGCTAGCTAACGTTAGAAAAAAAGTGTTTAAAAACGGAGCTGTGTGCTACTGCTGGCTAACGTTATATGACAACGTCTGGAGACAAGGCTGCATGTTCGTAGGGAATTATGGGACATCGGGTTTTTAAACAGTTCCAGCGCTGATATAATCACAAGAAAATACTGAAACGTAAAATATACTTGAACCTGGTCCAGAGAAACGACATAAAAACGACAATATAACGGGCGTTATATTGAACAATCCGGGACATTGACAGTAAGATATAATCAGTAGAAATGGTTTAAAAGTAAGCTTTAGTTAAAGTCTGTGCTCTAAATGAATGGGGAATTTACTTCCGAAACCAGCATGACGTAGTCACTTGAATACTCTATTAGAGGCCTTAAGGCTGCTATCAACATTCTATTAGGCCTTGATTTAGAAAGCTGGATTTGTAAATTTGCTTTATTCCAGGTATACTGACACTTTCGACACATCTTCCACGTCTGTCTAAAACTAGTTAGGAGTGAGGCACAAATGGAGCTGGTAGAGAGAGGACAGGTCTGCTGTTTGGTCTCAGAGATGAACAGAGGGGCAAAATGAGAACAAACCCTGATGTTATTATAACAGATGTGTGTACATGTGCGGAATTACATTACAATACATTTCAGCATTTAGCAGACGCTCTTATGCAGAGCGATTTACACAGATTACCTTTTATAACATACAGTCCAACCCATTTATACAACTGGATACTTACTGAAGTGATTCTGGTTAAGTGCCTTGCTTAAGGGCACTACGGCAGCGCCACAGACACCCTTTGAGTTACAGGCTCAGTTCCCTAACATTATACTACACTGCCATGAGTGTGTGTGTTTGTGTATGCGCGTGTATACTGCTCTGTATATTTGCACGTGAGGGTGTGCAAATTTACGTGTGCATATATATGCATGTGTGTATGTGCCTGTGTCTGTGTATATGTGTACCTATGTGTTTTTGGGTAAATGTATGCATGTGTGTGTGTGTGCATGTGTGGGATGGCTTTGGACTGCAGAGGTGGAAAGTTCAGGGGTCAGAAAGTAAAAGTCCTGCCATGTGTTTCTTCCACCCATGAACTCAACCTGCTGATTTCAGTAATTACTTCCACCACCTGGCTGAAGAATTGCGCCAATTAGCAAATCCAGGTGTTGGAAAAAAACAATGGGGAGTCCTTTTACTTTCTGAACCTGGATTTTCCATCTCTGTCGGACGGCTGCGTTTGGACAAAGACACAGAGAGTCATGGGCCAGGGGCCTAAATGGCTGGCCCTCTGGAATGTCTGCAGGAGAATGGAGTACTTTCATGCCTTCCTTGGCCTTTCTCTCTCTCAGGAAAGAAGAGGAGACTTCCGTTACACAACGGTTCACGTTAAGTTTGGCTTTGCTATGAGAGCACGTGGGAGTCCGCCTCTGCATTGGACGGGATGGACTTACCATCCCTTGCTGGGGCCCTTAGACTACCCAGCATTCCACTCGCTGCAGCCTCAATGTGCTCTTTGAACGATCTTCCACATGGTTCATTGCTGGAACCATGAACCTCAGCAGCATGTTAAAAACACATTTTGTACACAGTTGAAAGACCTGGCAGCTTGAAAACCTCGGTTGCTCCTGTCAGAAAGTTTCTGTTTGGCGAGTTATTTTCCTACAATATGAATGTGATCTCATTCACACAAGTAGTAAATCAGGAAATAATAAAACTGTAGCTACAGAACAAAAGAAACCCCTAGATTGCTCTGGAAGGAAAGAATAGCTCAAGGATTGATTGTGCAACCTTTGGCCATTGCCTCTGCAGTCTCTTGTTGCCCGATTGTGTCTGCAGTCAGTGGTATGTTGTAGTGTGTCCTTGTGTCTACGGTCACTGATCTGTTGAGGTTTGTCATTGCATCTACTGTCATTGGTCTGTTGTAGTGTGTCATTGTGTGCACAGTCATTAGCCTGTTGTAGTGTGTTGTGGTGTCTGCAGTCATTGGTCTGTTGTAGTGTGTTGTGGTATCGGGCACAGTCATCGGCCTGTTGTAGTGTGTTGTGGTGTCTGTCACAGTCATTACTCTGTTGTAGTGTGTTGTGGTATCGGGCAGTCATCGGCCTGTTGTAGTGTGTTGTGGTGTCTGTCACAGTCATTACTCTGTTGTAGTGTGTTGTGGTATCGGGCACAGTCATCGGCCTGTTGTAGTGTGTTGTGGTGTCTGTCACAGTCATTACTCTGTTGTAGTGTGTTGTATCGGGCACAGTCATCGGCCTGTTGTAGTGTGTTGTGAGGTCTGCAGTCATCGGTCTGTTGTAGTGTGTTGTGGGGTCTGCAGTCATTGGTCTGTTGCAGTGTGTCATTGTCTTGCAGTGCAGTTGTGGGTCACCCAGACTCTGCTGTACCAGTGAGGTCATCCTCTGTCCTGTAGCTTGGCTCTTTCACCCCCTACATCAGTTACCAGGTTGTGGCAGGTTCAGAATATTTTTTTCTTGGTTGGGTACACCCTGCCAAGTGAAATGCTCCCTGTCTGTCCAATGGTATGGACATCCACGCATCACCATATCACCATGTACACAGTTTGCACTGCGGCGTGCTGTCTAGTTCATCACTATGCTACGTCCAATGGCGTGAGCAGCGGCAGCGGCTGTCTCATCTGGGCTATGCAGCCATGTTACGCTGGTGCTAGAGACACCAGACGGAGCTGATCCAGCACAGGACTACACCTGTGGTCTGAGACTATGGGCAGAGGAGTCCGCAGGAGTCATTCTATTGTCTCTATCGGTCTCACCCCCCAATGTTGTGTCCCGTCCCGTTCATTCGTCCCATAGAACAGGGCCTCCGAGCCCCTGGAGCCCTTTTGTCTCTCCGGTTTACAGCGGGCCAAATGGGGCATTGTGGGATAGTGGCATTCAGACGGGGCGTCAGTGAAAGACAACAAGCTTAGGGGAGGACAGGGAATGGGGCACACAGAGAACAAAGGCCCCTGCACAAGCTTTTTGGCCCCCTTTCCCACCCAACCAAAATCTGCAGGGAGTCACCCATTCTGAGATCTGAGACCGGGGAGATGAGGAAGGAGGGAGGGAGAGAGCAAAAGGGAAAAAAAGACGGGGAGAGAGAGAGGACACTGAGAGATGGATGAACCTGTGGCTGGGACAGAGAGTCTTTGGGACCTGGGAGAGAGAGGGAGGGAGGGAGAGCGGGTGAATGAGGGAGGGAGGGAGAGTAACAGACAAAAGGAGAGAGAAACAGGAGGTAGAAATAGAGATGGTGGATTATTTACTCTCTCGTTTGCTGCTGTTATCCTTCAGAAAGTTTTCAGAGTGGCATCGAGCGTTTAATGCACCACACCTTATAACTACCAGCACTAAAATTGCTATTGCTATTGTTGTAGTCAGGATTTGACTAAGTGACTTCTTGTTCTGTGTTTCATTTCCCCTGGTTGTTGTTTATGCTTTGGCAGTGTGTGCTTACTGTATGCTATGCCAATAAAGCACTTGAATTTAATTCAATTGTTGGAGAGTCTGCAGCTAAGGACAGACATTCTGGGTCTTGGAAGAGAGAAGGTGAGAAAGGGAGAGACTGAAGGAGAGAGGCCGATGAGGAGAGATGGGGGTGTAGACTTAGAAATGAGAGAAATGGAGAGGAGTAGTAAATGAACGTGTGATAAATGCACCTGTCTGGGATCTTTTAATTCAATACAGCCTCGATGATTTCATCAATAAGCTTAGAGAATAAGGATACAGGGCACACTCATGCACACTTGTCTCCAGCACAAGTTAGAAGGAAAACGTCTATGATATAAATAATTAAATGTTAAAATAAGGCCTTGCTTGTAAAGGGGACGAGACGTGTGAGGTTCGAGGGACCAAACACAGCAAGGGGATTCTATAAGCTTTTATAGCCACTGAGAGGGGGGAAACCCCGTAGTTAAAGGAAGGAAAAGAAAGTGTGCGCGAACAAATGCCTAGGTGGTAAAATAACAAAACGACATAAATTAAGAGTGGGTAAAAGGGAGGAGACTACACGAAAATAACTCCCTCGCTCTATACGGAGTAAGAACTGCTCGCAAGGAGAACAGCTGTTCTGGACATTTGCCGGCTCAATGACTAACGCAAGCCTAGTAAAAAATACACGCCCTGCCTCTCAGTATAGATAAAGCCCTACCTCTCAGTATGATAAACGCCCTGTCTCTAGTAAGAAATGACTAAATAAATATACCCACAAACAAACAAAGACTCCTCTCGCTTTCAAGGAAGGAAGCAGACAGAGAGAATCGAGAGACAGAAAAGGCAACAGGTCTAGGCAAAGAAAGAAAGGAAAGACCAGGAAGCGGAGACAGAAAAGAGCCACGGACGACAAGTCCTAATAGCTACATACACAAAGGCAAGTCCCGCATTACTTCAATAAAACACATTGGAGCAAAGAGGTCTCCTACAGAGCCTAGACCTAACCATACTGGCTAAGGCAAACAAAGGCAAAACTAATACAACACACAAAACAGTGCAAATAATACAAAATAATATAGAAGCCCAGAACGAAGGAAACGTGGGCTTAAATACTCCAAGGTAACCACGCACAGGTGTGATGCTGAGAGAAGCTCCGCAATAAAGACAGGGCGGAGCAAACATCCACTAAAAGGGCAGCGCCCTCGCGTGGCTACCGAGGAAAACGACCGCAAAGGAAGGACTAGTCAAAAACCATGACAACGGTGTAGGCCTACACTGAAGTTGCTACCCTTTGATGGAGAGAATTTAGCGTGAGGAACAGCAAGCGGGAGTTTGAGCCATGACGGACTTCACGGAGTGAATGAAACGGTGCGGGGGACTGTTTCTTGTTCCTGGCGCAGTCGGAAAAGGGGCCAGTTATTGAGTGTGTGAGGAGACTCCCAGGCTAGTGTTCAGAGCCCCCTCCTCCGACAGATCATTCTCCTGTTATGCCTCACAGCTTTGGAATTCTCTCCCCCTCACTGTCAGAGGTCCTCCTAATATCAGTGCTTTAAAATCACTTTTAAAGACCCATCTCTTCAAAACTGGCTTTTAGTCAACAAGTGCATTATTGGTCATTTTCCCACTATGATGCTTATGGTCATGTTTGCTGTCTGTCTTTACTGTTGTTATTTTTAAAACATCTTTGCTATGTTTGTCTTACATGGTTATGGTTATGTGAAGAACCTTGAGCTTGAAAAAAGGTTATATACAAATAAAGTATTAATATTAATATTATTATTATTATTATTATTATTATTGCATGATTGACATAGCTGTGCTGTGTATCCCCTCTTTCCTCCCTTTTCAGTATTTTTATTCTATCCATCCCATTTCCCGTCTTTCAGTAGCACAGTCCCCGGATCTGCTGTTTTGTGGCTAATTTGGGAAGCTTGTTGCTTTCAATAATACTTATATCTGATGTCTTTGTATGGTTTAGCTACAGGCAAAAAGGGTGACAGGTTGCTGTTGAGGTGTCAGGTGATCTGTGAATTAGCAGGTAGGGTTGATGATTGATAGTTTGGGACCAGAGTGTTGGGACCAGAGTGTTTCCCATTTCAATTAAGTGATTATTTTAGCCAGTTGGGCAGATTACTTTAGCCAGTGGCGTGTGTGCGTGCGCGTGTGTGTACCTGTGTGTCTGCATGGCGCATGTGTGAGTCCGTGCGTATGTACTGTATGTGAATGTAATTACAGCGATCATTCACTGGTGCCTCTCCTCGCTCTGATTAAGGAGTCGGTTACAGACAGACTGGGGGGCCCTTTGAAAGCCTTCAGACAAAGGTGTTTACCTCTGGAGCCTCCTCCTCTTTCTCTGAACGCCTGCAAGTGATCATCTGTTCTAGATGTTTCGGTGCTGATGCGTAGAGGATACAAGAACCGTCCACACTTTAAACAAACAAGAGCATGGCGGACTATGCTGCCTGCCTTCTCCACTGATATCTCACTGTCAGGTGTATTTATCCACTGAAGAACAGAACAAATGGCAGAGGCAGCCACCGCTGAAATAAATCAGTGTTTTGTCAGAGGGATATGTGTGCAAATCCTTGCCACAGATTACAGATTACAGGCATTTCTGACCCCCTGCATTTACAGTTGACACTGTAATTTTATCCTGGAGCCTCAGAGTTCCTACAGACATCTTAAGGTGATCATTCTCCATGTCACCTGCGGTTTCCCGTTGGAAAAGTATTAGGTGTAGGTACAGTGTGCCAATTTATTCTACTTATTTATTTATTTATTCTGAAGAATACTGTATTCACAGTGAGGTGTTGAGCTAGAAAATTACATGGAATTTTGGTGGGAGAATATTACCTGTGGTTACGTTTAATTCATTTAGCAGACATTCTTATCCAGAGCGTCTTGTAGCCCGAGAGAACATGTGTGCATCCACCAGATTAATGTGAGCTACAGTATGGAGTAGTTACAATGTAGAATCACACTGGGAAAACATTACCTTTAGCTACCATGTGTAATTTAATGAG
This sequence comes from Synaphobranchus kaupii, assembly GCA_029718625.1. NCBI lineage: Eukaryota > Metazoa > Chordata > Actinopteri > Anguilliformes > Synaphobranchidae > Synaphobranchus > Synaphobranchus kaupii. Next base: position 47,993,745 of record CM056382.1, on the reverse strand, counting down.
AAAATCTTATGTACAGCTATAGTGAGGCATTGGACTGAAAAAACATTATATGTAGTGGGAAAAAGTCACATCAATGTCAAAGGCCTGGAAAGCTGAGGCAAGCAAACTGTAGGCACTCTACAGTTATACGGAATGATTATGCATCACCTCCTCCAGAATTCAGATTCTGTTGGGTGCTTTTGATTTGAAGGCTGGTCAACGCCTATCAGGAATATCCATAATAAAATGGCAGCCACTCAATAGCGATATGCCTCTGACTCCTCACTCCTCTTTTGTCTATTTACTTCTCATTCCGCACTTCTCACTGCTCACTACTAACTATTTACTCCTCATTGCCCACTCTTTACTTCTCACTGTTCCACTCTATACTCCTCACTCCTTACTCCGTGCACCTCACCGCTTGCCTCTCAGTTCACTACTTGTGTATTGCTCCTGGCCTTCAGTGGTGAAAGAGCGCCCTCTTTGTGTGAGAGGCAGAACCAAACCTAGGTTCCCCCCCTCCCCTCCTGTCTCCTATCTGATAGGTACTAGCTGATGCAGTCTTCTCTAATTCACTATGTATTAACTATAATAGGGCTCTGATATCCATATGTACTGTCTGGTGAATTGCTCTTTAACTCAAACTACTGTCTAACATAGTTCTCTGTAATCCACAGATATGGGATGGACTGTCTGATCCAGTTTGAAGACTTTGCCAACACCAATGCCTTCCGTCTGCTCCACAAGTATCGTAACATTTACTGCACCTTCAACGACGATATACAAGGTATCAAGCATATCCCTTCAGGTGCCCACCAGCACGCACACAAACATCATAGACACATAATCTGATGTAAATCAGCATCACTCTCTCACACAAACACATACGTATACCTGTACTCTTGTATATTGTCACATATACACATGTGCGTATACTGTATGCATGCACGCATGCAGGTAAGAACGTACACAGACAGACATGTTCTGATGCATTTTCACACACGAAACACACATACAGTAAACACACACATACAGTGCCTTCCAAAATTATTCACACCCTTGATAAACATGAACAACAAAAGACTATAAAATAGATAATGCAAGTACTGTGCTAACATATATTCTCTGAAAATATTCTACTTTAATAAACATTCAGTGGAATCTACAAAAATGCCTTCACAAGAATAGCACTACAGAGTTTAGAGCATATTTTCCATAGTGTTTTATGAGATTGGTGAACATAATTGGGGGGATCTTTCATCATTTCTCCAAAAAGAATCGTTCAAGATACTTCACTTCCTACAGTCTGCATTGGTGAACTCTCTTCTTCAAAACAAACCACAAATTTAGTCTGGAGACTTATATAGCCATTACCTAACAGTAATGGAGAGGTTAGGTAACCACTTCTTAGTTTATTTTGAGGTATGCTTGGGATCATTGCCTTGCCGAAAGATGAATTTCTGGACAAGTTTGAGCTTCCCGGGAGAGAGAACCAGGTTTTTGGCTGAAGTGTCTTGGTATTTGCTGGAGTTCATGATTCCATTGACCTTAACAAAAGCCCCAGGAGCAGTAAATTCAAAACATCCCGATAATCCCATAAGATCCACTGCCATATTTCACCATAAGTATGACGTTCTTTTCAACATACGCATCCTTCATCTGACGCCAAACCCACCGCTATTAATAATGATCTGGGGTTGCTTCAATTGGCCCAAAAAGCTCCGTTTTGGCCTCATCTGAATGTAACACCCAGTTCCCACTGAAATTCCAATTCTGTTTAGCAAACTCCAGAGGCTTATTTTTATTGATTGTCCTTGCACCCCTAACAGACAGCCTTTTGACACATCCAAATCTCATGGTAGTTTTGGATACTTTGTGTCCCCAAGGTGCAAACAAGTTCTGCAGATGCCCAACTGTGGCCCTTAGATTTTTCCAGGCAGGTTTAATACTGGTCCAGTGGTCTTTAACTTCTTAACTACTGACATCATAGTGGAAAGTGGTATATTTAGATTTTTGTGCATTTGTCTATAACCATCTCCTGACTTTTGAAGGTCAACAACCCTTTGTCTGCTTTCTTCTGAGTTTTATTTTAATTAAAATAATTATTTTTTGTGTGAATCATTTTGACACGTATCTTTTATGAAAAGAATTCTCTGAGCCATTTTAATTATAAAAAACAATAAAACTTTCTCATTTTTGAGCATACAATATAGCTCATTACCTACAGTATATTGTTTAATTTATACTATCTTTGCGCATCTTTATCAAGGGCGTGAATAATTTTGGAGGGCACTGTATTCACACACACATACACGCACACGCACACACACACACACACACACACACACACACACACACACACACACACACACACACACACACACACACACACACACACACACACACACACACACACAGTTCTGGTCCAGTGGAAAACAGCAGTAATGTCGAGTGCCGTTCTAGTTAAATCTGACCACAGCATCAGTCACACTATGTCTTTAGGCCCATTAGGTCTGCCCTTTAAAACAAAAACCAACATTCCATGGGAATTAGTCCTAATCACAGTGGTCAGTGATTTGAAGGGTAATTCAAACCACATTTTCTTTGATTCTCTTGAGCAAAGATTTTTGCAGATACTGTACAGAGAACAGGACAGAAAAGCACGCTGTCTGTTCTTTTCCTCTGCATAAATGACCCGACATGCTGCCTGCTACTCTTTATTCCTTAATCTACCTCTATTTATTTTCCCCCTTCACCCTTTCTCCCTATCTCTCTGCTCTCCTACCTCCCTCAGTCTCCCACTCTCTGTTCCCTTCCATATCTCTCTTTCTCGCTGCCTCTCTATTTCTGGTTCTAGTGCAGTTTGTCTGTGTGTGTGTGTGTGTGTGTGTGTGTACATGTGTACACTAGCTGGCCAAAAAAAGGTTGCACGCTCTAATATTTTGTTGGACCGTCTTTAGCTTTGATTACGGCACGCATTCGTCGTGGCATTGTTTCGACAACCTTATGCAACATCGCTAAATTTATTTCCATCCAGAGTTGCATTACTTTTTTGCCGAGATCTTGTATTGACGACGGAAGAGTCAAACCACTCTGTAAAGTCTTCTCCAGCACATCCCAAAGACTTTCAATGGGGTTAAGGTCAGGACTCTGGTGGCCAATTCATGTGTGAAAATGATTCCTCATGCTCCCTGAACCACTCTTTCACAATTTGAGCCCGATGAATCTTGGCATTGTTGTCCTGGAATGTGCCCATTGATGGGATAACCTGGTCAATCAGTACATTCAAGTACTCAGCTGACTTCATTTTATTGCTGCATAACATTGCTGAGCCTAGACCTGACCAATTGAAGCAACCCCAGATCTTAACACTGCCTCCTTACAGTTGGCACTATGCATGACGGATGCAATGGCAAATTTATTTTGGCCAGGCAGTGTATGTGTCTGTACTAAAGTGTGTGACCCTCTCCTCTCCAGGTACAGCCGCAGTGGCAGTCGCTGGGCTCCTTGCTTCCCTCCGCATCACCAAGAGTAAGATGGTGGACCATACCATAGTGTTCCAGGGTGCCGGGGAGGTACGTGCCCACACCCAGTGGAAAATGACCTCTCCGAGCACTTGGGATTGGTTTCCTCCACAGCGCACCGCTGCGGCGTGCCTGGTTACATATAATTACAGTGGCATTACCACAGAGTCCCTTCCCCGCTTCCAGTTACAAGAGGTTTATAGAGGCCCTGCACAGCGTTCGCTAGACCCTCTCCTAGTAAAACAAGGCAATGAAACAGGAATAAACAGAGGATCATTTGTCTCAGGGAGACATTGCAATTGAGACTCCTTTACAAACATGGCCAGATATATCTCCATGGTGTAGCGACTAATGGCTTACTTTACGAAGCAAGGAATAATTCTACCCAAAATTCCGGTATGGCCCCAAAAAGGAGAATTAAGCGGTTGAATCAAAGTTAGTGGTTTAGAACTGAACACGTGCCAGGGTGGTTTGTGTGATAGTTTAAACACTTCACACTGCTGTGTCATCACCATCTGACAAGCATGAAGGTCACACAGCAGCAGAGACCCACACTGAGTTGTGTTATGATCAATGCAAGCAAAAATGCATAACTCCATTTGTATTCATTTATTTACTTGCCTGCATTTAGTGCAAAGTGAAACAATGTCAGCTCCTGTGTTACACTTGTTTCTTTTGTTTTCATTAATCCAGGCTGCAATGGGAATAGCTGACCTCATCACAATGGCAATGGAGAAGGAGGGAATCACAAGAGAACAGGCCCTGAGAAAGATCTGGATGGTTGACTCCAAGGGACTCATCGTCAAGGTGATTCAGTTCCCCCACACCAAATAAACTAAATTCATCCCTGTGATAGAAAGTAGACGATGGATGAGACTGTGAGTCTTCAGGCTTCTTTGTGTGAGTTTTCTGTATGAGGCCATGAGTCTTCCAGCCTTTTGGCCCTCTACTCACTTGTCTGGAAGAGTCTTCTGGCCTTTCTAGGTGAGTCCACTGGCCTATCTTACTACAACTTTTGGAGTCTCTGTGTGAGTCTTGTGTCATATGAGTGAGACAATAGAATAGCCCCTTTTCCACTGCAGAAACCTTTTCTGGAACTCAGGAACTTTTTGCGGAACTCAGGAACTAAAGCCCCTTTTCCACCGGAGGAACCAGGGCTGATTTTGGTTCCTGGGGCATGGTTCCTATCCCACTTTTAGTGCCTGCTCACAAGGTAGTTAACCCCTTTTCCACCAGGTTGTAGGAACTAAAAGAGGGCAGAAATTAGCCACAATGGGGATTAAACCGGCTAGGCAAAGTAGGAGGAACTGACAGGGAAAAAATTTTTGAATCAATGCGGGACACAATTTGTTCTGTATTTTCTTACTACAAAAAGTTCCATACACACAAAGTCTTTCACAATAGTGAGAATAACTAAATCATGGATAAAATCAAACTAGTTTCACATGAAATAGGCTAGTTGAGACGCAGAATGAGAAACCCGGTGGAAAAGGGGTTTATGGGTATTCTGGCCTTGTGTGAGGCATTTGTCATGTGTGAGGAAGTGTTCAAACCTATTGATGTCACTCCTCTAGCTTTCTTGAGTGAAGTATGGTCTGACAAAATAGTTGTTGATACTTAAATTCTTCCAAAGCAAACTGTGAGAAGTGTGTGAATAAATCCCTCATACACTACACTGTTGCCATGGCAAAACCTTGGCAGTCATGCACCATGGTGAAATGGCTGACTGACAATAGAGTTGCCATGGTGAAAAGCCTGAATGACAGCAGTGTCTTTATTAGAATTCACAATGAACTACACAGTAACCATGGTGAAACCCTTGATTGACAGCAATGTTTTTTGGTGAAATTCTGACAACAAAACTCCTGACCTACTCAGGTGCCGCATAATGTTTTAGTCAACACAAGCGAAATAGCCTGACTGCAGTGAGCCTGACTGCAGTATATTGCAGAAGAACATACCAAACAGACAGGCAGTATATTGCAAATGAACCTCTCCACTGCTGCGCCCTGGTGGCCAAAATTTACAATTTCAACAAATTAAATGGGCAGGATTTCCATCACTTCTGTCCTTACTTAGGGGCAGAAATCACTTACAGTTCATCAGAATTCAACTTCTGATTTATGTGATCGTTGAACACAAATAAATATTCATCCTCTGATTGCAGGTGACCTGGTAGATTTGTGATATTGATGGAAGTCATATGAGGTTACCTGTGTTGAGAGTTTGGCTATAGACAGGTTCCTGCTATAAAGAAATTCATTGTGTTTTCCAGGAGAAAGCACAGTGAACAATGTGGAGCGCCAGGGAAAAGGCACTGCAGGGGAAGCCCTGCATCATCAGACAGATGCAGGGCTTCTGTTCCTCAGAAGTTCTGAGTTAATTAAATTTCCCTAGAAAGAGCATGGTTGGTGTGTGTGTGTCTGTGTCTGTGTCTTGCAGTCTTTTCGTCTGTATGACATTTTGTCTCTAAACTTCTCCCTCTTAGGGACGAGATCATCTGACACACGAGAAGGAGCGCTTTGCCCACAACCACCCTCAGATGAAGAAGCTGGAAGATGTGGTGCGGGAACTGCAGCCCACAGCGATTATAGGTACAGAAACAAAACAGGAGCGCACACCATCACATCATAAAATATTAGCTTTGGTTGGAAGATGCAACCAGATAGAAGGTGCAAAACCGATGGCAATTGTTGGAAAATACACAAAAACACACTTTTTTGAGTTTGTGACAACAGCACACATGGGTCTTTCTTTTTGCTTTTTCTCCCCAATTTTGAATTGCCAGTCATGCTCGCACTGCAATGCTCCACCACGTTGTCGTTTAAGAGAGCACAGACAATCACACATTATCCCTTGAAGCTTGTGTTGTCAGTTGTCACTTCTCATCACACCACAGTTTGCAAGTCTGGTTTGCACAGACTTGAGTTGGAGGAAGACACTTTATGTGTCATCACAGCCAACAGAACCCCCCTACCCCCCATCCCTGGGCTATGCAAGAACCAATTGTTCAAGCTGACACGTAAATATTTTGATTGCACAGCAGCGCGTGATTGACTGTTGTGTCACCCACATAGTTTATGCCCATATATTTGGCAGGATTTTCCCTCTGTCCTATGCTCTACTGCCCTGCTCTGGTTAATCGAACACCTCCAGTCTGCTAGCACCAGCTAAGGCAAGTGTGCAGTCCTCCAGCACAGCAGCTGTGTAGTGAAGTGAAAGAGAGAGTTGAGTGAAAGTCATCTGACTCCAGTTGTTTTGACGGATCCCTTTTTTATTCATTCTAATTAATTTATTTTTCAATTTTAAGTTTATTTATCAGGCAGTTTTCTGAGAAACTGAGAAATGCATTCTAATTTACAAATGAGATACACATTCCAGTGTGTGCACCCTCAAATGTATGAAGGTGTTGCAGTGGTGGGACAGGTTTATGATAACAATGGGCTTTCCATATTCTGGTAGAAAGAATATATGGAGTAAAAAAGTTCCTTTAAAAGTTCTATCTATGTGATGGGAGAACTGGCTGGATGCTGTAGGAAGTGCATTTGTTGAAGATCTGTTTCAGTGTGAGTATTGTCTCATGCTCTATTCCAGGGGTGGCGGCTGTAACTGGTGCCTTTACAGAACAGATCATCAGGGATATGGCATCCTTCAATGAGCGGCCAATCATCTTTGCCCTCAGCAATCCCACCAGTAAGGCTGAGTGCACTGCGGAGCAGTGCTACTCTCTGACCGAGGTGACCCTGATGTTTAACCCTTTCAACCTAATCCTGATTCAGTATGTATGCAGTGTAGTGTGTAAGTGTGTGTGTGTGTTTATGAGATTTTGTGCTGTGTGTGTTTTAGGGGCGGGGCATCTTTGCCAGCGGGAGTCCTTTTGACCCTGTGACCCTTCCTGATGGGCGGCGATTCTACCCTGGCCAGGGCAACAATGCATACGTGTTTCCAGGAGTGGGCCTCGGAGTGTCTGCCTGTACCATCCGACACATATCCGATGAGATCTTCCTCACTTCTGCAGAGGTAACACACAGACACATACACACGTGTACACAGTTTAAACATAAATCTACAGCTAAGGGAAATCATAGACAGGGCTGAGAGAGACAGAGAGAAAGCAACAGGAAGTAAGGAGAGAAGAAGGAGAAAGACAAATAGAGGGAGTCCGGAAAGGAAAAGAGGAAGATGCATGAAAAGAAAGGTATGTGGGAAAAAGAGGGGTAAATGACAGCGAGGGAGAGAGAATGAGTGACAGAGAGGGAAAATGGAGGGAATGAGAGTGAGGAAAAAGAGAGAAGATGGTGGTGCTGGTGTGTTTATCTGAAAACATTTTTTTCCCATAGCCCTTAGATTGGGAGTGAGAGACATTCAGGGTGAGAAGAGCTCGGACAGAAGCAGGGGGAGAGAGGGTAAACTGAGGTGCTGATTCACTAGACAATGAGGCCTAACGAAGCGCGCAGTTTAAGAGGCATCATTAGACCTTAATAGCTCTTCAGCCGCGTTTCTAAATCTGCAGGGACCATCAAACGCATAAGTGTTCAAAAAGGGGATGAAGCAGGTAATTAGCCCATGGAGCTGGAATGCTTATCAGGAACTATGCTGCTGTGCTGTTTGGTGGCTGATGATTAGTGTTACTGTGAGAATCAGTCTAAATGTAAAACAGTACCGTGTCTAGCAAATCTGTGATTACCATGGGAATTTATAGGCTCCTTCCCAAATTACACCCCACCCCCCACTCACTGATGTGGATGTGTTTTGGGGAAATTGATGATGTATAGTGATGCATTGTTTGTGTGGAAGTGATCAATGTTCATGTCTGGTTTTGCTCTGGAAGACCATCGCTTCCCTGGTGACAGAGAAGGATCTGGCTGAGGGGAGACTGTACCCCCCTCTCAGCTCCATCCAGGAGGTCTCCCTCAGGCTGGCAGTGAAGGTGAGGCATGGTCTGCTTCTCAGTCTTCAGTCTCCCAACCTAATGCTGAACACTGTCGATGCATCCTGATCCTGGTGCAATGCTAACCACTCTTTGTGTGTGTGTGTGTGTGTGTGTGTGTGTCTTTGTGTTGTATGTGCACAGATTGTGGAGTATGCGTATCAACACAACATGGCAGCGCTGACCCCAGAGCCAAAGGACAAAGAAGCCTTTATCCGATCTCTGATGTACACCTCTGACTATGACGAATTTGCCGTGGACTCTTACCGCTGGCCAGAGGAAGCCATGGGCGTGCAGTCCTGCAAATTGTGACACTGCAGGAGGGGGGGCATGAGGACAGCGGTGTTTGGGGCAGGGGCAGGGGCAGGGGCAGGGGGGGGGCACAGTAGGCCAGTGAGGAGTGGGAGCTTTCCTTGTTAAATTATCCATGTTGACATCACGCATGTTTGAATAGTACAGAATGTTTTGAAATATGTTTGCTGAAAGAGAAACATAATAAAAATGTGTGAAATCCAAATTTAATTGTTTATATCTATGTGTGTGTTTTTTTGTTTTTTTTGTGTGGGTTATGCCTGCTGTGCATGTATGCGCATACGTAGGTTATAACTGTCAGGACACAAGGCTGTCATGTGGCTTGCGCCGCTAAAACACTGGCTGTCAGAGCAGTGATGTGACCTGCCATCTGGAATCGAATCCTAACCTTGCCTGTATTGCCCTTTGATGGCAGTCCCATAGGGCACAGCATAGACTGTAGCACAGCCTAGAGAAGGAGAGGTATGAGTCAACAGGGTTGTTTCCATGCCATTGCTCGAGAGCGCCCCCTGTGGTCGGACTGGAGCCTGCCGTCTGTCTGTTCCTGCTGCAAGTGTACTCCTCTGGCCCGCCAATAGGGCAGCTGGTGGACTGCAGAGGGCAATGCAGCAGCTGGCAGGGAATATTTCATGGAGGTAGAAATCCGTGAGGGCATATGCAGGTCTTTATCAAGGGGTTAGGAGGACTAATTGGCCTGTTTACATATTTGCCTGATTATTCACCTCCGCTCTACACAAATCGGCTCTACACCGATGGTTACCTAACATCTCACAAAAGAAGACATTTTATATACTTTTGTAACATATCAAACCGTAGTTCTATTTTTTCTATAATAAAAAAATATCAATAATTACAACGCATTGTTAAAACCCAGAGCAAACAAAATGTATCACGAGAACTAACTGGCTAGATTAATGACATTGATTCTGTCAGTACTAGCTTTGGTCCCCCCTCCACACTGCATCAACAAGTAGCAGCGAGAGTGGTCACTATGAGTGCAGTCACATTGACTGCAAATTCTGAAGAAGTGATTTAATGATGAGATATCCTTGGAAACTGTGAGTGGTGAACCTGGCCACGTCTGACGTGGTGCGTCACTCGTGAGCCACTCTACGCCGCATAGCACGGATGCTTCTCTGTGTTTTTTCCCAATAAAGACAGCAGGTAAATCCAGCAGGTACTTTGTGGTCATTATTGCGCTTATACCATGGTTACCAACAATTATTATATATAGTCACATTTATATTTATTGATTTTTATCGACTTTATCAGCTGAAATTTAAATATCCTTCCGAGGCCATTTTGGCATGTAGTTTGCCGTTGTCATGCAAAACTGCTCGTTGATAGTTCTATTTGAACAGAAAACATCTCGTTGCTAATTCTATTTCTCATTACTAGTTCTATTTTGTCCGTAGTTATGCAAAAACCTCTCGTTAGTAGTTCTGAAAACAATTGATTCTATAAGGAAACAAATAGTTCCTTCTCAACTTTATACCATTTATACCATGGCTTGGCTAAATACTCGATTCTGATTGGCTGGAGGGTGGGCATTTATTTTGTTAAACCGCCCGGCAATGAAGTAGCGCTTGCAACATTTTAATCACCGTTCTAAATTAATACGCCGTCTACGTTATCTGCTGCCAGCGCCATTAGAGTCGACACTTTTATGAATGGTATCCATAGCAACACCAACAGCTGATTAATAAAGCCGGCAAATAACGCTAAATCCGCCGATTTGAAAATTTTGTCTTCGCCAAATATCTTAGTTAGCTACAACAACTTTAATCTAGCAAAGAAGTTTTGTGGTTAGAGGTGCAGTATTTATTCAGTTTGGAAATATGAACGTAACATAGTAGGGCTTTACCTAATGTAATGTAACGCTGACGTGAGCAACGCTGGTTGCGAATGCGAACAAGTTACTTCACAAAGCACGTTAATCTGTATATTAAAAAAAAACATTTTATCCAGCGAAATGTCTTAGATATGACAAGTTACATCTAACAGTAACAAACTCTGTATCTACAGTAGCTAGGCTATTTTTTTCAGATGTTCCCATCTCATGATGCAGATCGTGAAATGCAATTTCCTTAGCCTGGGCTGTTTAAAATAGGCTGCGTGACCAAAGCATTTTTAAAAAGCAAGACGGAGAGAGGGAGGTAAATTGAGTTGCGGTTTCATGCAATTTTCTTAAATAATGTAACTAATGACAAAAATAACCAAAATTGGTGCTAATTTTATGGTATAAAGTTGAGAAGGAACTAATTGTTTCCTTATAGAATCAATTGTTTTCAGAACTACCAATGAGAGGTTTTTGCATAACTAGCCTACGGACAAAATAGAACTAGTAGGCTAACGAGAAATAGAATTAGCAACGAGATGTTTTCTGTTCAAATAGAACTATCAACGAGCAGTTTTGCATGACAACGGCAAACTACATGCCAAAATGGCCTCGGAAGGATATTTAAATTTCAGCTGATAAAGTCGATAAAAATCAATAAATATAAATGTGACTATATATAATAATTGTTGGTAACCATGGTATAAGCGCAATAATGACCACAAAGTACCTGCTGGATTTACCTGCTGTCTTTATTGGGAAAAAACACAGAGAAGCATCCGTGCTATGCAGCGAAGAGTGGCTCACGAGTGACGCACCACGTCAGACGTGGCCAGGTTCACCACTCACAGTTTCCAAGGATATCTCATCATTAAATCACTTCTTCAGAATTTGCAGTCAATGTGACTGCACTCATAGTGACCACTCTCGCTGCTACTTGTTGATGCAGTGTGGAGGGGGGACCAAAGCTAGTACTGACAGAATCAATGTCATTAATCTAGCCAGTTAGTTCTCGTGATACATTTTGTTTGCTCTGGGTTTTAACAATGCGTTGTAATTATTGATATTTTTTTATTATAGAAAAAATAGAACTACGGTTTGATATGTTACAAAAGTATATAAAATGTTTTCTTTTGTGAGATGTTAGGTAACCATCGGTGTAGAGCCGATTTGTGTAGAGCGGAAGTGAATAATCAGGCAAATATGTAAACAGGCCAATTAGTCCTCCTAACCTCGGCTGCGCCTCGGGCAATTTACTACCTCCGCGTCGGGCATTTAAACTGTGTAATGCCCGGCTCCGAGCCCCGAGGTCATTATTGCTTACAAAATTAGCACCAATTTTGGTTATTTTTGTCATTAGTTTCATTATTTAAGAAAATTGCATGAAACCGCAACTCAATTTACCTCCCTCTCTCCGTCTTGCTTTTTAAAAATGCTTTGGTCACGCAGTCTATTTTAAACAGCCCAGGCTAAGGAAATTGCATTTCACGATCTGCATCATGAGATGGGAACATCTGGAAAAAAAATAGCCTAGCTACTGTAGATACAGAGTTTATTACTGTTAGATGTAACTTGTCATATCTAAGACATTTCGCTGGATAAAATGTTTTTTTTATATATACAGATTAACGTGCTTTGTGAAGTAACTTGTTCGCATTCGCAACCAGCGTTGCTCACGTCAGCGTTACAAGGTAAAGCCCTACTATGTTACGTTCATATTTCCAAACTGAATAAATACTGCACCTCTAACCACAAAACTTCTTTGCTAGATTAAAGTTGTTGTAACTAAGATATTTGGCGAAGACAAAATTTTCAAATCGGCGGATTTAGCGTTATTTGCCGGCTTTATTAATCAGCTGTTGGTGTTGCTATGGATACCATTCATAAAAGTGTCGACTCTAATGGCGCTGGCAGCAGATAACGTACACCGCGTATTAATTTAGAACGGTGATTAAAATGTTGCCAGCGCTACTTCATTGCCGGGCGGTTTAACGAAATAAATGCCCACCCTCCAGCCAATCAGAATCGAGTATTTAGCCAAGCCATGGTATAAACGAAATAAATGCCCACCCTCCAGCCAATCAGAATCGAGTATTTAGCCAAGCCATGGTATAATGTGTTAAAAGCTCCGACATTCAGAGTTCTCCTGGCTCAGGGTCGGAGGAGGAAAGATTAATGTTTCTAACATGCTGTAAGAGGCCTCACCCTATCATTTACATAATGATCCCAAATGAGGCCACAATGAATCAGTCAACTGCAGTGGTGTTTTGGCGTCATTAGAGAAGAGGTTACGTCTATACTTTCTGGTCTGGCACAATTGCTCACATTATTCAGGTGAATGCACTTCTCCTACATTGTAAGCCACTCTGGATAAGAGCACCTGATAGATTGATGTCATGTAATTTAATAAAGTTAGTGGATTCTGTAATTCACAATATGTAGAAGACAGTGGAAATGGCAGTCCAAGGAGATCTAAGCAACAAAATAAATATGTAGTAATGATTGTAATCATAATGTTAGTAGTAGCATGTGTAGTGTTCTTGTATTTATCTCATAAAAACGAAGCAATGTCATGTAATATAGTTATAACAGTTGCTGTACCCAGGATCAATACTGTGGTTTCCAAATGCCCTCTACTGGCCATTTGTGTTATCACTCTTGATGTAACAGGGACAACCTGATATAAACTAGCAGATTAGCCACTGTGTGGATTTACCTCTTAGATATGTATTTACAGTCACGGCTCTAGCCTTTCTGCTACTGTAGACAAGATTGTGCACTGGGGTGGGGGAGATTGGCCACCGACTATTAAGGATGCAGAAACATATTTTAATGGACTATTTAGGTGGAAAAAGAGAGTTTATGAACAGGACGCCACTTTGTTCCAGTTTACGAAAGAAAACAAAAGTAACGTAGTGGGTCTAACCAATCAGGTGCCGGCTGTTTCCGTTGTGGGCGACAACAATTATCCATATGACGTGGAGGTACCTCCAAAGAGGTACTTTTGACATCACGATTGGGGCGGGGGCAGTGTGGGGGCAGAAAGGAAATTTCAACCGTTAGGGGCAGCACAAAGATGCTTTTCGACCAGTTTCTTATGATATACAATATCATTTCAGAATTGTTGAGATAACGGAATGGATGAATAAGTTTCATTATAAGGTAGGCATACAAACACGTTTACAGCGGGAAAAAAAGTGATCTAGGGTGTACTTACCCTTTAAGGATAAGTGTTCATATTTTTTCAAGTTAAAACACATAGTTAATTATTATATTATCTCAATTCAAAAATTACATTACGAACATTATGTTCAATGTAGGGAGCATTTGTGACCATCATATTTTTGCTACAATATCTGCAATAATTTTTGAATTGAGATAATATAATAATTAACTATGTGTTTTAACTTGAAAAAATATGAACACTTATCCTTAACGTTTATTAATTGTGTACAAACACTGTAGGCTTATATGCTGAAAAATTGATTTGTGATCAAACTATGGGTCGACTGAAATCTGTTGATGTGGTTTGTGCTTGTCTGGTATCTATTGGACTAGACAGGGAAGTTGCCTGCAGGGATGTTACCCATCAAAATAGACGGACAAAATGCATTAAATGGGAGAATCTGTGTGTTTGGGGGGGGGGGGGGGGGGGGGGGGGGGTCCAACAAACAGGCTTGTGCTGCTACCCATGCAATCGATGACTGTTCGGCCAGACTAGTCTAGAACAGCGTCCAGCTACCATTTTGTCTGCAGGGGTTTGGGGACACCCTCTCAGCCCCCACCCCCTCCCCTCCCCTCTCTGTCCTAGTATTGCCTGCTCTGTTTCACTCATCAATACAAGTGTCTCCATAACATTTCCTGTGTGGTCGTATTTTTATAGAGCCTGTGCTGACAACATTATGGTAGTGCCAATGTGTGATGTCTTTCTAGTACAAATGAATTAAGTCCTTATTTGTGTTGTGCAACAACCTGAGCATGAGAATAAAACAAGATATGAAAATATATAATGCATTGGTGAACATCAAGTGCAGACAATGGGAGCTCAGCAGTGCAAGGCACAACACACAACAGTGCCACCATGAGAGAAAAAGCAAATACTGTAGCAAATTAATTTGTTTTCCAATTCTATGTCTATCTCCAAATGTTTTTTAATAAGAATGGTTTATTTTCTAATTCATGTGAGAGTAATGTGGGCAGCGCTGTTCTTAGTTTATGCTTTTCGCGATGAGCCGATTTGCGGGTTTCAGAACCAGCTGACAGAGGGGACTTTCTGAGACTTAGCATAGATGGACAGGCCTTAAACTGTGGTAAAAAAATATATATATTTTTTTATTTAGGTGAATAGAGGGTTCCAGCTGAGTTAGCTGGATTTTTGTTCCATTCCAACTGTAACTGATTTCTCCAGCCAATGCAGTAATTGTCAGACCGAGATATGTGCAATTTGTCATGTGTTCCAATATTGTGTTGGAAAGGATGAAACTATCAGCTTCTTTTGAGACCTGGCTTTTTTCTTAATTTTTTAATTTCTTTATTGGATTCACAAACATACATTTGCCAAAGCATATACGTACATACGTATAATAAAACACTCAATGTCACATCATAAAACAAAAGTATAGCTAGCAACTTGCTATGTTGAGAGATTTCTTTTGAATTTTTTTATTATTTTATTAATAAGTTCCTCACAAGACAACACTCACAATACATCCCTCAATCCCAGTACAACCAACACATCCCCACACTATGTACACAATATCCCTTACCCACTATTTACACAATTTAACCACAAAACCATCCCAAAACCCCCTCAAATTCCCTTACAATACCAAAAGAATTATTACAGAAATACTACCAAAAATTCCACCATATATACTGCACATACTTTCTCGTACCCACCCCATTTTTGCAATGTTGAGAGATAATACAATAAATGATCAAATTACAGCTCTCTTGTGTGCCCCTGCTTAATGCACTCTTGCCACTTCTCTCTCCCTCCCTACACCCTCTCTTGGTCATGGTGCTGTTTGGCTGTTTGCTGGTCCACAGTCTGGCCTCAGACAGGGTGACTGACAGCTGTAACCTGACATTGTTTGACCTTGTTTACTGCTCACATGATGTGACATCAAGACCTTGTTAATGCCGGCACAGTGACTTTGCTGCATGCCTGATAATGTGTGTCTAGCTTCTGTCCAACATTTAACCCGCAAACCCAAACCCCCACCATGCCCTGGTCCCAACCCCCAGTCCTGTACACCTGCTTATACCACAGCCCCCAAATGTATCTGTTTAATTGTCTTTTGAAATACCAAGTACACATTTTTAAGACCATTGATGATATTTGAATTTACCAAAAAAGTATTAATCACCAACACGATAACATGATGTGTGTGTACATGCCATCATGTGTTTGATCTTTTGACATTTGGTTTTTCCAAGTCTCCCTCCTTGACGCTCGAAAAGGTTGGTTCTATATACATAGTAGACAGCAGATGGCGCTCACACACAGAATTTTTAACGGCCCCCTTACCATACAGTTTCCGGCTGGGAGAACCATGGAGGCCTTTCTGACTTTAAAGCACTATTGTCTGCTTCTTTTTGAAATTGCTCGTTAGATCTCGTTAAACATATAAATGTGCAGTCTTCCAGACAAATAAATAAAAATACTCATACTACTGGATCAAAAAGCACTGTGCTAAATGATGAGCAAATTATATTATTGTAATTTATTTCGTTTTGTTTTTTCTATTCACAATGCCACTGCATTCACAATACAGTGAATGAGTAGTTCAGTAGCCTAACTCTGGGTTCCAGCAGTTTATTTAATTCCATACCAGTGTGTTGCACAGTGGAGACTTAATTATCTTCTCCATACTAATTGTCTTACATACGCATGTTATTTATGTCAAACCAATGCAGAAGTAACCTAAGTAATCCAAGCGAAAATGAAGCATAGACTAGGCTATAGAAGACATGTGGGGCTGATCGTGTTCACCTGGCTGTTGCTTCGTGCACAATGCAGGCTAGCCTTCATATTTCACGTTTCTCTCAATGATAAAAATATCGGTAATTTTTATATTTTACCAAAGTGTACTATTTTAATCATTTCAATAAAAAATGAATATATAGGCTCAGGCTGCCCATTTGTTGTAACCTAGGATAGGCAAAACAAGGATATAGGCTAGGCCATAGATCTTTGACATGGACACCAGTCTGTGAACGACATTCTTTGTTATACCAAAAAAAAAAGCTTGCAAAAACCCCGGCTGTTCGTCTATGTGCTTGAATAACTTTGTGAATAATGTCTCCAGACATCGTCGGTCAGGAGACGACTTGCGTGTTTCCTTGCTGCGCAGGTTTTCGCCTGTGAGGCAATGGTGGGCGCAGGTTTCCGACAGCCTGCTGTTTCCCGCGCGGGTGCCACGCGCAGAAACCGAGCAGGAGCTAAGGGGTTGACAACTTCTCCATAATTAGAAAAGGCTTTTCGTTTGATGTGACTCTCCGCTCGTAAAATTCTCTAAATTAAACTTGACACGAACTGAAGTCATGTTAAATTTTTTCTCTCATGGCTAAAAGCTAGACTATTCCCTCCCGAACAAGGCTATCACATTTTAAGTGTCTTAATGTTAGAAAATGTCGGCGTGTTCAAAGGCGTGGCGTAGCCTAAAAGAACTGAATGTAGCCTACTTTCCCGAGGTAAGCAACAGCACATAGCCGAATGCATGACCAATATTATTATGAAGTCTATGAAGTTTCTTATAGGCCTACAGTTATATATATATTGTATTTAGCTACTTTCAGTCCGTTATTTAGGCTACATTTAAATTAAACAGTTTGACTAGCTACTTTAGACTCGGCCTGCATGCAAACCGGAGCCTTTGACTACAGATTTTGAGACAAGTAGCCTAGCCTGTGACTGGATTTAGCCTACTCTGGCGATAGTTTCCCATCAATTCTGATACAATGTAACAGTCCTTTGCCTTTCATAGATAGTAGGCCTATAATTGTAAATCGCAACTCATAGGCTAAAGCAGCATCATCAATAGCCTATCACCACCTGTCACTGTATCCAGAGGTGGAAATCCAGGGGACATGAAGTAAATGTCCTCCCCAGTATTTTGCTCCAATCACCTGGATTTGCTAATTAACATAATTCTTCAGTGAGGCGGTAGAACTAATTAGTGAAATCAGCTGGCTGAGTGTATGGGTGGAAGAAACACATGGTAGTACATTTACTTAATGTCCCCTGGATTCCTTTTCCACCTCTGACTGAATGAGGAACAAACTACAGCTCAGATTGAAAGAAAAGATGGCTGGGTCAAAAAATGATTAATGTAATTCTACATGGCATTTCCCCTGCAAACATTGTAATAACGGAGACAAACGGGACATGTGTTCTTAACCCCAGCTTCGCTTGCGCCGACAGGCCCTGCAGGTGCTGGCCACTGTGCCACAATATGAACAAAAATATTGAGAAAGAACCTGTTTCAACCTTGCTTCAATTTTTATTTAGATTTCAGTTCATTCAGGGGGGTAGGCTATAGGCCTACTATGAAGCAGGATTACGGAGTTAGCTGTGGGATAACTGCACTGAGTAAAACCCGGAACTCCTCCCCAAATCTGGAAAATGGACTTAAGTAAAAAGAGCTGTTCCGGGTTTTACTCACAGTGCAGTTATCCAGCTAACTCAGTAATTCTGCTTCGTAGAATACCCCCCTGATCAATTATTAACGCATTACACCTAAAATATAGGCTATAGGTAGAGGCAATAGTTTAAATAGACCTATAATAGATAATAATTATATGTATTTTCTATTATACAGGCCTATAAATATAACAGAAAATAAATATGTTATATCAAATATAAAGTATATATTTATATTTTTTGTTGAATTGTGTGAGCATGTAGCACACCTTTTCCCACTCCCACAGCACCACATGCGCCCATGCAGCTGGTACCGATTATTCCGTCCCGGAACCTCCAGATGGACTAACACATGCTGAAAATATGACAACCAAGGTGGATTTACATCTGACCTCAATCAATCGCTCCTGCTTCATGCGCACGGTAACCTCTAAACTGTACTGCCTTAAGTGGGTGGGACCCATATGCAAAAAAATCATATATGATCATACTTGCAAAGTTATATAAAAATCATGTATACGTTGATTAGTATTATACACTGCCCGGCCAAAAAATAAGTCACCATTGCACCCGTCATGCATAGTGCCCACTGTACAAGCCTCTGGAGGCAGTGTTATGATCTGAGGTTGCTTCAGTTTGTCAGGTCTAGGCTCAGCAACATTATTATTAATATAAATACTCATTCAATGTACATTAGAGAAACGGATGAAAAAGAAATAATTGAA
Source organism: Synaphobranchus kaupii (assembly GCA_029718625.1). Taxonomy (NCBI): domain Eukaryota; kingdom Metazoa; phylum Chordata; class Actinopteri; order Anguilliformes; family Synaphobranchidae; genus Synaphobranchus; species Synaphobranchus kaupii. The sequence goes on along the minus strand of CM056382.1, from coordinate 47,974,793 downwards.
ATTGTACACAAATCAAAAAATAAAAAATCTACAGACTGGAATGGTTATGATATGTCTTTGATTAAAAAAATTATTGACTGTATTGTTAAACCTCTAAATTACATCTGTAATCTGTCCCTGATGGCTGGAAAATTTCCCAAACAAATGAAAACAGCCAAAGTCATTCCACTATATAAATCTTGGGATAAACATGTTTTTTCAAATTATAGACCAATTTCATTGTTATCACAATTCTCAAAAATTTTAGAAAAAATATTTGTAAGAAGGTTAAATGACTTCATATCTAAGCATAATATACTTTGTGAACAGCAATATGGATTCAGAAAAAACCGGACCACCTCTCTAGCACTAATAGATCTTGTTGAACAAATTACAAATGCTACCGAGAGAAATGAATATACAGTAGGAATATTTCTTGATTTACAAAAAGCGTTTGACACCATAGACCATAAAATATTACTATTCAAATTACAGAGGTATGGTATCAGAGGATTGGCTCATGATTGGTTAACCAGTTATTTGGAAGACAGGTATCAGTATGTTTCTATTAACAATGCAAATTCAAACCTTTTGAAGGTTATGTGTGGGGTGCCACAGGGTTCGGTACTTGGACCACTGCTGTTCATTTTGTATATAAATGACATATGTTTGGTGTTAAAGTCACTGAAGTGCATACTTTTTGCTGATGATACAACCATTTTTTGTAGTGGGGATCATTTGAAACAACTTCTGGATACAGTGGAGAAAGGACTGCAGAAAATAAAAACATGGTTTGATGTTAATAAATTATCTCTTCACCTTGGCAAAACGAAATGCATAATATTTGGAAATCGGGCATCACATTTTCATAGAAATATTAAAATAAATGAAGTTGAAATTGATACAGTGCTAGAAACAAAATTTCTAGGAGTAATAATTGATAATAAACTAAGCTGGAAATCACACATAAACCATGTTAAAGCCAAAATGTCTAAATCCATTGCAATATTGTATAAAGCTCAAGAGTTCTTATGTCAGAAATCACTGAACACATTACACCATTCACTCATAGTCCCATACATGACTTACTGTGTAGAGGTATGGGGAAACACTTATAAAACAAATACAAACTCTATTTTTTTATTACAAAAGAAAGTCATACGAATTGTAAGTAAAAAACCCTATAGTGAGCCTACCAATCCGTTATTTACTTAGCTAAACATACTTAAATTTATTGATTTAGTAGACTACATTACAATGCAAACCATGTATAAAGCGAAAAATGGACAATTACCATTAAGTATCCAGGGGTTGTTTAAAATGAGGGACAGTCAATATAATTTGAGAGGAACATATATTTGAAAAACCAAAGATACGAACAAATGTTAAAAATCATTGTCTGTCAGTAAGAGGGGTGACCCTGTGGAATAAATGTACTGAAAATTTTAGAACCTGCAGCACACTGATCAGGTTCAAAACTATTTATAAGAAAAATTATTATAAGAAAAAATTGTATTAATCATACAATACACCATTGAAAAATAATGTAAGTATGCTAATGTCTTGTCTAGTAATAACAAATGATAACATTAATAATTCATAAGTGTTTGTTTCTTGCCATGAACATGTTTTCTGTGAATTTTATGTTTTCATGAGGTAAGAGGGGTAGGTGTAAATAAGCTTTAGCTTCAGCCTACACCCTTTTGGTATATATCATAGCATTTAAAAATAATAACTTGTTATTGTGTTTTGTCAATTGTAAATATTGTAAATATACCAAATAAATATATTTCATTCATTCATTCATTATGCAGCAATAAAATGAAGTCAGCGAAGTACCTGAATGTACTGAATGACCAGGTTATCCCATCAATGGGCATATGCCAGGATGACCATGCCAAGATTCATCGGGCTCAAATTGTGAAAGAGTGGTTCAGGGAGCATGAGGAATCATTTTCACACATGAATTAGCCACCAGATTCCTGACCTTAACCCCATTGAAAGTCTTTGGGATGTGCTGGAGAACACTTTACGGAGTGGTTCGACTCTCCCGTTGTCAATACAAGATCTCAGCCAAAAACTTATGCTACTCTGGATGGAAATAAATGTTGTGACATTACATAAGGTTGTCGAAACAATGCCACAACAAATGCGCGCCGTAATCAAAGCTAAAGGCGGTCCAACAAAATATTATAGTGTGCAACTTTTTTTTTGGCCGAGCAGTGTATTATATATTCGTATTTGACACATACAGGGCCCTATCTTACACCCGGCGCAAAGCGGCGCTAACCCAAATCAACATCCAGGCGATGTGTGATGGTACGGGACAATGGCTGTCCATTAAAAAGGAGCTGATAACACCTATATCAAGCCTAATGCGCGAATTGTCATTTGCACCTAATGCGTGAATTGTCATTCAATGGAAAACTCGCGCACTGCAAAAGACGGACATTTGAGTTCTGAAAATGCGCTTCAGATGTCATTACAATACAGCTCTGTTTATCTAGGAATACAGCCTGTAAGTAAATAGAATGGTTTGTGACTGAAAAAAGTTCAAAACCTTGCCCAGTGAATATTGCTTTTATTGTTTTTCAAATAGCCTAGGCTACAGCGGACTCGCTGTGCATAAGGTTTTTTCGATAGCCTATGGTTAAAAAACAGAGATAAATGTCATCATGTTAACTGAATTGTAACCTTAGCTATTTTTCGACCTTCATATTTTTTAAATTACAGTGACAAGGTTTCCATACCCTCAGCTTATTAAAACCCAGCTGATTTCACCTGTTATTCCATAACTGAACAAAAGATTTTAAAGAGAACTAAGCGTCTAATTAGAAACAAAATTTGCAGCACGTTACACAGTTAATTTACAATTAATTTTAATTCCATTATCTGCATGTGCGCTTTACAGGAGCAGGTCTGTTTCCCCTGCTGTAAATCACAGTTTTCATGGTCTTCCTGGGAAAGTGGATCGTTTTAAAGTATTACGCTAAAATACCTTTATTTTGGAATTGTCATGTATGAAGCTGCCAACACAGACTAGTCTACATCTAAAACTGGTTTTGTAAGCTGTACTAAAAATTGCTGTCTTAAGTGATTGTGTTTTAAAGAGATACTGCAGAGCCTTTTCTAAGGCCTTTTTTACCGCTTCAATTTGAACTGGAACTCGTGAGTAGGGGTGGTCATATGACGATGATGCCACGTAGTCATATTATGAATATTCATACCGTCAAGGAGTGAAAGGGTGTGTCTTGGTGAACTGACTCAGCCCCACTGAATTCAATATGCTCTCTCCTCACTAGCTACTAAAAAAACAACAAAATGGCGAGCGGCAAGAGTGACAGCAGTACTGCAGGGAGTTTTGAGGTGAAGGAGTTTGAAAGGATTCCTTCGTGGTGGAAGACTCTCCTCACAAAGATGTTGCTTGGGCAATACAGCCGTATTCATTCAAGCCACTGGCAGCAACAGCCGCCACCCCGGCTGTATTGGTTGAGCAACGTCTTCGCGACAAGAGGACCGGGGATGTAACCAAATGGTAGAGCTAATGTTACCTAGCGAAGTTAGCTTGTTTGTCTGCCTAAAGTAATGTTACTATTAAATACTGTGACAAACTCTGAGGCGGTTGGAGTTGTCACGCAACTGAAAACAATAATCGCAATGTCCACACCGCGGCAATTCAATTTAAATCACAAATTTATTGCTGTTTGCGGGGAAAGAGAGGTAGGGGTTAGCGGGAGCGTCAGCCAGTCCGTAATCCGGGAGAATAGTCGTGGTACGAGGCCAGGGTTCGGTACACGTAGACGGGTTCTCACACGGTCCAGGGCTGATGTCCAGCAGACTTCTCCTGACAAAACAGATCAAACACAGCGCTTTTAAATTTCTCTCTCCAATACCTCCAATACCTCCAATACCTCCAATACCTCCAATACCTCCAATACACCAAACTCACTCTCTCTCTCTACTCCACCTTGGTTTTGCCTAAGCTACTCCGTCTTCCGGTTGTCTGCCAGTCCATTTTCTAGGGCACTGATTAGCCCGGTGATTCGCCGCAGCTGACTTGCCCGGCGTCTTCTCCAGGTGCCGTGTATTTCTTTGTTGCAGTGGTGACGTCATCGGAACTCCTAATATGGGCATGCCCTCTTTCCACATCAGCCTAACATATCTTCCATCTATTACCTCTCCGTGGTTCCGTCCCCGCCGGTTGCCACAATACATTCAAATACACAGCAAAACCCAGTCACACAGTAACATTAGTATATTGAACATGGCTGGTTGTAGCGCCCTCATCCACTTGATCCGGAGAGAATTGTTATAATTTATTAGCTAACATTATTCATAAATGATAGCTAAGATAACTAGCTTGCTAGCTAAGTTATCAGTTCTCTGGACCAAACGGGGCTAAACTCACACACAATAGACTGCATTGCATTACCTAACTTATCGATACATTCTGTCTCTCGGCAGATTATGAAAGCTAACAGAGCCGGTGGCGTTGCACCGAGGAACTATACATCTATGACTCCTTGGCATAATGCAGGCAAGTTAGCTAAAGATACCAAAGACGTTGTAGATGAATAACTCTCTATGGCTACGTTCACACTGCAGGTAAAAAGTGGCCCAGATCCGATTTGGGCCACTTTTGAATGTGGTATTAGATTTCGATACTTAACTGATTGTGTCAAAGCGACCACAGTATGAACAGTCAGATCGGAATTAATGTGACTTTTTACGTCATTTTTGATGTAGCTAGCAGAGCATTAGAACGTAGTGCACGGGCTAGTTAACTCACTATTGTACAGGGTAGGTTATCACCAGATTCACATTATATTATCATGTGTTGTCATTTTAGATAAGTGGTAAATGTGCAAAGCAGTGGATTTTTTTGGGCACAACCGATACACCATAATAAGTCGGAAGTAGACTACATTTTTATATAATTCGCGGACAGCTGCGTTAACCGTTTTGTGATTTAAAATAATGTTAGAACTGTCCATATTATTGTCTTGGTTTGTTGCACGGTATTCATTATTCACGGTTTTCTCATGTAGCTGCTTACCGAACGTTAATGGTTGTCGGTCCAATAATGTGTCAATAGTTTAATCTAAGGGTACGCAGTGATGTTAGGCTATAGCCTAGGTAACGTTGCACATGAAGTTGAACAGATGTGTCTTGTGATAGCTTTTTTATATTGTGTATTTTAACACGGCTGGAACGTTGTATTGACCAATCTGCATCCCGGAACTATCCGTTTTACAAATTCTATATCGACTGGGCCACGTTCAATCTGAAAACGGTGCACTGTTTTGCTGTCGGTTGAACGACATGTTTCCTCGAAACGGTGTGAAACGGTGTGCAACGGGCTTTGAGGTACGTTTTCTCTCGTTTGGTGGGTGTGTCAGAGGTGTTACCCAATCAGCAGCGACGTGTAGGCCTATAACCCCGCCGTATTAAAAAGGCAGTGCCCACAATGAATCCAACTAAAGTCCTTTACAAATGCGTCTACTGCAGCTTGGTGTATGCAACAATTGAAGACATTAGACATGTTTGTATCTTTTGCTATTGTATGTACCATTGTGGAGTTACACTTTCATAAACTTTTCTACTCCACTCTACTCCTCTAAATATATAATGGTAAATATTACAATATCATATCACAACAACAGTGATCAGCAATAATGATAGGCCTAATAGTCAGAATAAAATAATTAGCTCATATAGATCGTAACACAGTCTCAAAGGTAAGAAGTGGATTATCCTTCACCTGAAATGTTTAACTTGTCATCCTGAAATGCGAGGCAAATGTTGGATCACTATAATTAGGAACCAGTTTCCACATAGGCTACCCCTTCACTCGATTAGGTCTCTGCTTTTATACCATGTGCCCAGCTGAGACCACCCCTAGGACCACCTCAACTCCACCCATTTTGTGATTGAACGATGAGCACATTAAATGTTGAATTTGTGTATAATCACATAAAAATTCTGCAAATTTTCAGGTTTTCTCATTATCAACTGACATTGTCCCACAGTATAAAAAGTAAATAAAGCCAGCTAAATTTAATTTTAATTCTTATACACTGGTTGTAACAGGTCTAGGCTGAATACATGTAATGGTTGTTCATACTGAAATTCTGTTGAATCACATTAACATGCATGTGTTTAAAACAATTAGGTACATCATTGTTCTACTGGTTTTGCATTAATTCTGTTCTGCTGATTGTCTGCCATTCAGAAATGCATCTGCCAAATTTTGTAAACATCAAAAAGAAAACACAAACCCCATCAAATTAAAATGCAGATTGAACCTTGTGTCCAATAACTTAATGAATTGTGAGGGCTGGACAATAGACGAGGCTCATATTAATAGCATGAAATGTTAAAAGTAGTCATTCCCTGCTTGTCAATGAGAGGGAGCGGGCGTGTGATGGAAATGAAGACTTTAGTGCTCTCTAGACCCTGTTAATAACCTGGTCGGCTTTGATGTGTCTGTGCCAGGCGAGGTGGCTCTTTCTCTGCTTCACTTGTGGCATGTAAATTCAGCCTACATTTTATCTCTTTACCTGCTCGAGGGCCTGCAGGAAAAGCTGAAGCAACACTCACGTCAGCGCTCTTCTCATAGTACTTGTCCCAGTGGCAGTCAGGGGTGTGAGTGTGTGTGTGCGCAGCTGTGTGTGTGTGTGTGTATGTGTGCTCAATTGTGTATGTGTGTGTGTGTGTGTGTGTGTGTGTGTGTGCGACTGTGTGTGTGCACACAACTGCGTGTGTGTGTGTGTATGTGTGTGTTGGCGTACACTGTGTGTGTGCATCTCTGCTAGTTAAAGAGAGGGCGCATAGAGAGAAACTTTGTAATTTTCAGATATCTTTTAGAAATACATTTGTCCAGGGCAAATGTATCTTCAATCATCAAATCTGGAAAATGTTTTACCAAACCAAAGCATTTGATTTGTACTCCAAAATTTACAAACAAATTTAAAATGGTGTGCACTTGTGTACGTCCATACATTTTTCAAATGCAACATTAAAATAATTTTAATTGGCATTATTTGACAGAAAAACTTTGCTATGCGTGTGAGTGTGTGTGAGAGAGAGATTTCTGTGTCTGTAACTGTATGTGTGTGACTGTGTAGGTGTTGGGTCATCTTTGATGTGTGTATGTAAGGTGTGTGTGTGTGCCTGTGTATGAATGTCAGGTATAATGGGTCAGTTAATTTTGTCACAACCGGGCTCGTAAGGCCGTGACAAAGATGGGAGATGCACCAAAACATAAGGGAAAACAACTATATTTATTAAAGTTCAAACGAAACCACAATAAAGCCAAAAATATTGTGAGGTGTGGAGGGTCAGTAATAACAGTGGTGTAGGATGTGCATGCATGGTGAAAGTTTGTGTGTAGGGGTGTTGAATGGTGCAGACTAATAATAAGGAAACCAACAGACAAACATCACAACAACATGTAAACAAAGTGTCCATACGGGAGAGAGCCTTCCTGAGAACTGGAAGTGGTCTGTTCTTAATGCCTGGGAACACCGGGCCCACATGCTCCCAGTTGGCACTGCCAACCGATCTGCCAGCCCACCATGCAGGCAACTGAAAGGCACAGGTTAAATGTGAGCACTGGCAGACAAGGGCAGGGGTCGTCACAATGTTCATGCTGTAAAATACTGTCAGCACTGACATCCGTGGTGATCTCCTTATGTTTAGTTAGTTTAGTTTAATGCTCACTGACCTTGGCTTGGGCAGACAGGTGACACAATGCTTGGGGGAAGTGAACTTAGAACCAAAAGATTAAAGATTCAAATATCGGGTGGGCAACTGTTGCAGCCTTAAGCAAATTAATTAACCTCTGTTTGAATATTGTTTGACTTAAAACACCAGGGCCTGTTACTGTTGTTTTTCTACTTTTTGTTCACTAAGGGACCGATTTACTAAAAGTTTGCGTGTAAAAAATCACATATAAAACTGTTACCACTGAAAGAAATTGTCCCAGGTGATCTAATGACTAATGAGGTGCAAAGAGGATGTGTGATAAAATTGAAAGATACATGGATTTTTTTATTTTTGCGGGTTGGCCTGAACGAATATGCAAAATTGGTCGTCCCTACGTTATTTCGCGAAATAGTCATGCAATTACAGTGAGCACCATAATTTATTGGACAGTGACACATTTTTTGTTATTTTGCTTCTGTACTCTAGCACTTTGAGTTTGAAAAGATACATTGACAATGAGGTTGAAGTGCAGACTGTCAGCTTTCATTTGAAGGTATTTTCATCCATATCAGATGAACCGTTTAAAAATTATAGAACCTTTTTTACATACCCCCGTCCCCATGTTCGGGCATCAAAAAATATTGGACAGTTTAACATAATATAGAATAAAGTAATAATTTTTAATATTTGGTTGCATATCCTTTGCATGCCATGACTTCCTGATGTTTGTGACCCAACAATATCAAAAGACTCTGAAGTATCAAACGAGCCTCAAACCATCACTCTGCTGCCAGATATGCATTACATATGGATGGATCACTTTAAGGGTTGTTTTTCCAGACAAATCTTCCTATTGAACTCTATGGAAAAATAAGTCCGGAGAAGAAACCCTTCAAGTTATCCATCCATATCTACTGCATATCTGGCAGCAGAGTGATGGTTTGAGGCTCGTTTGATACCTCAGACCCTCAGCCATTTCAACAACTATGTATTCCTTTCTGTTCCAGCATCATGTACAGCTAAATCTAGTCCCACCCCCCAATTCCCATAGAGATCCATTCAAATGCAGATAAGTTATAGTATCGCTTGTAAGAGTACCAGAAAATAAGACATCGAGAGTTTTTTAAATATTTTTAGGTCACAGACATCAGGAAGTCATGGCATGCAAAGGATATGCGACCAAATCTAAAAAATGATTACTTTATTCTACATTATGTTAAACAATATTTTTTGATGCCCGAAAATGGGGGTCGGGGGGGGGGCTATGGATGAACATACCCTCAAATTAAAGCTGACAGTCTGCACTCCAACCTCATTGTCATTGTATCCTTTCAAACTCAAATACTAGAGTACAGAACCAAAATAACAAAAAATATGTCACTGTCCAATGAATTATGGTGCTCACTGTAGATTGGCATGTGTAATAATGTGTACTTTGACACGTGTAATGTGATTTACAAAAGCAGTTTTGGGAAAGGTAATAGCATGTGCATTTTAGTACGAATGGGATACAGGTATTAAAAGACACACAATCGATAAGATTACAGCTGTCATTGTAGCAAGAAGGAGACAACACAACAATCAAAGCTCAAAACGTAGAGGGCAGTTATTTTCCATTCCTTTAAATCTCATTGGAATGTCAGAGGCAAAAGATCACCTGAGGGAACTGCTGGTGGGATACTGTCTTTGGGTAGGTCAGAGGTCACTGGGTACAGGGTCTTCAATCCAAAACTGTCCATCTATTTCAGTCATCTAAACCTTGCCTTTCTTGATGATGGTTTTACAAATCTGTTCCTACCATAGTAATTGCACTGATTTTTATTAAGTCTGATTTGCTAGTTGGGCACCAGTTATTCTATTCATCCATACCTAGGTTCAAGATGGTGCGGGTGTTTTAACACTTTGTTAGCAAAATGAAATCATTTAGTGTAATTTGCCCTTACAGACCTTAACAGCATAGTCCAGGTCTGTTATTGAATATGCTTGATGATATCTCTCTGCTTTGGTTAGAAACTTGACTGTGTGTGTGCTTCACTGTGGACAGGCGGGGGGGGGGGGGGGGGTCATGGCTGGTTGCCCCTTGACCTTTGGTTGAATATTCCTACATTTACATTTAAAAAGCCTTAGGAGCAGGTCAGTAGTGGTTATTTGATGTTTGGATAGAAACAGACTTCAAAGAAGCACACAGTATCTTTGGCAAAAATTTACAGTAGCCTGTCTGGGAGAGGAGAGTGATTACAACAGTGATTGTGCGGGTGCATTGTGCATCTGCCCTGCCTCCCGTTCACTGAGATTACTCATTATCCTTTTGTTGACCGGGACAATAGCTGCGTGGGCCAGGCCGTATGCATGTAACAGCCTTGCACAATACCTGTAAACAGCCCGCCTGATAGAAAACAGGGACCAAAAACACCAGACGCGTTTTGTATTGAAGAAATGCATGAATAGGAGGATTGTGTGCGTGTTCTGTGAACAGATAGGGTATGCGGGTTGCGGTTGATGGTTAGGCTGTCTGAGTTGTTGGTGTTCCTGATGTGTGGGTTTTTCCATTGAGTGAAAGAAGATGGACACTGAATCAGGTCTTGCTGGCGCTTCAGGACTGTTTTATGGGCCTGTTCCCTGTTCCCACAAGTCAGCACCTTTCTTGTGGAGAAGCTTCTCTCACATGCAGGCAGTAGAACCGGTTTTTGCTGGTTTGCGACCAAAACAAAGCATTACACTGTGCTTTGATCGTCGGGTTGGTGTACATACATTTCGGCTAGCCGGACTAGTCGAAATTTTCGCACAGCCTCGTTCACCAGTACACCGTCGTCTGCAATTGATCAACAAGGCTAGACTTGCTGAAGCTGTTCAAAGATATATCCATTGGTATGACTACAGATTAGGGACTACAGAGACACTGAAATTCCATCTTTAAAAAAACTCCTTTTTATGGTTGATAATTTGATTTTACTCAGCGTTTTCTTCCTTTGTCTTAACACTAGTGTTATTTTAAATTTGTAATAATTTCATCAGTGTTTATACTATATTTCCATCCTGCCGTTACTTTTTAAACATAGCAATACTGCAAATGCCTATGTTGTAATTGTAAATGTACACTTAGATTAGTACACTTAGATAGGGCTACGGGTATGTAGTGTAAGAGGGGATAGGAGTATGGGTATGTAGTGTAAGAGGGGATAGGGGTATGAGGATAGGAGTATGGGTATGTAGTGTAAGAGGGGATAGGGGTATGAGGATAGGAGTATGGGTATGTAGTGTAAGAGTGGATAGGGGTACGGGTATGTAGTGTAAGAGGGGATATGGGTACGGGTATGTAGTATAAGAGGGGATAGGGGTACGGGTATGTAGTGTAAGAGGGGATAGGAGTATGGGTATGTAGTGTAAGAGGGGATGGGGTATGAGGATAGGAGTATGGGTATGTAGTGTAAGAGTGGATAGGGGTACGGGTATGTAGTGTAAGAGGGGATATGGGTATGGTTATGTAGTGTAAGAGGGGATAGGGGTACGGGTATGTAGTGTAAGAGGGGATATGGGTATGGGTATGTAGTGTAAGAGGGGATAGGAGTATGGGTATGTAGTGTAAGAGGGGATAGGGGTACGGGTATGTAGTGTAAGAAGGGATATGGGTATGGTTATGTAGTGTAAGAGGGGATAGGGGTACGGATATGTAGTGTAAGAGGGGATATGGGTATGGGTATGTAGTATAAGACGGGATAGGAGTATGGGTATGTAGTGTAAGAGGGGATAGGGGTACGGGTATGTAGTATAAGAGGGGATAGGAGTATGGGTATGTAGTATAAGAGGGGATAGGGGTACGGGTATGTAGTGTAAGAGGGGATATGGGTATGGGTATTGTTGCGGTCACGTTTTGTCTAGGGCTAGAAAGTCGCTTACAACAGGAGGCGGCTGGCCTGAAATGGTGAAACTGGGAGGAAACTGGGACTTACCTCCTCCAGGTCGCTTCACCGGTTTTCCGGGGCTAGCCCAAGCCGTCGCTCTGTCAGCGAAGAGCTCCGTGTCCGTTCGTTTTCGAGTTTAGTTTAGTTTAAAATCTAGTTTCTCTTGGTTAAGCATAGCGGTATCGTGAACCGAGGATCAACACTACAGCCTGGTCGGGAAACAAAGGGGGTTGTCAGTCGTCACCTCAGCAGACCAAGCACAGGTACATTTACCCACTTCTCGCTGCCCACCATCTTGGACCTTTTAACAAGACAGGCCCTCCCCCCAATCACCGACCGGCGCCCAATCAGGATATAAGGCATCATCCCAATTTCCTGAACCAGCCACCATTCCCAGTGCACAGCCGCCATGCCACTAAATGAGTGTTATTACTATTTTGATATCGACTAGGAGGCACTCGTTTCTATTATTATGCCCTGCTCCCTAACACAGGGCATAACAGTCCTCCCACCCTCACACAAAGAAAATAAACCAAAAATAATTCCATAACACCCACAAATTATTATTATTGTTTTTTTTTCTTTTCAAATCCTTATTAACATATGTAAGGATTATACAATTTTTTTATTGTTTTTTATTTTTTATTTTTTTCCGGTTTTAGATTTAACACACTCTACACATCTAAAGAAAAAAAATAACAAAAAGCAAAGCACAATCAGATTAATCATAGCCAAACATCCCAGCAAGTTTAGTCACAATCATATGGGAGAGCCTCAATATTTCCCCCTAGGTTCCACTCTGCAACTCTGGCCTAGGGAGTCTGCACTCAACCCAGACCACAGAAAAAACTACCCCAAGAAAGTGGAGCGCAGCTCTACACCCTTCAAAGAGGTCACGGGACAGTCACAAACGGGATAATGCATCCGCCAGCACATTGTCTTTACCAGCCACATGCCGAACTACAAGGCTATATGGCTGCAAGATTAAACTCCATCTGAACACTCGGGAGTTTGTCACCTGAAATTTCGCCAAAAATGTCAAGGGATTATGGTCAGAATAAACTATGACAGGACCACTCACACTAGAAACGTACACTTCAAAGTGTTGGACCGCTAGGACCAAGGCCAAAGCTTCTTTCTCCACTGTGGAATAGGCTTTCTGATGGCGATTCAACTTTTTAGAGAAGTATGCCACAGGTTTTTCCACCCCAGCCTCATCTGCCTGCAAAAGAACTGCCCCTACCCCAACATCACAGGCGTCTACTGCCAGAGCAAACGGATGGCTAAAATCAGGGGCCTTTAGCACCGGTTCACAGGATAAGATGGCCTTAACCTGGCCCAAAGCATCCTGACACGCCTGGGTCCAATTCCACTTGACATCCTTGCCTAACAAGTTCGTAAGTGGAGCAGTAACAGCTGCAAAATTAGGCACAAAACGGCGATAAAATCCACACATGCCCAGCACACGCATTAACTGACGCCGAGTGGTAGGTGTGGGGAGCTCCACAATAGCCTGCACCTTCGCCAACCGCGGCAGCACTGCTCCACACCCTACCAGATGTCCAAGGTAGGTAACCTGACTCCTTCCAAATTCGCACTTTGGGAGGTTGACTACCAGCTGGGCCGACTCTAACCTGCCAAACAATTTCCGTAGATGTTCCACATGACTCTGCCAGCTCTCACTATATATAACCACATCGTCAATGTAAGTTACCACATTATCCAGACCAGACGTGACCAGGTTCATAAGCCGCTGAAAGGTTGCTGGAGCGTTCTTCATGCCAAATGGGAGAACCCGGCACCGGTATAAGGCATCATGGGTAACAAATGCAGAGACATCTCGGGCCCTTTCTGTTAATGGCACTTGCCAGTACCCTTTGAGCAGATCCAGTTTTGACACAAACCTAGCCTGGCCAATACTGTCAATGCAATCCTCAATACGAGGAATAGGGTATGCATCTGTCCTGGTCACTGCATTCACCTTGCGGTAGTCAATACAGAGACGTGACGTACCATCACTCTTAGGAATTAGGACCACCGGGGAACTCCATTCACCAGACCCTGGCTCTATGGCCCCGATCTCCAGCATGTACTCAACCTCCTCACGAACCTTCTCCTTCTTAAAAGGAGGCAAACGATAAGGGTGTTGCTTCATAGGCATCACCCCACCAGTATCCACATCGTGTTCAACTAGGGAAGTTAACCCTGGCCTATCGCGAAACAGAGAAGGATGTGCAGCCACCAGGGCCATCACATCCTGGGCCTGAGCCTTCAGCAAGTGCTTCAGCTGTTCCTGCAGCTGCTCACAGGCTCGAGAGTTGTCCAGCCGAGCACCCACTGGCTCTGGTGCTAAAAACCCCTCCTCTCTCTCTCTGTCTGAAGGCACCACTACAATACAACCAACAGGGTTAGCCGTATCACGCTCCACATACAACTTTAATAAGTTGATGTGACAGAGTCGCGTCTTCTGCCGCCGCTCTGGTGTACTAATGACGTAGTTACACGCTCCTACCTTCCTCACGACCATATAGGGACCACTAAAACATGTCCCAAACCTTTCCCTGCCAACCGGCGTAAGGACGAGGACCTTGTCCCCAGGGACAAAAGAGCGTTGCACGGCCTTACGGTCATATTGCCCCTTCATCCTTTCCTTAGCTCCCGTTAGGTTCTGGGCTGCCACCTTCCAGGCTGCACTCAGACGATCATGAAATGTAGAAACGTACTGTAAGATATCCCCCTGGGCCTGTGGCTCCAGGAGTCGCTCCCGCATTATGCTTAGCGGACTCCGGACCTCATGCCCATAAACTAATTCAAAGGGACTAAACCCTGTAGATTCGTTCACAGCATCGCGGATAGCAAACAAAAGAAAAGGCATTGCTGCATCCCAGTCCTTAGGGCAGTCCACACAAAAAGTGCGCACCATTGATTTTAATGTCTGATGACACCTCTCGAGGGCGCCCTGGGACTCAGGGTGGTAGGCAGAGGACAATACCTGAGTGATGCCCAGCTCACACATGACATTCTGGAACACCCCAGAAGTAAAATTGGTTCCACGATCTGACTGGACCTCCTTAGGGAGCCCCACCCGTGAAAAAAATTGCAGCAAAGCCTCAATGACCACAGGTGCACGAATACTACGTACTGGCACCGCCTCTGGAAAACGCGTTGCAACATCCATGATAGTCAATAAGTACTCATTCCCCTTCTTGGTTCTGGGAAGGGGACCCACGCAGTCAATAATTACGCGTGAAAACGGGGCCTCCACTACCGGCGTAGGCTGCAATGGAGCAACCGGAATGGAGTGACCAGCCTTTCCAGCAATCTGGCAGGCATGGCATGAACGACAAAAATGACCAACATCACGGCGAACCGTGGGCCAATAAAATTGTTTTGACACGCGGGCCAGGGTCTTCTTGACACCTAAATGGCCTGCGAAGGGGGTCTCATGGGCCAACCGCAACACCTCCCCGCGAAAGCTGGAAGGAACTACAATTTGCGCATGGACCCACCAATCTTCATCCGCTGGGCGGTCTGCCGGCCGCCACTTCCGCATTAAAATATCTTGGTCCACAAATTCTCCGACAGCCATATCCTCACTCTCTTCCACCGTCACAGCTCGCTTCCACAGCGGAGCCAGCGAGGGATCCTGGTTTTGTTCTTGGATCAAAACCTCCCTAGAAAAATGGGTGGCATCTGCCACCGGAGACGGGGAGAAACCAGGGCCTTTCACAGCAGAGGTCCCTTCCTCGCTCACAGCTTTTGCAAAAACCGTGCCAGCCAAACTAATGTGCTCCTTTTCCCCACTAGTGGCTGACACACAAGGTACCTCCTCACTTATGGGAGTCAACGCCTCACTAGCTTGGGTCTCGGCTTTGCGTGCCAGAGCACGAGTGACCACACATGCAGTAAACACCTCAGGATGTTCCCGTTCTAATTCCTGCGTTTCTGGGACCTCAAGAGGAGTAGAGACTACAACCGGTGTCACGCACACTTGTGACCCTGCTAGGTCGTTGCCCAATAATAAGCTAACGCCCGGCACAGGTAGCGTGGGCACCACCCCAACAGTCACCGGCCCCTTAACCACATTTGATTTTAGATGAACGGTGTACAATGGCACGCAATCATACTGCCCCCCAAGACCTTTAATGAGCGCCGACCTGGAAAAACCATCACGAGGCAGCTCAATCACCCCTTCCAGCAAGAGAGACTGTGCAGCACCGGTATCACGCAGAATGGTGATGGACACTTCCTCTCCACCCGAGGCCACGGACACCGTCCCCACGGAGGTGAAAGGCTGATAGCTTACTGAGGGCCCCTCCCTAGGACCACTACAGCCTATCCCCTCATCACGCTTAGTCAAGGAGGCCACCAGCGCCACAACCTTAGCCCGACTCTCCAGCTGGGAGCGTTGGGGACACTGCGACTGCACATGACCGGGCCGTCGGCAACCATGGCAAATAATATCACGGTCCCTTTCCCTTTTAAGCCGTGGACACCGGGGCTTAATGTGACCGGGTTCCCTACAATGATGGCACACAACAGCAGAATGAGACTTCTCCATCCCAGGCCGCTGAGCACCAGATGCCTTCCCTCCAAGAGGGAGGCCCTTACCGGAGGTCTCTCTACCCCGGCTATGGTCATGGCTCCCGCCAGCTAGGCGGGCTAACCCCACAGACCCACCATGGATGACCTCATAAGCATCCGCCGCTTGGGCTGCCTCCAGGAGGGTAGAGACCTTCTGCTCACTCAGATATATTTCAACCGCTCGGGGCACACTGTTCTTAAGTTGCTCCAACAAGACTAGCTCTTTTAATTGTGCAAAATCATATGTCTCTGTGGACTTTAGCCAGCGCTCACACGCTACCCCTAATTTTCTAGATAAATCTAAATAAGACTCACCGTCTCTCCGTTTCACAGTCCTAAACCGCTGCCGGTAAGCCTCGGGGACACCACCATATGCAGTCAATACTGCCATTTTTAGAGATTCATACTCCAAGCCCATGCGAGGATCCAAAGCCGCAAAGGCAACCTGCGCCTTGCCCTTTAAAACACTCTGCACCAATAATGGCCACTTGGCTTCAGGCCAGTCACATTCACGAGCGACAACCTCAAAAGCGTCAAAAAAGGTATCAATGTCCTCCTCTGAAAATTTAGGCATGAGAGATATAGCAGAGCGCACGTCGAAACGAGGCTCCAAGGTGGCAATCCCCTTAGCAGCCCTAGTTCGTTCCACCTCAAACTGAGCCAATCGCTCCCGGGACTCACGCTCTTCTCTCTCTGCCCGAAGTACCCCTTCCCTCTCTGCAACAGCCCTCTCTCTCTCATCATCTGCCCACCACTCTTCCAAGTCCAGCGTAGCCATAATAAGTTTAGCTAAAGCAGGTTTCAGTATACCCTCTGGTACTTCCACCTCTTGCTCTGCTGCTAAACGCACCAACTGATCTTTAGTGAGCTGTCGGAACTTGCGGCGGGTGGGTAATGCCATCTCCACCACAGACGGTTCCATCACTTCCTGCCCGTCACTGGACATTTCAAAATCAATATGAACAACCACACACAGGAGGGGAGAAAAAAAAAAATATATATATATATATATACACATATACACAATATATATGTATACCAGAGCCGAGACCAGAGACCCTTCAGGAGAGAACACAAAGCTGAGGCGAAACTAGTGCCTCCACTAGGCAGACAGGTCCTATATTGCCAACCAATACCAAAGAGAGAAAAAAAAAAAAAAGGGTGCATATACCAAGCACTCAAATAGGCCTGCTGCAACGAGGTACCCAACGTAGTACGCGGAGGGCCCCTGACGCCCCAAAACGTCAAACAAAGGCCACGCCCCACCGAACACGGGACCAAACAAATCAGCAATAACCGAAGAGGAGACAACACATCTCAACTCTTCTATGCGTTATACGACACTATGCTACTGTAAGACCAACAGCAGCCAAAAATTAAACATACAAACCTATACCTAGTACGTCCAATCCTATAATTTAATAGGCTCTCAATCGCTGACACCCCAAAACGCTAATAAACTTGGCAGCACGCAGGCGGAACACACACCGCGAATTTACAAACCAAAAATAAACTCCCTTATCTAGCCTTAAGGCTCAACTACCTCCCCAAAGAGGCTGGCTAATGCCGCTCCGTCAGCCTGCAGCCAAATTAAACGCGTTCAATACCCCAAACAATCAACACTGCATTAATGACGATCACCACAATTTGGGTTAACTACTAAGTCAAATAAATTTAACCTATGCGATAACTGTCCACAATATGCTCCCAGAGAAACCTAACTCCTAACGTTGTTACTTGCTTGTATTTGTAAGCCTAATCTAACAGTTTAATTAAATAACTCGTTAGTTAGCTAGGAAGACACACTACCCACCTAGCAAACGTGGCTTACAGAACTAGCTTACCCACAAAAGGACCCTACCTGTTTGGCTAGCTATCTACTAACCAAACAGCTTGATACTCAGATCCCGGACGGAGCCCCCAATTGTTGCGGTCACGTTTTGTCTAGGGCTAGAAAGTCGCTTACAACAGGAGGCGGCTGGCCTGAAATGGTGAAACTGGGAGGAAACTGGGACTTACCTCCTCCAGGTCGCTTCACCGGTTTTCCGGGGCTAGCCCAAGCCGTCGCTCTGTCAGCGAAGAGCTCCGTGTCCGTTCGTTTTCGAGTTTAGTTTAGTTTAAAATCTAGTTTCTCTTGGTTAAGCATAGCGGTATCGTGAACCGAGGATCAACACTACAGCCTGGTCGGGAAACAAAGGGGGTTGTCAGTCGTCACCTCAGCAGACCAAGCACAGGTACATTTACCCACTTCTCGCTGCCCACCATCTTGGACCTTTTAACAAGACAGGCCCTCCCCCCAATCACCGACCGGCGCCCAATCAGGATATAAGGCATCATCCCAATTTCCTGAACCAGCCACCATTCCCAGTGCACAGCCGCCATGCCACTAAATGAGTGTTATTACTATTTTGATATCGACTAGGAGGCACTCGTTTCTATTATTATGCCCTGCTCCCTAACACAGGGCATAACAGTATGTAGTGTAAGAGTGGATAGGGGTACGGGTATGTAGTATAAGAGGAGATAGGAGTATGGGTATGTAGTGTAAGAGTGGATAGGGGTACGGGTATGTAGTATAAGAGGGGATAGGAGTATGGGTATGTAGTATAAGAGGGGATAGGGGTACGGGTATGTAGTGTAAGAGGGGATATGGTTATGCGTATGTAGTGTAAGAGGGGATAGGAGTATGGGTATGTAGTGTAAGAGTGGATAGGGGTACGGGTATGTAGTATAAGAGGGGATAGGAGTATGGGTATGTAGTGTAAGAGTGGATAGGGGTACAGGTATGTAGTGTAAGAGTGGATAGGGGTACGGGTATGTAGTGTAAGAGGGGATATGGGTATGGTTATGTAGTGTAAGAGGGGATAGGGGTACGGGTATGTAGTGTAAGAGGGGATATGGGTATGTAGTGTAAGAGTGGATAGGGGTACAGGTATTTAGTGTAAGAGAGGATAGGGGTACGTGTATGTAGTGTAAGAGGGGATGGGGGTACGGTATGTAGTGTAAGAGTGGATAGGGGTACAGGTATGTAGTGTAAGAGGGGATATGGGTATGGGTATGTAGTGTAAGAGGGGATAGGGGTACGGGTATGTAGTGTAAGAGGGGATAGGGGTACGGGTATGTAGTGTAAGAGTGGATAGGGGTACAGGTATGTAGTGTAAGAGGGGATATGGGTATGGGTATGTAGTGTAAGAGGGGATAGGGGTACGGGTATGTAGTGTAAGAGGGGATAGGGGTACGGATATGTAGTGTAAGAGTGGATAGGGGTAGAGGTATGTAGTGTAAGAGGGGATATGGGTATCTAGTGTAAGAGGGGACAGGGGTATGGGGATAGGAGTATGGGTATGTAGTGTAAGAGTGGATAGGGGTAAGGGTATGTAGTGTAAGAGTGGATAGGGGTACGCGTATGTAGTGTGAGGGGATAGGGGTACACGTATGTAGTGTAAGAGTGGATAGGGGTACGCGTATGTAGTGTAAGAGGGGATAGGGGTACGGGTATGTAGTGTAAGAGGGGATAGGGGTAAGGGTATGTAGTGTAAGAGTGGATAGGGGTACGCGTATGTAGTGTGAGGGGATAGGGGTACACGTATGTAGTGTAAGAGGGGATAGGGGTACGCGTATGTAGTGTAAGAGGGGATAGGGGTACGGGTATTTAGTGTAAGAGAGGATAGGGGTACGCGTATGTACTGTAAGAGGGGATAGGGGTACGGGTATGTAGTGTAAGAGGGGATAGGGGTAAGGGTATGTAGTGTAAGAGTGGATAGGGGTACGCGTATGTAGTGTAAGAGGGGATAGGGGTACACGTATGTAGTGTAAGAGGGGATAGGGGTACGCGTATGTAGTGTAAGAGGGGATAGGGGTATGGGTATGTAGTATAAGAGGGGATAGGAGTATGGGTATGCAGTGTAAGAGGGGATAGGGGTACGGGTATGTAGTGTAAGAGGGGATAGGGGTATGGGTATGTAGTATAAGAGGGGATAGGAGTATGGGTATGTAGTATAAGAGGGGATAGGAGTATGAGTATGTAGTGTAAGAGGGGATAGGGGTACGGGTATGTAGTGTAAGAGGGGATAGGGGTATAGGGATAGGGGTATGGGTATGTAGTGTAAGAGGGGATAGGGGTACGGGTATGTAGTGTAAGAGGGGATAGGGGTACGGGTATGTAGTGTAAGAGGGGATAGGGGTACGGATATGTAGTATAAGAGGGGATAGGAGTATGGGTATGTAGTGTAAGAGGGGATAGGGGTACGGGTATGTAGTGTAAGAGGGGATAGGGGTATGGGTATGTAGTGTAAGAGGGGATAGGGGTATGGGTATGTAGTGTAAGAGGGGATAGGGGTATGGGTATGTAGTGTAAGAGGGGTATAGGGGTATGGGTATGTAGTGTAAGAGGGGATAGGGGTATGGGTATGTAGTGTAAGAGGGGTAAGAATATAGAGGGATTAATGTCAGATTCACATCAGAGATGACAGTTTCCTTCAACTAGGTCACTTTTCTTCAACAAGTTTCCTTTCCTGTCCATTCTTCTCCATCCACTCTGCACTTTTAGAGCATAGGAGAGAGGAAAAGATAAATAAAGAGGGAACCAATAATAATGCTTGGCTGCATACAATCTAAGTAACAGTAATCTAATCGGATAAAAGACTAGTCCGCCTGTAAATTTATCCTGATTTGTCAGCTGCTAAGTTTGTACCATACATTCACTAGTTCCTTGTCAACTTGGGTTATATTGCACCTTTGCACAGTCTTCAGTACTTTATTCCTTTGACTGCTGTTTCTAAGCCGGCTTAGAGGTTGAACTTTTGCTCTGGTTCTTCTCTGTTGAGTGGGGGGAGGTGGATCACTGTCCTCACTCAGTTATGTGGAAGTGATTACACAGAACTGAGCCTGAGTCAACAAGCATGTTACATTGTTACAACATTTCCTTAAGATTATTTATATTGGGATATTTGACCTGAAGATATTTTATTAATCCCCAGTGGGGAAATTCACGTTGTCACCAGCATGTCCTGGATTATGTTGGGTCTCATTCTCACACACACACACACACACACACACACACACACACACACACACACACACACACACACACACACACACACACACACACACACACACACACACACACACACACACACACACACACACACACATGCACACATACACATACAGTGTGATTATATGTGACTGTTTTCAATTCACTTTTTCAGTGCAGTAATACATGCATGCATCTCTACCTTTATGGCTCTCGGGTGACTGTGACAGTGTGACCGTGACAGCGTAGTTTTAACTTTTGGGGTTTCACTATGATGGTGAGACTATGACTCTGGGTGACATTGACAGTTTGACGTGGCTGAAACTATGACACTGTAACTCTGGAGCAATTGTTATTTAAAGGAATCTTTGACTGTTATTTGTGTCTCCAGGGGGATTTTGTGAGAGTGTGACTGGGATTCTGGTATGATAGAGTGATAGTGTATCTCTATGACTGCAGGGCAGGTTTATAACTGTGTGTGTGTGTGTGTGTGTGTGTGTGTGTGTGTGTGTGTGTGTGTGTGTGTGTGTGTGTGTGTGTGTGTGTGTGTGTGTGTGTGTGTGTGTGTGTGTGTGTGTGTGTGTGTGTGTGTGTGTGTGTGTGTGTGTGTGTGTGTGTGTGTTTGACTGGCTGAAATTAGTGCCTGGGGCAGTTAAACCCTCTCTGCGCTAACCAGGCCAAGCAGAGCCTGGTTCTCTCTACAAAGCTAGCATGTCCGAACCCATGACGACGCCCACCAGCTGCTGTATGCAGTCACATGACCCACTGGTCATGGATTTCTGGGTCGCCTTTGCTAATGCTGACCCAGGACGACACGGGTGGTCGATGATGTCACAGAGAGGGAAGGTGCCGCAGGCGATGTTAAACCCAGCAGGTCTCGGCTCCAGCGGTGCCGCTTCGCGTTTGTGGACGGGTCAGCTGACGAGCCTGGGTGAACGGGCCGAGACATTGCTGGGGGAAGGGTGGCACTAATGTGGGGGCTGGTGATGCAGGTCAAGGCTCTGGTGCCCCATTAGCAGGCCAGACAGATCATAAGGTTCCAAGTTGAGGCACTTGGTACAGGGCAGGCTCTGGGTAACGTGATCTGAAGTGCCTGGCTTGGCCCTCACACTCTAAGAGAGGCCATTAGAGAGAAAGATGAGGAGAGAGGGAGGAGGAATAGAATGCACATTGCTCTATGCCTCTGGTTGACTGTGTCTTACAGGTAATGACAGCACGACTGTTTTTCTGGGAAAAGATCAACTCATTGCTGAGCAGAAGAAATTGACTGTTTCCTTTGTGATTAGCTTGTGTGATAAGAGCCACGCTCTGTTTGGTACTTTTTTTGCCCATACGTCATGGTGGCATAGTGGCAGACAGCAATTTAATTGCTGAACCAAGTCAGTGCATTCTTTCTCACTGTCTGGAATGTTCACAGCCAGCAGATTCCATCCATCCATCCATTATCTAAACTGCTTCAGCCAGCGGATTCCATCCATCCATCCATTATCTAAACTGCTTCAGCCAGTGGATTCCATCCATCCATCCATTATATAAACTGCTTCAGCCAGTGGATTCTAACCAGAAATTCAAGATAGTTCATAGAATTGTTCACTCCCATTTTCCAACATGGAAAGGGTATTGTCATGTGGGCAAGTTTCATATTCATGCCATAAGATCTTATTAATAAGATAATCGAATTAGCTACCCTAGATTTCATGCCAGCTACGGCCTCACTAGTACTAGTTAGCTAACTAGCAGACCTTGCTAGCCAGCCATCTATAAAGCAAGCTTGACTTCACACAAGCAAGCTAATGATAGACCTACAATGATATAGCTAGGTATTAGGTGAAGCGATAATTAAAGAGATTTCTACTATAATTATTTTTACTGCGAGACTACTGTGAGATTAATCAGTAGCACTGGCGATGAGTATGTTGGATTTAACACAAAGACATCAATGAGTTAATCCCACCAATGTATGAAAAATCATAAATAAATTAGCCCAGACAGCACTCCTTGGACAAAACTCTCGAGAGCAGGACTGTAGTCACGAAATACCGAAAAACTTACATAACTTACAAAGCAAGGAAGGTAACAGCAAAGTGATATTAAAAGCTACAATGGTTGAGGCATAATTGCTTGAATATGAATTGAGGAACCCATTTTACACTAAGGACATAATAATAATAAAAAAATAAATCTTTATTTATATAGCCCTGATCCAAACAAAAATTACAAAGTGCTTCACAGAGATATAAAAAATACACATCCTTTACACAGATTAGCTTTTTCCATTTATTTGAATGTACTCTACTTCTATGTAGTGCTCATGATAATAAAATAATTCAGGATTGATACAAGAGGGCTGCATTGGATAAGAAGCCCTTGGGGTGTTCAAAAACTAGGCTTAATGCTTATCTTGACAGGAAAAAAATATAAGCCAAGATGGTCTGTACAGTCTTTAATCGTGATCAAGTTTTCTTACATTTCTTGATGACAAAATCAATGCTGCAACATTGCACATGTTCCATAATCCAGACAGAGGCTCAATACAATTCAATTTATGTTCTCAATACTCAATTCAGTACTGTAATGCAAAAATCTGCCTTACAGTCTTATTTGTAATTTTTAATGATAACTGCACAAGTTCTATATTGTTGAAAAGCTGCCTGTTTTTTAACTGCCATTCTTGATGCTGTGCAAAAATGTTGAGTGTCACAATCAGTTCAGATTGATCAATCAAATTAGTATTTGGTAAAGTGTCTAATTTGCTTTAATATTTAAGAGAAACAAATAGCAAATTTAACAAAGCCCAATTAAGTGTGCCTTCTGACAGTTTACCTTACAACTCAACTTACAGCAGTTGGGAGTCCCAAGCAGCACAGGGAAATATTATAATGAGTGCTGGTGTCGTCTTTAATCGTGTCCCTAGGACATGTCCCCATTTAGTTCCCTTTTTGTGGGTTCAGCTCACAATGCTAATTGGGGCCCATCCCGGAATGCCTTATTGAACCTGACACTTGGGCAGAACTTGGTCCCTTTGTGGGGAAAATTCCCAAAATAAATTATTGACCAGTCACAGACAATTATGGCCAATTAGCCAAGTGAGTGGGGAAGTGTGAACTATCAACAAAAGAAAAAACAACAACAAGCCCCAAAATTAATCTCCAGACAGTTTGATCTAATTTACCCCTGAATTGTGTGTTTGCTTGCCTGAATGTGTGTGTGTGGGTCCCTGAATATGTTTGTGTGTATATGTGTATGCAGTGATGCAGATCATAGGACGCTTGCCTTTTTGTCATCGCTACTTTAAATACACATTGAATTTATATCACTAGATCTGATCAAACAAAAAAAGGAACCAGATCCTGTCTGGTCCCATGTACAGCATTCCTATGGCTCAGAGGTTATTGAAAAGATTAATCTTACATGCTTCACTTGCTCAGACTAATAACTGTTAGCTATGCACAGATGTCTCATTGGTCAAATGAGATATTCTGTCAGAAAAGCATCAAATTAACTTACTGGTAATCCTCCCATGGCCAAGAACGCCTGATACTCTACATATAATCCTCTCTGTCACTGATTTATTAAGGGTGGGGGATGGCGTAAAAATCTTAATCCTGTCCAATGGGGAAATTTATAGAGGAGCATGCTTTTATGTGTCCTTGCCCATGCTACAAACTTAAATTTAACTTCTTAAATATTTTGGAATATTTTATTTAAAAATATTTGTCCCCCACTTAGTAGCTAAGGACAATGGGAGAATGGTCTAAACAACAAAAAAAAGCAGTTTTGAGTTATTTTGAAAACAGCAGAGGGGATGAAGGATAGGTTGTGTCTGTGTCTTTTAGTCAGTTATCTATATAGTTCCAGGAGACAAACTGAGAGATGGGGGACAATGTTATCAATTAAAGAGCTAATGTCGTACCCTTGGGGTGTAAGAATTGAGGTCCAAATATTTAGATTAGGCGGTATTAGACTGATGGCTGAGCAGGAGAGTGGAGAAGCTGGGGCTGGCCATCGCAGGAGTTGACATTAACTGATGTAAATGGCCAGAAAGGATTCAGAGTAGACAGTTCATTTGTGATAATCCATTACCTCACAGCTCAAAACTAGGTCTTACCCAGCTCAGTTGGTGGTGAAAGGATGTTATGATGAGAACATTCCCCAAATAATCTTATCCGAAATTATGTTTTATTTTTGTTTTTTATTCTTAAATTTAGTGATGTAAAACTTCACCCCCCTACCCCTGCCCCTGCTGTTTTCGAAGTCCCAATGTAGCGATGCACTGATATATCTGCCAACAATTGGTATCAGCTGATAATACTAAAACGTTGGATTGGCTGATTGTGTTAAAAACAACCGATGGTCAGCTCTTGGGAGCCTCTGCCTGGGAAAGCTGAGCGAGAGCGTAATGAAAAGTGGAGCGGAGCAGAGATATGCTGAATTTCTTTATGTTCATAGATTCTTCTCCAAGGCTTCTCCAAGCGAAAATAAGTTTTTGATATTTAATATTTTCTTAGGAACCACAATGTCACTGTATGTGTCTTGTTTGCACTGTAAATAGCGCAACCTAACGTTACGGCTTGTTCATGTCCACTTCGCTTTTTGTCTCGCTCAGATTTCCCAGGCAGAGGCTCCCTAGTGCAAATGATTATTGATTTCTGAATAAATAGATATTTGCGTTATTTTAAGCATTTAAAACATTTATTTTGTTTGCCTGGTATATGTTTATGGTTGAACGTTATCTCCGTAATCCAACATAACATTATTGCACCAACTCTATTTAAATACTAAACTAGCAGTGCACAGATACTGCCTCTCATAGCTAGCTAGTGAACATTTGCTGTTAAATATTGTGATTGATCAGTTTGAAAAGGTTTGTGCGCTCTGAGACGACTTTCCCGTTATGCAACTTAAGGGTTGCTACAATGGATAGGAGCATGGCACCACCTAAAACGAGAAACAGCTCTAACATGGGCGAAGAACAACCAAATATTAACTTTTCTCTCCTATGTTCATGATGTGCTAATATTCTGCGAAGGTCAGAGGATTGTTAACATTAATGCACAAGGTGCGTAAAACCTTGGTAAATCTGCAACGTAATGCAGTTAAAGTTTGCCCATGATGATGGATGACACATGGATTTTATATGTATGTTACCTATTTTATACCCCAGTAAAATAGGAAGCCATGGGAGTGCAAAATACAGTTAAGAATTTTTAAAAACTAGTGATTATTGTTTGAATAATTGTGGCATACCGTTTTTTTGAAAAACTATTACTTGTTAAAATATTTGTGTTTTTCTCAGAGCAATTGTGTTAGTACAGGGGTTCTCAACCTTTTCTGATTCAGGGACCCCCATCCAGGCTCAGAGGCAACAAGGTGACCCCCATCAAAACTTTAAAAGGATTGTATTTGCCCCACGGTTTTGGATTGAATCCAGTCCGTGTCCTTGCCACTGCCGACTGTGGATTTTGGCGGTTGCATTGCCCAGGGAATAGGAAGGTTCAGTCCGTGTTTCATTGCTATCTAGTGACCTCCGCTGGTCAATCAGATGCCTGTGGACTGCATGCAAACTTTCATATGAAAGATCTTCCCCCGACTCCATTCTGCGAGATTAGCTGTAGTTTGTGGTGTGAAAAGAAGCAGTGACACCACGTGTTTCGGAGGAGAACCATGGAATATCTACACTCAATAGATTCTTCTAAAAACAAGATGACTTAAAGATGTGAAAACCATGTTCTAAGCATAGGTAAATCAGGATATAGTGCAGGTTTTTTGTGATACAATGTATACGTGTTGCAAGTGGCCATCTATTATGCTGTCTAACTACTTGTAGTGCAGACTTTGTGGTGCTCTGCTTATGGCAGTGCGTAAATGCTGTTTGTGGCAGTGTGTTTACAAACATTGTTTGTATAGTCTGTTTGTGGCAGTGTGTAAGCGCTGTTTGTGTAGTCTGTTTGTGGCAGTGTGTCAGTGCTGTTTGTGTAGTCTGTTTGTGGCAGTGTATAAGCGCTGTTTCTGTAATCAGTTTGTGGCAGTGTGTAAGCGCTGTTTGTGTAGTCTGTTTGTGGCAGTGTGTAAGCGCTGTTTGTGTAGTCTGTTTGTGGCAGTGTGTAAGCGCTGTTTGTGTAGTCTGTTTGTGGCAGTGTGTAAGCGCTGTTTGTGTAGTCTGTTTGTGGCAGTGTGTAAGCACTGTTTGTGTAGTCTGTTTGTGGCAGTGTGTAAGCGCTGTTTGTCTAGTCTGTTTGTGGCAGTGTGTAAGCGCTGTTTGTATAGTCTGTTTGTGGCAGTGTGTAAGCGCTGTTTGTCTAGTCTGTTTGTGGCAGTGTGTAAGCGCTGTTTGTATAGTCTGTTTGTGGCAGTGTGTAAGCGCTGTTTGTGTATTCTGTTTGTGGCAGCGTGTAAGCGTTTTTGTGTACTCTGTTTGTGGCAGTGTGTAAGCGCTGTTTGTGTAGTCTGTTTGTGGCAGTGTGTAAGCACTGTTTGTGTAGTCTGTTTGTGGCAGTGTGTAAGCGCTGTTTGTGTAGTCTGTTTGTGGCAGTGTGTAAGCACTGTTTGTGTAGTCTGTTTGTGGCAGTGTGTAAACGCTGTTTGTGTAGTCTGTTTGTGGCAGTGTGTAAGCGCTGTTTGTATAGTCTGTTTGTGGCAGTGTGTAAGCGCTGTTTGTGTAGTCTGTTTGTGGCAGTGTGTAAGCACTGTTTGTGTAGTCTGTTTGTGGCAGTGTGTAAGCGCTGTTTGTCTAGTCTGTTTGTGGCAGTGTGTAAGCGCTGTTTGTATAGTCTGTTTGTGGCAGTGTGTAAGCGCTGTTTGTGTAGTCTATTTGTGGCAGTGTGTAAGCGCTGTTTGTGTAGTCTGTTTGTGGCAGTGTGTAAGCGCTGTTTGTGTAGTCTGTGGCCGTGTATAAGCACTGTTTGTGTAGTCTGTTTGTGGCAGTGTGTAAGCGCTGTTTGTGTAGTCTGTTTGTGGCAGTGTGTAAGCGCTGTTTGTATAGTCTGTTTGTGGCAGTGTGTAAGGGCTGTTTGTGTAGTCTGTTTGTGGCAGTGTGTAAGCGCTGTTTGTGTAGTCTGTTTGTGGTAGTGTGTAAGCGCTGTTTGTGTAGTCTGTTTGTGGCAGTGTGTAAGTGCTGTTTGTGTAGTCTGTTTGTGGCAGTGTGTCAGTGCTGTTTGTGTATTCTGTTTGTGGCAGTGTATAAGCGCTGTTTGTGTAGTCTGTTTGTGGCAGTGTGTAAGCGCTGTTTGTATAGTCTGTTTGTGGCAGTGTGTAAGCGCTGTTTGTGTAGTCTATTTGTGGCAGTGTGTAAGCGCTGTTTGTATAGTCTGTTTGTGGCAGTGTGTAAGCGCTGTTTGTGTAGTCTATTTGTGGCAGTGTGTAAGCGCTGTTTGTGTAGTCTGTTTGTGGCAGTGTGTAAGCGCTGTTTGTGTAGTCTATTTGTGGCAGTGTGTAAGCGCTGTTTGTGTAGTCTGTTTGTGGCAGTGTGTAAGCGCTGTTTGTGTAGTCTGTTTGTGGCAGTGTGTAAGCGCTGTTTGTATAGTCTGTTTGTGGCAGTGTGTAAGGGCTGTTTGTGTAGTCTGTTTGTGGCAGTGTGTAAGCGCTGTTTGTGTAGTCTGTTTGTGGCAGTGTGTAAGCGCTGTTTGTGTAGTCTATTTGTGGCAGTGTGTAAGCGCTGTTTGTGTAGTCTGTTTGTGGCAGTGTGTAAGCGCTGTTTGTCTAGTCTGTGGCCGTGTATAAGCACTGTTTGTGTAGTCTGTTTGTGGCAGTGTGTAAGCGCTGTTTGTGTAGTCTGTTTGTGGCAGTGTGTAAGCGCTGTTTGTATAGTCTGTTTGTGGCAGTGTGTAAGGGCTGTTTGTGTAGTCTGTTTGTGGCAGTGTGTAAGCGCTGTTTGTGTAGTCTGTTTGTGGCAGTGTGTAAGCGCTGTTTGTGTAGTCTGTTTGTGGCAGTGTGTAAGTGCTGTTTGTATAGCCTGTTTGTGGCAGTGTATAAGCACTGTTTGTGTAGTCTGTTTGTGGCAGTGTGTAAGCGCTGTTTGTTTAGTCTGTTTGTGGCAGTGTGTAAGCGTTGTTTGTGTAGTCTGTTTGTGGCAGTGTGTAAGCGCTGTTTGTGTAGTCTGTTTGTGGCAGTGTGTCAGTGCTGTTTGTGTATTCTGTTTGTGGCAGTGTATAAGCGCTGTTTGTGTAGTCTGTTTGTGGCAGTGTGTAAGCGCTGTTTGTATAGTCTGTTTGTGGCAGTGTGTAAGCGCTGTTTGTGTAGTCTATTTGTGGCAGTGTGTAAGCGCTGTTTGTATAGTCTGTTTGTGGCAGTGTGTAAGCGCTGTTTGTGTAGTCTATTTGTGGCAGTGTGTAAGCGCTGTTTGTGTAGTCTGTTTGTGGCAGTGTGTAAGCGCTGTTTGTGTAGTCTGTGGCAGTGTATAAGCACTGTTTGTGTAGTCTGTTTGTGGCAGTGTGTAAGCGCTGTTTGTGTAGTCTGTTTGTGGCAGTGTGTAAGCGCAGTTTGTATAGTCTGTTTGTGGCAGTGTGTAAGGGCTGTTTGTGTAGTCTGTTTGTGGCAGTGTGTAAGCGCTGTTTGTGTAGTCTGTTTGTGGCAGTGTGTAAGCGCTGTTTGTGTAGTCTGTTTGTGGCAGTGTGTAAGTGCTGTTTGTATAGTCTGTTTGTGGCAGTGTATAAGCACTGTTTGTGTAGTCTGTTTGTGGCAGTGTGTAAGCGCTGTTTGTTTAGTCTGTTTGTGGCAGTGTGTAAGCGTTGTTTGTGTAGTCTGTTTGTGGCAGTGTGTAAGCGCTGTTTGTGTAGTCTGTTTGTGGCAGTGTGTCAGTGCTGTTTGTGTATTCTGTTTGTGGCAGTGTATAAGCGCTGTTTGTGTAGTCTGTTTGGGGCAGTGTGTAAGCGCTGTTTGTATAGTCTGTTTGTGGCAGTGTGTAAGCGCTGTTTGTGTAGTCTGTTTGTGGCAGTGTATAAGCACTGTTTGTGTAGTCTGTTTGTGGCAGTGTGTAAGCGCTGTTTGTGTAGTCTGTTTGTGGCAGTGTGTAAGCGCTGTTTGTATAGTCTGTTTGTGGCAGTGTGTAAGGGCTGTTTGTGTAGTCTGTTTGTGGCAGTGTGTAAGCGCTGTTTGTGTAGTCTGTTTGTGGCAGTGTGTAAGCGCTGTTTGTGTAGTCTGTTTGTGGCAGTGTGTAAGTGCTGTTTGTATAGTCTGTTTGTGGCAGTGTATAAGCACAGTTTGTGTAGTCTGTTTGTGGCAGTGTGTAAGCGCTGTTTGTTTAGTCTGTTTGTGGCAGTGTGTAAGCGTTGTTTGTGTAGTCTGTTTGTGGCAGTGTGTAAGCGCTGTTTGTGTAGTCTGTTTGTGGCAGTGTGTCAGTGCTGTTTGTGTATTCTGTTTGTGGCAGTGTATAAGCGCTGTTTCTGTAATCTGTTTGTGGCAGTGTGTAAGCGCTGTTTGTGTAGTCTGTTTGTGGCAGTGTGTAAGCGCTGTTTGTGTAGTCTGTTTGTGGCAGTGTGTAAGCGCTGTTTGTGTAGTCTGTTTGAGGCAGTCTGTCAGTGCTGTTTGTGTAGTCTGTTTGTGGCAGTGTGTCAGTGCTGTTTGTGTATTCTGTTTGTGGCAGTGTATAAGCGCTGTTTGTGTAGTCTGTTTGTGGCAGTGTGTAAGCGCTGTTTGTGTAGTCTGTTTGTGGCAGTGTGTAAGCGCTGTTTGTGTAATCTGTTTGTGGCAGTGTGTAAGCGTTGTTTGCGTAGTCTGTTTGTGGCAGTGTGTAAGCGCTGTTTGTGTAGTCTGTTTGTGGCAGTGTGTAAGCGCTGTTTGTGGCAATGTGTAAGCGCTGTTTATAGTTCTCTGTGCTTTCTAATTTTTTCCACCAAATAACTCTGCAGCCGTCCCTCAACTGATACTGTTGAAACAGGGAAACCAGCAAGGTTGCCACTCTATTATTTGAACAAGCCCTTTTCAGAACAAATTGAATACGGACATTAAATATAATGTATCCCTGCTCATATGTATCTAGTTAGGCAACCTTGATATTCCAGTCAGTGCACAGAGGCGGCTGATTTTACAGCCACTCCTGGCCCCAATGTTTTTATTGTGAGCACGCTCAATGCCTGTACCACTCCATACTCGTTATTGTCACTGTGGAGTTAAGGAATTAAAGGGATTACTGTTTATTTTTAACACAGTGCCTGACATCTCCACCCTTCCCCGAGTACTCTGCACTGAACAGTGCACAACAAGGTTTGCCCTGAGTAAGATGTGAATGAAGGGGCTTTATCGCCATTCTGTACCTCATTACAAATGAAACTGTATGGAGACTTTGCCCTCACCCCTGATTTGTGATTTCATTTTGACTTGTGTGTGAGAGAGCTTTTGAGCAGAAACCTGTGGGCTGGATGTAAGGAGAAGAACGTAGTATACGCACTTCTAACTGGCTTGGCCAGGTGCAGGGCAAAATAATTAGACAATGAAGAAATTAAGCACTAGGGAGCATTTGCTGGTGTGCTGGCTGTAGGCATGTGCCGATATAAAAATTTCATAGTGCGATTATCTTGGCCAACATTTTCATGATATACGATATCTCGATAATCATTGAAAGCCCCCCCGTGTCCGTAACCAGTTATACTCTTCTTATACTCTCAGTTTTATATGACCAATGCTAGTGTAACAGGTGGTTATTTCGATATTTCGGTATCAATTTTTTCAAGGTTTAATCAAGGTTTTTTTATATTTATTCCAAATACATATATACATATGTATCCAAATACAATATACTCAATCATATTCTTAAAGCTTAAATTTAATATAATATTTAATGACACATTCAATTTTGAGGGATTCCTCTGAATGCACATTTGCATAGGTGTGTGCATCAGTGTTTGCATACAGTACAATACAGTGTAGGTCATTCATTTTACATCCACAAAAATACTATAAAAAGGAAAAACACGTAATTATGTGTTTGTGTAATATGTAATTATTTAAGCTTCACTGTCATCCAATTAAATAGAATGAAAAAGCAATTCTGATAAAACACAGGTTGGGAAGCTGGTTGAAGTTCCTTTTTATTTCTATGGTAACTTACGCTATATTTTGAGATTTATGCTAAGTTAGAAAAATGATTGTACATCAGTTTTATATATATATATATATATATATATATATATATATATATATATATATATATATATATATATCATACAAAAAAAAAAAAATATATATCATACAAAATATAAAAAAATTTATGTGAGTATGTTTTTCTGTTATTCTGCTTCATTTGATAGCTGCCACACATACCAGAAATAAAATTGCAGTTGTAGCCTTGAGCAGTATTATTAATTCAACAGACAAATAAGTTTTTATTTTCTTGGCTGTGCTGTGGAACGTGGCTGGATGTGCTTTGAGCAGTGAATTCACAGCCCTCCTCCCTGCAGGTACAGCCTTTTGAGGACCCAGATGGAAATCCAAAATATATTTTTTAAGAGAACTCAGGCTGCACCCATAGAACGGACTCAAATTTAGAAAATAATCTTGAGTCAGGTCAGCTCACTCATTCATGTTCCACATCATTTGTGTGAAGATGCACTCAGAAGTTTTCCTGGTTTGGTGTGTGTGTGTGTGTGTGTGTGTGTGTGTGTGTGTGTGTGTGTGTGTGTGTGTGTGTGTGTGTGTGTGTGTGTGTGTGTGTGTGTGTGTGTGTGTGTGTGTGTGTGTGTGTGTGTGTGTGTGTGTGTGTGTGTGTGTGTGCAATTGATGAGATATGTAGGCAGGTAAATACTGAAATATATATATATCCGTACTCAGCATCCACTGCATTACATACTGTATGTTTCAGACCTGTTTCTATTAAAGATTTATTTTAAAGTTCCACTAAAGTGAGTGCAAAAATGAATCATGGATGAGATGAGGCTACTTGAAATAGCAACATGTCGTAAAAATAAATGTAAGGAAAGAAAATCCTATGGACAAAAAATCCAGTCCTTTTCATTTCATTTAGCCGGAATGTGCTTGTTTCAATAGGCGCGGATGCATTTTCATGCTTCTGAATGACATGTTTGTTCTCACTCCTGTATTATTACAGCTTCCAAAAAGAGACAAACAGGCACCATGAAAAGCTTCAGCCAACAGATGTCATTCTGTTTCGATTGGTGCAATATGTCCCTGGAAATATAATACCATAATAATATTTCAGATCTTTTACCGGATAATTTTCATCTGAAACTGAATTGTCTGCAGGTTGGTATTTATGTTCTACAAAACAAATAGAGCAATTATGTACAAGTCCATATGACAGAATAAATGCTGGTTTGGTGCAGTTTGTTTAGCTACATATGTGTATTTAACCTTCTGTGTTTATGATTAATGTTGGAAGAGAACATATTGCTTATGAAAACATTGAAATAATGAAAAAAATTATAATTGAAGAAAACGGATGCTTTGGACCCTCAATAACACAAATAAGGCACCATAAGAAATGTTTTAATCAGTGAGGCCATAAAACATAATTATGTTATTGCAGTCTGGACCAAAGTTATACTTTATATGGTTAGGCAATGATCTATATAATACAATTAATTGATCATATATAAACCAGAAAGAAAAATGCCGTCCCAGTACATAGGCGAATAGTTTTATTATAGCTCGAGCTCAACTCAGGAGAGCACTGGCACAGAGCACAAACAGAGATCAGAACAAGCGGTGGTTGCTCTGGCTGTCTGTCCGAGTTCCATCACCTCGCGAATGTCAGCGCTTCGCCCCTTCCACACGCCGCACACCACTCCCCTACCAAACCCCAGGCTATGCTTTTCCTTTCAAACCCACGGGCCATATCTGCTTCTCTGCATGACAGCCCGCAATATCCTGCCAGAAATATTTTTAAATGCATCAAGTTCCATGACCCTATCAAGCGCTAAGTTCCCCATCTCTCCGGAGTAGGCGTCTCATTTTTGAACGTGTCAACAATTTCTGGCTGGCTGGCTAGACGCCACGGAAAGCCATGTTTTTGGTCCTCACAGGGGTCGTGTCATCCTTGTACAGCCTAATCAGTGGATACATGCAAGGCAAAAAAAAAAGCCCACTGCAGCCCCAGCCTGCCTGATCATGGTAATGAGGTTCTCTGGCTATGTGGTCATTGAAGTATAATTGACTTGTTCTCCTCTTATTTTCATAATGGACACTCCAGCCTAGAGCACGTTTATTTCGCTATAAGAAATGTCAGGAGAGATTGTAAGTTTTCTCTGCGTGCCCATTAAAACCGAACGCATGCCACCCTGTCTGAGCGGCGGTCTGGGCCGCCATTGGATGCCCGGCTCATTATGCAGATGCAAGACAGAAATAAATTATATATGAGGTTCCTCTTTCCCCAGATCCTGGATCAGAATGAAAAAATTGAAAAACAGCCTAACCGCAGACCACTGCATGTAGTGTGTGTGTGTTTCTTAAAGAATGGGCTGGAAAACAGCCCTGATGTTGAACCCACGAGACCTAGTGTGTCATTGTTGTTTTTATTTCCGTTCTGCGCCTGCCTTTCAGAAGTGATCCCAGTCAAACCCTGGTTTGGTAAAGCAGGGTACTTACCAAGGAGGCAAGGGCCGAGCAGTAGGCCATCACTGTCGTCACGTTGTGCTGGTCTGAAATGCTTAGGCCATTAGGTGCACGTTTTGAAGTTTTGAACCAGTAATATATAATAAATATATTATTAGTTAAATTCTTTGAAAGTTCTATACAGGACTATAGTCTTATTGCTAAACAGTCTGTGTTTATATGTGTGCCCTTGTGTGTGTTTCCGTGTGTGTGTTTGTTTGTGTGTGTTTAGCCATCCTGCAGCAGATTCAGCACATCACCATGAGTGTCTCTCCATCATGTGTAAGTGTGTGTGTGTGTGTGTGTGTGTGTGTGTGTGTGGGGGGGGGGGGGGTTCTTGGAGGATCTCTGTTCTGACATGATAGGAACAATGTTCAGCCCCATGGGCACCCTGCTTCCACGCGTCCGCGAGGTACTGAACGCAGTGTTAGCGCCCCAATAAAGAGGCATGTTCAGGAGAGCCGTCAGCCCGTCCTCTCCCCACCGCAGGGCCATGTCCAGCTCACCAGGCTGCTGCTGTACAAATGAGGGGAGATGTCACAGAGCTGTTGCTCTTTGTGTTTGGGGGAGAGGCGAGGCGCGCTTGTTTTTTATTCTGCGTGGATTAATGAGATGATTTGGCCTGTCTTTTGTGCTCTTTGAACTTTATTTTATGATAAGCCTTCAGCTGCTCGTGGCATGACTGCTACACTGGGACATCATTAAAGTAATTACAACAAGCTCTAGTAGTTGCAGGCAAATATTCAGCAGGATCATTTTTCTGCTATGCAGAGGGAAGAATTATATTTTCACCAACATCTCTGCTGCCTGTATTGTGACAGCGGTCAGACCAGATCACATTTACTCTTGCAAATTCTCTGCACTAACATAATGCTGAAAAACCTGACATTCCTGGGAAACAGCATATTCTTTATGGAAAATGTATTATTTCTCTGTCTTACCTTGACGGTTTATGTTTAGAAAGATTTTAATTTTATCCTCATTGCAACTCTGTAAAAGATATCAATTCAAATAGTTTGGTGGGATGAAAAGGCATACTATGTTTATGATTCATAATAATTAATAGTAATATGAATTCATATGTATTTATTATTATAATAATAGTTATTATTATAAACATTCTGGGTCATCGGGGAATTTGACAGTGTGAATGAATACAATCCATAGTGTATAATTATAGTCATACTAACAATCATATTATTATTATTATTATACATTATTTATGTTTTATTTATTCACCCTGACAAATTCCCTGACCCTGAATATGTTTTTAAATGCTGTTGTATATAGGATAAAGATGGAAGCAATTCAAGACCTATAATAACCTGGTTGTCCTGTTCCTCCGTCCCTACACCACACTGTTTCCATGCTCTTTGCCTCCTCACGATGCCTAAACTCTTCACCTTTCACCTCCTGCAGCTGGAGACCACAGACACCAGTGCAGGATGGGAATCTTTAGAGACATTATTTAGAACCAG
This sequence comes from Synaphobranchus kaupii, assembly GCA_029718625.1. NCBI lineage: Eukaryota > Metazoa > Chordata > Actinopteri > Anguilliformes > Synaphobranchidae > Synaphobranchus > Synaphobranchus kaupii. The sequence goes on along the minus strand of CM056382.1, from coordinate 47,938,566 downwards.
ACTAAAAAACAGAGAAAATAGAACCGCTGATTTGTGTCTGGATCGACTCTTTATCGTTGATCATTTCCATCAGAAGTAATTCCCAGTAATTTTGATATCCCCCCTTTCAATATAAGTATGTGTTTGTGAATACGTGTACCACTGTGTAACACAGCATGTTGGACTTTGTAGCAGTATGCGTAGCAGTGTTGATACAGTATCTACTATATGTTGCAGTGGGTGTTGGCGTGTAGGAATGTGTAGCAGTGTATGTATGCATGTGTATCAAAATGTTTAGGCATATGTAGCAGTGTATGCGATGTGATCTGTTGGGCTGGAGGGGGTAGAATGAGCTAAATCGGCATTGGGAGGATGAGTCTTGCCTCCACACCATCTCCACGCACCGTGCAGTTGCATCATTAAAATCATTTATCGCACATAGAGGTGATGGGCTCTCAGCTTCAATACTGTTGCCCTGCACACTTACAGACAAACACAGATCCACAGCATTCAGCACAGAATGCGATTCACACATATGTCCCATTTGTCAGTTGATTATTCAATGTCTGACAATGATGGCTTTTCCATAATATAAAGCCATATCCCCTTTAAACTGCAATTAGTACTGAAATTGGATTTTGGGAGCGGGGCTAGTTGAAAACATTGGAGCTCAACGTGCATTGTTTTTTAATGTTTTTTTTTTTTCCCATGTCCTGAAGTGTGTTGTCTGGAACAAGTGCGCTCCAGTCTTCACTTCACAAAGGCCCTGCTAAAAGAACACCCTCAAAGTCAGTGATCAATTATACAAGCCGTTAAACTAATAGTGCCCTGCATTCAGAGGGAGAAATGGAGAACCCTATTTTCTTCTGACCTGGTTGTAATTGGAGGCTTTTTCAGACAGATAATTATCACTCATAAACACTGAGCTTTATCAGTAGGTGGAGGTTTAGTTCCAATTATTCGTAATTATCCATGGAATATCCATACCCGTGATACGAGAGGAGAATAAGACAGAGCCTATGTTAGTTGTCAAAGAAAGTCTCTCCACTCTTCTCTTCTCTCAGGATGTAATTCAGCCTTGGCATGTTTCAGTCGCCCATTGGGAAAGCAACTTAATGCTTGAGCTTGTGTTGGTAGGCCAGTAGGGGGAAATGTTCCCTCTTGACCAAATAAAAACCAATGTCCCAGGTTCAGTAATGGGGACACTGTGTTGTAGGGAACCCTGTCTTTGAAATGAGATATTAAACTGAAGTCCTGACCTGACTGGGGCCTTTAAAGGTCCTGCACTTAAATTCAGGGGTTACGCAGTATGCTGGCAAAAGTCCCAAGCTCTGTCTGCTTTATGTGAGCTCAGTGCCAATGTGGGTACTAAGCTGATTGGATTTATATTTGGTTGAGAGATAAGGTTGTGACAAGACTGAAACATTAGGTTTTTCCAAAAATGTTCTGTCACAATTGTACATAAACATTCTGCACATTTTGAGTACACACTAAGTTCCACATACTTTATGTACACAATTGGTTACAAGCATTACTCAATAGTTCACATTTTCAAAACTCTTCACACAGTTCTCTGCACCAACATGCATCTTGGCACAACAGTTAATTTCACAACCAAAATGCACCAAAACTACCAAAACACTGCACACATGTCTCAGATCATTCTACCAAAACACCAGCACTAATTTTCTCCCAATAAGAACACGTTGTCACTCATAACACAATGACCTAAAAAACACTTAACTACAGATAGCATTACAGTGATTTCATTATTTTATGTCAATCTTTGAAGTAGTGAATCTTGTGCTCTCTAGTTTTTCTTTTGTATCATTTTATGTACACATGAAGTATTTTCTTTTGTCATTGTTGCTAGTATAAGAAATGTATGTGGATTATGTCTGATGCGCAATGCAGTCAAATGCCCTTTCCGAATGTGTATCTTACCTGTTGGTTTGCTGCAAAATTCTCACAATAGATGCCACTGTTGAGCGGTCCAGATTTGGCTGCACTCTCAGACCAGCCTCACTCATTGATAGACCATGGTTTACCAATATAGTAGCCCTAATCTCATCTGAGACTACATCTTTCTTTGTCTTCCTCTCTTTTCTTCCATGCCTGCGTACTCCTCTCCCTTTGCCTCTCCAGGCCACTGTTCTTCCTCTGTCCACCACTTGTCCATCTCTTGCGGGATCCAACTTTACGTAAAGATCATTCCAAAAAGTCCTCTTTTACTGCACAGATGGTAAGTAAATTTAAAACACCAGGGTAGGTATCCAACTGATATGGGAATCAGCTGTGGCTTGTCTAATTTACATAACATCAATCAACAGTTTTTTCCCCATTTTGACTATATTTCAATATGGTATTTGTGATGCAAGCAATTTTGTACGCTATAGGTTTTGAACTTAAATTTCACAGTTTTGAAAAGAGCGTGTAAACGTGCAAAAATGGGCTGTAGATACAGTACATACAGCTTTGCTGGTGGTTGAGTTTGAGTGGGAAAAAAATTCAAGAATTTTGCAGGCTGTGGTCATTGAATTCATTTTGTCTCAAAGCAATGAAAAATTATTCACAATTTGGTCCACATAGACTGCTGCTGTGCCACATGTGTGAAGAGTTTTGAAAATGTGAACTCAGTATTGAGAAATGCTTGTAACCAACTGTAAAAAACTACAAATGTTACACACACTTTGTTATCATTTATTCATGAAAATACATAATGGAGGATATGTGTCAACAATATTTTGCATCAAACAGAATTTCTGAATATCCCTTGGATATTATTCTTATGTCACAAGGAAACCCAAGATGCAGTCATAGAATTTTATTTAGTTTTGTTATTTGTTTTAAAAATTTGAGTTGGTGAACTTGAATCTGGCAATTCAATGCATGTGTGTATGTCCTCAATGAGGTTGTGTGTGTCCCGAGAGGGGGTGAGAGAGGAATTGTGGGTGTGCATTCTGTGGTAGTGTGTGTGTGTCTATTCTGTAGAAGCTTGTGTGTATATTCAATGCAAGTGTGTGTGTCTATTCTGTGGAAGCGTGTGTGTATTCTGTGAGAACCGGCACGTGTGGAACATGTGGTGACGTTCTCAGCCTAACAGCAGGGCTCTAATGAGGACTAGCTCTGGACAGCAGCTGGTAAACTCTGTCTCCAGAATAGGTGGTTCCTGTCCCTTTATCTGCACACAAAGACATGCAAATCACCCTGAGCTAAGAGGCTCTGAGAACTGCTCACATGGGCCACAGAGCTGCAACTTCTCTGTCAAAGAAAACAAGTGTGCTTGTGTGTGTGTGTGTGTGTGTGTGTGTGTGTGTGTGTGTGTGTGTGTGTGTGTGTGTGTGTGTGTGTGTGTGAGTGCGTGCGTGCGTGTGTGTGCCTGTGGGTGCGTATTTCTGTCTGTGTATGTTTATATATCTGTGTTTATGATTTTGTGTGTGTGTCTGCATGTGGGTGCATATTTGTGTCTGTGTATTTATGTATGTGTGTTTGTTTATGATTTTGTGTGTGTGCATGTTGGCATGTGGGTGGCATGTAAATGTATGTGCAGGTGTATTTTTGCATGTTTGTGTGTACGTTTGTGCATGTGGGTGTGTATTTGTGTCTGTGTGTTTATTTATGTGTGTTTGTTTATGCTTGTGTGTGTGTGTGTGTGTGTTTGTGTATGTTGGTGTGTGGGTGGCATGTACGTAAATGTATGTGTCTGTGTGTGTTTGTATATGTGCATGCGTGTGTGCTTGTGTCTCTTTCCCTCGCCAGTGTTCTCTTTACCAAGTGGCCAAAACCAGCATGAGACCAACACTTTGGTAATGCCTCAATGTTCTGGAAGGATGGTCTCTGTATTTTGTGGAAAGTAACACTTATTTCTGATCAATATCAGTAAGTGACAAATAAACTTACATGGTGTAATTCCAGGGCTGAACTATTTATTCTGAAGTAACTCCATGCCTTCTAAAGCATCCGACTGCGGTGGCTTTTCTGTCTGGTGTTAACAACCATGGGTTCCTCTAAACAGTTGTCCAAGGATGTCAGAATCAAGATAGTTCACTTCCACCAACAAGGAGAAAAAAAAATCTCAACGTTTCAAACTACCTATTTCCACTCTCATAAACAGTATCAGAAAATGGAAGATAAATGGAACAGTTGAAGTCAAGGCAAGATCTGGAAGACCAAGAACAATTTCAGATAGAATGGCCCGAGACCTGGTGAGAAATGTTCAAGAACCCACACATCACTGCAAAAGAGCTGCAAAAAAGAGTAGCAGACACAGGTCTAGTAGTTCGCAGGACAACAATACAACATACTTTAAACAACAAAGACCTACAGTACATGTCAGAGTTGCCAGAAAGAAGCCTTAAAGCATCTGAAGTATGCAAAAGAAAACCTTGAGAAGCCTGAAGCATTTTGGAACAAAGCATCTGACAAAGCCAAAATTTAACTTTTTGGCCACAACCAAAGAAGGTATATTTGGAGAAGAACACCTTGCCAACTGTTAAGCATGGAGGTGGATCCATTATGGTTTGGGGTTGTGTGGCAGCGGGCAGCACAGGAGTTATTGTGCAGGTGGAAGGTAGAATGGATTCCACCAAATATCAAGAAATTCTAGAAGCTAATGTTTGAAGATCAGTCCAGGCATTGAAGTTGAAGAGAGGTTGGGTATTCCAGAAAGACAATGATCCAAAGCATACCTCAAAATCAACCATGAAGTACCTCCAGGAAAGACGGATGAAGGTTTTGGAATGACCACTGTCCCCAGACCTGAGTATTATTGAAAATGTGTGGAGAGATCTCAAACATGCCGTGCATGCAAGGATACCGAAGAATAGTTCTGAGCCAGAGGTTTTCCGCCAGGAAGAATGGGGAAAAATCAAGAATTGAATGACTCCACAGGGAGTGTTTGCAAGCTGTTATAGTTGCCTGAGGAGGAGTTACAAAGTACAAACTGACAGGGTTCCCAAACTTTTTTCCTTTTTTTATTATTTTGAAAATGTACAAAATTTTAATAAAAAATAATCTTGCTTTAAAATTTGAAGAAATGTGTCATGTTTAACTTTGTACCATTTAAATGTAAGTATAGCTTTTGTTCACTTAGATATTAATTGTAAAAGGCATTTTGACCAGGGGTGCCCATATTTTTGCACCCCACTGTATACTCTATATACACATATGTATATATGGACTGATATGAATATGTAAAACAAAGGGGAATAGACTATTGATATCTGTCTGAATTAGCCTGACTTGGTAGTAGAAGTCACAGTAACTATGTAAACTATGATAGAAAGGAGAGCGACCCTTCCTGGTAAATGGTAGTGCCGGGTCAAAAGCAATTCACTCAAACAATTCTCAAAAACCAAAGGCATCACACAAGCAAAAACCTTCTAGCTCTTTTACCTGTTTCATTTTTTTGATGTTGTCCTCTCCTCTGTGTTCAAGCTTGAGCTAGTTGATTTTAACCCTGCACCAAAATAAATTAAAATCACTTTGGACTGCTACCTTCTACTGCATAGTCTATATCTGGCCTTTTACAAGTGGGCTTTACTCTCTGCTCCATATTTTTGATTACCAGCCCATTACACAGAATTGAAATGAAAGAGTTGCGGCTGTGTCTTCAGAGGAGTTTAGGAGGAGGAGCAGGCAGTGCTCTTGAAGGGCCACACCTGGCATGTCTGTCCCAAAAGGGTCCATGTTGGGGAAATTGGGACTTCAATGAGACTTCAGTAATTACAGTGCCTGGAGATGAGGGAACATGGAGGCACTTCACCCCTCGTCCACGATGACTTCAAGAACATCTCCATAGCACTACAAAACAAAAGTCTCATTACAGGCAATTACAGGCCCCAGTATCAGGGCCCCGATTGCACTTTAATCCCTGAGAGAGCACAAGAGGCAGAGACCAATTTCACTCCTGCAAACGCACTGACACACACCACTCACATCAGAGGTGTGGAGCAGTGGTTAGAGCAGCAGTGTAAAGCTGTGGTCAGAGCCGCAGCGTGGAGTAGCATTCAGAACAGCAGTGTGTAGCAGTGATCAGAGCAGCAATGTCATGGAGCAGTGATCAGAGCAACAGTGTGTAGCAGTGATCAGAGCAGCAATGTGGAGCAGTGATCAGAGCAGCAATGTGGAGCAATGATCACAGCAACAGTGTGGAGCTGTGATCAGAGCAGCAATGTGGAGCAGTGATCAGAGCAGTAATGTTGAGTTAAATGGTTACTGTGCTGAGAGCTTCTCAGCAGATTAGGTTACAAATGTGTCTTCAAGCACATCCAATATCCAGGCTGTTTAAGATTATATTGAGATGCTGATATCCTAGAAAAATTTATACTGTCATCAAGTAAGGCAGCAGGCTACGATGGTATGTACAAGATACTTAAAAAATAAGGGGATGTTATCGTAAGCAGGTTTTTTTTAGGTAGTCTAAAATAAATTTAAGAAATTTCTAATGACTGGAAGCAGAATCAGAATACTGATCCTTAAATTACCGGTCTTTTAATTAAACCTTGAAACAGGTTTCATTAAAAGACCGGCAACTTGAAACATTTTTTAATAAATTGGCTGCTGGGTACACCACAAAATGTCCAGTCTTAATTCAACTCTAACACATATAAGTACATATGAGTCCAATACGGACCAACTGTAAGAGTTGATTTAACACTGATCATTTTACTGTGTATAATACTAAGAATATCCATACTAAATATGTATTTTCGTAATCACTATTTTAAGGGAGTTCGAAGCAAAATAGGTAAATATGGAAGTTATACCAAATCCATTGGTTTAACAAACAGTTTGGAAGGTGCCAAAATAATTCAAGAAGATTTAAATAAAATCCATAATTGGGCAGATTCCACATGCAGAATGAAATTGAACATACCCAAGTTTACATATGGTAAAATAATAAGAACTGCTGTGTTTAATTTGGAAAATAATGGGTAGGCCTATACTGAAATAGTTGCCAGGTCATTCTTGATCACATTGTGCCAAAACAGTAAAAAGGCATAAGAATGCTGTGCTCTATGACAAAATGTGTTGAGCCACATCATTTAGTAGAAATATTTAGGGTGTTCAAGGCTGGCTTGAAGTGTTAGATACTGTTTAAACAGCTGCCCAAAATGACAAGAATAGATTGGGCTGAATGGCTTGTTCTTACCATCAAACATTCTGATGTTCTTACCTTCTTGTATCTACTCCCTTGACACATTTGCTACAGTTATGAACGTCAGCTGACAATCAACATTGAGGGCTCTATCTTCCGGCTGGCGCATGGCGGGTGACATTTTCGGCATGTATTTTCACGCTCATGAGCCTGTTTGACTCGCCATGCGGCAAAGTGGGCGGAGAGTCGCTGGTGGATGTGTGTCGGTCCAGATCGATCCGGCTGGTGGCGAGCCATCATGGCGAAGTTGTAAATTTCGTCACGGATGTGCACGCATCTGAGCCCGTTTGGTAATTTGGTGACTCACCGTGCACTGAAGTGGGAGGGAAGCCGCTGTTGGGGGGTGTGTCCGTCAAAGGGAGCAGCCCAGTTCAATTTTAGTGCAGCGTAATACAATTTTGGGGTAAGATTAGACCGCAATTCGCGCTTGCACTGCCTGCCAGGTGAGACCATGTTTAAGGCGCAAATCGCACCACAGCATATGGCAAGTTCAAGTGCAACTTACATGTCGGAAACTCGTATTTCCGATAATTCCGACAGCACTTGAAGGCAGCATGAAAAGGACTAAAAATAGGTAATTTGATTAGCTATGGTTGCATCCAGCTGAAGCACACCCACTGATTAATATTCAGTAGAACCCAGCCCATTTTCAACCTGCACAGCACGCTGTGAGCTGTGCGCTCCTCGCCTCTGGTCTGAAAATAGCGAAATTCAGTAGCCACGCCCAGTGCTCCATGTGCTACGCCATTGACTATGACGGCTCACCGCACTCCATGTGTTGGCTGGAAAATAAAGCCCTAAGATGTTAAATGATGTATGATGTGATTACTAATACTTTAGTAAGCATTTATAACAGCGCAATAATAATATGGTCTTGTCTTCTTTGTGTCCTCCTTAGCCTCTACTGAAATAGCCCACAGACAATTTTCTAACTCATAATTCTTCTTTTCTCCATTTACTATTTAATATATGTGCCTTAATATTGTGTTGTGTTGATTTTTTGGGTGTGTACACAAATATTGTGTAAAGCAAATATTGCGCTGTGTGCTTCATTTGTGTTGTAATGAACCTTAATTTGCAGGTTTGTGTTGTATTAATATTGTGTACACAGTACCAATATATTTACCAGTGTATTCAGTATTGCTGTTGTAGCATGTTGTGCATATTTTTGTGTGTTCTTCTGTTGCAAGGTGTACCCAGTGCTGATCTTGCGTTTTGTTGAGTGTATAGTGCTGATACAGTGTTGAGTTGTGTGCTGGCTGGTCAATCAGCAGGTCTGTCATGTACAGACTGGAGCAAAACCCATTTAATCTCAGCTCTCAGCATCTCTTTAGGAAGTCTCTCAATAGCACCATGTCACCACCAGCTGTTCTGGCAGGAAATAAAATTAATGGCAAATAAATAAAAGAGGAGATAAACGCAAGGGTGAAACTATACTTGTGCCATTTAAAAAATAAATAAATCACCTCAATAAATAAATAAAATCCCACTGCTTTACTTGGTACAGACTAAAAAAAAGAAGAAGATAACATAAATCCTTTATTATATCCTTCAGATAATGCCCAGCTCTAATTTGACCAGCGTTGACCATGTCTTCAGAGCCGTGTATCGCTTCAAGATTTATGTCGGTGCCGGTAATGAATGTGGTTCCACAATGCTACGTTTGAATTATTATATGACAGTTTTTTATTACATACCCTACATACAACATGATGCCCACTTTCACTCTCTAAAACAAAGTACTGCCAAACTTAGCTTATTTTGGTCTACAACATCTTTTCGAGGTGGACTGAGGGGAAATTTTTCCGCTTTGGGTTGGGTGAGCGAGCCGATCGTTATTGATTTATTGATGTGTTCACGCAGAAATACATTGTGGAAATATTTGTATTTGTAGTTTTATATTGCAACCTTTTATTGGGAATACATGTGACTGTGATTTCAGTGTAATTTTTATAGCAATTAGAAAAAAACTGTTTAACAGACTAGTATTTCCAGTGCCGACATCCCTACTGGCAACACAGTTATTCCAGCCTTATAATAAGCCTCAGCCAGGTTTTAGTATTGGAAAATGTGGAGTTCTGTGAAGTGAGGCTTCTGGCAGCCTTAAGGTAATTCATATGGCACTTCAGTTGACCATTACGTGCGCTGGGAGCCACTGTTTTCCGGTGGGGTCCTGGCCTTGGCTTGCACTCCCTGCTTATTTTGAAGCTTGAGGTGATGTCAAAACGTTTGAATAAAGTCTACTTTGAACAAGCTGCAAGCACTGTTAGGGCAGTGGCGACCAGAGTTGGCCCCAATAAGTAGTGATCCTGATGCAATGATTGATGTCTGACTTCACCAGTCACCATGGGACAATGGAAATATTGGTTGTTGAGTCTTCTCATGCTGAACATCACTTACAGGAGTGAGCCTTGTGCAATGTAACAGTCTGCTGAGAATGTACGTGCACCTTTTTCCTGCTGTAGTTATTTATATGTTTTTTTCAACGTAAAAAAATTCCAAGTTACTCACGCATAGCCAACAAAGCACTGTCTGTGGGCTATGGTAGGCAATATTGTTAGTTGTAACATGGCCACATTTTGATATCAATACTTATAAAGGCAGGCCTAGTTTTTGCAAGTGGGAATTAATTACTTACAGACAGTGCTTTGTAGGCTATGCGTGAGTAACTTGGCATTTTTTTTACGTTTAAAATGTTTTTTGTTGAGATTGTGGATTACACCAGACAAAGGTTATACTCTCACTGGTGCAGGAGTGGTAAGCAGAAGCACATGCCGCTTTTACCATATCAAATACACATTTAACTGTTTTACCCCCAGCAAAAAAACCAGTTAACCCTGTAATAATATAAATATAATAATATTAATCTGCATTCATATAGTGCCTTTCATCTCATGGTCTAAAAGTATTTACAGTGGGGTAGACAGGGGGAATCTCACTAATGAAACGTGTAGCACCCCACAGAGTGATGCGTGGCACCTGTTTTCTGCCCGAAGATCCGACATTAATTGCGGTGGAGAAGGTGGCCTTATTAAAAAAATGCACGTTTACAGATGATGTTGGCTACTTTAGAGCTCATAAATGCACCAGCCAATTTTCACCCTGCAGTCCACAACCTGAGTGGTGCGGCCATTGTACTGGAGGAGTAAGTTCATCTGTAGGTGCTGCGAGCAGATGGAAAGCACCGGATTGAAGAGATGAGGTGAGGAACACCCTGCTGACTGAAACCTTCCTTCCCAGTGGCTCTACAGCCAATTTGTGCATCACCCTACGGGACTTCCACCTACAATCGGGATTAAATTCCAGAATGGAGAATATGTCACTGTGGAAAGGACTTGTACTTTAGCTGGACACAAAATCTGGGAGGCCTTTTTGCAGTGTTTAAAAATAACAGCAGGTGGATGACAGAAGACCCTTCAGGTGGACAAAGAGAAGTGTGGCATCACATAATGTGTACCCTGTACTTGGTCTCTCTTTCTGTCTCTCGCTCTGTCTCTCGCTGTCTATTCGGTCTCCTAGTGATCTTATTATATGTGTTTTTAGTACAATGCAGGGCTGGGGTCTCTTTTCTTCTCCTTTTCTCCATCTTGTAAAAGGCAGCCCATCTTCGAAATTACTTCCTCTGAAGTTAAAAGGCTCAGCTGCTAATCAGTCTATTATATGGCACTAATAGATGACCAGTAATTGCAACTAATAACTTATTACTCATCTATACAAATATTCTAATAGCATGTATTTAGAAAACAATTTGCTCAATAGGAAAAGAAAAAGTCTTTTCACAAACCAGACAAGAAAGCAAAACCTACAATAGAGCTTTAAAAAGCAACCTGTAGCATCTTTCTCCCCAGATTAATAACCTGATTCATATGGCGCTGAAACCCTGCTTTGCTTCTGCGTCTCCAAACCGAACCCTTCGCTTTGTTCCCCCCACTTGAATAAGGCAGTGAGAAATTAAGCGTGGTTATATAATAGCCCTCATTATCTTGTCACAGTGTATAGAGATAACCAGCTCTGGGGAATACTGTCCTGTGCTGCAGGTTTGGATGGAGACAAGAACCTTCAATGCAAACATGGTTCAACCATGATTTGTGCCACTGCACTGGGCCTTGCACCATCATGGTCTTGACCCTAAAAAACCCTACTTAACAGGCTGAGCAACCATCCATATCCAAGTGTGTTTAAAATATAAAATGCTTTTATATTTTTATCGATGTCTTTGTTGTTTAGGTCACCTGCAGTTATGTAAACTACCAAAGTGCACCCTGGAGCCACATACTGGATGCATCTAAGTGAAATAAACACAATTAAAAACAGGTTAGGGGCAGAAATGCGATTGGCTGTGGATGAAGGAAATGAGGCACAGGGCTGAAAGTGATCTAGAACATTGTAGTAGTGGCACATGCGCTTTACAATTCTATATCTTTTGCACCTAAAATATTTTAGACATATCTGACATACATGCATTTTCTGACCCTTTTTAGCTGCTTGCTGCCTCTCCTATTCTGCAGTGTCACTGAGAGAGAGAGAGAAAGAGAGAGAGAGAGAGGCAGAATGCCTATAAAAGACGGCAAAGACCAAAGAGCTCTGGGCCTTTTTAAAAGCGCAATAACAAACCAGCACCAGAAACCCACTAAAAAGGCTTCCACTTCATTTAAAAGTGATTAATATTCTGGTCAGCAAGCGCGGTGTCTTTGGAGAGACAGGATGGAAACGCCCCCAGCGCTGTAACAGACTGACTTCTTAACGCCCTGTTTACAGCTCTGCGCTTGGATGAACAGAGAGGTGAGGTGGGGGGTGGGGGGTGGGGGGAGGAGGTTGGTGTTCACTGCCCATTCTCACCCCCCAACCAAGTTTATTTTTGAACATTTCCACTGCAGTTTACAGTTCACAACAATGGGATTTTCTGCAAATATATAAACTTAAAGTCTATCCAATTTTAAATCTAAATTTTTGATTATTTTAAAGTGACTTAAGTACACTTACATTCCAACATGGGCCATCCACTCCAGGATTGTATAAAATCACTGACTACAAAAATGAGCAATGACTATAAAGCAGACACTATTGCATTGAACCCTGTTCCCACTGCAGTCTCACAATGTCAAACGACCCTAAATTAGGCCCCACACAGGGTCACAGGGGTGTCGCAAGCTTCAGGCTGTTATTGGGGTCAATGAGAGAATAAGATATGAGGAGACATGAACATAAGGGTGATTATGGGGGAGAAAATGGATGAATATGAATATGAACATAGAGTCTGAATAGACTTGTAATTGTAGGGAAAATAACTGCTGAATGCATTTTTTTGTATTTCACTGATGGAGAGAAATGGGTGGTGTAGCAAGAAAAAAAGGTGGTGATCAGGGCATTCCAGATTAGCTCTAATATCAGTTAATTACTGATGAATCACAAATAAGAAAAAATAACTCTTCTAGGGCCTGAACACAACAGTTTTTTTTATTTGTATAGTTCAATCACAGGGTCTCTAAGATAAAGGCTTCTAAAGGGAGAGGGAGATGTTGCGTTGTCTCTATGAAATAGACATAGTTGGTAAGAGACAATGACGTCCAAAGAATATTAAATGAAGAGATGAATGCCACCAATGATATCCTCTGCACCCTGTTCAAATGTTAATGTTATTTCAAAAACTGGAATAATTACTCTTAGACTAAAGTTTCACCGATGAGCACCTCAGCCTTTTCTTTCTGATTTTATCTTTCTCTGGGTCTTGAACAGAAAGAGAGGGAGAGGGGAGGTTGCGAGAGTTAAGAGAGGATGACAATAAAAGAGATAGGGGTGATATAGGGAGCAGGAGAGATGGACAGAACACCTCTGGATACAAATTAAATGTGTTGCACAGACCAGAGAGCTGTTAATTAAAGCAAAGGTTTATGTGTTGTCGCCGTGGCGACACATAAAAGCAACTGAACTGCGGGCCCTAGACCATTAATTAACCTCCGGTGCTTGCATGATTGCTTAGTAGGCTGGAGTTAATCAGAAATCAATGGGCCACATTAGCAGACCTTTAGTGGTGCTGGGTGAGACCCAGCCAATAATGGCAGAGTGCAGAGAAGAGGTGCCTGCTCAGAAAGACGCCTCTTTGGGACAGACTCAGTTCCAAAGGTTAAACCTGGTAGGAGGAGAGAGCATCTCCCGAGAACCTTGGCCTACTACTGTGCCCCACAGCACAGAACACAAGTAGTCCTCTGAGTAGCAGTTGAAATGGACTGTCAGTTGAATCCATTAGCCATGAACAGTAGACTGGCTCACCCAACTAATCAATACTTGACAAGCCTGGTGCTTTTAGTGGATTTCCTTGTGCATTGTCAGAGGGAAATAGTCCCAACATGCTATACAAACTGCTGTTTGTTAGTAAACTTCTACCAACACATAGTAAAGTATGTGTAGGTGCATAGGTGCACTGTCCCCAAAACATAATAAAAATATATAATCAAAGTTTGCCTTTATTTTCAGACCATCCAATTATATAATAATCACCATGTTCTTGTACCAGTAGTATTTTGGCTGTTGTGATGTTACTTTGTCTCCAATAGCTGCTGACATCCTTCCCAATCCTACAGTTGTAGTCCACATTTGAGCAAAAAAAAAAATGGAATAAAAAATCTTAAATGAAAAATAAAGTTAAGTCATGCCATCGTTGGAGATTAAGTTTGGTCTTGGGAACCATGTCACCCGACCAGATAGTGGGGGGCACGACAAACCCACAGACTGCAGTGTAAGCCTGAAGCATACTTTATGTGCAGACGAAACGCACGAAGGGGATCGCCATTTTGCCATGGACCCCAGACGTGCACACATGGGCCCTGGCCAGGAAACACAATACCCATCAGGGCTTTGGGCCCAAACCAATCACCCTCTATTATTCCACACATCAAACAGGGAAGCTGCTCATTTGCAAGTGAATGTCCTGTCATTGTGGAGGACGGCAGCGTGTGTGCTCTGATTAGCATGTGTTTGTTTGTGTCCATGTGAGAGGAACGACAGAGCACCAGTGTGCCCTGTGCTCTTACCTGCTGGTACGGGCGTGGCAGCCCGTGCCCATGGCGATCAACTGTGCCCCAATCAAGGCTCACCACAGTGTTCTCCTTTAAGGTAAAGATTTAGGGCTGTGGTCAGATCAGCAATTTTCAAAGAAGCAGTATACATAGAGGGACCCTAGGCTGATTTTTCCTAAGTGCTCCTCCACATGTACTGAAGCACACCCTAGGCCAATTCTGTCTTGAGTTGTCATATCCAGCTCTAGTTTGAGACCTGTCCCAGTCTCCACTCTTATGTGTCGTAAAGTTGTCTACCTTTCCTTTATTTTCCTAATAATGGTATGCCATGCTGCCATTTCATGATCATCATTATTACTATTCAAATGCTGATTTGGTAAATTGCATATGTTACATTCATATCTTACATGTTATCTGTTTTTTTCAGCTGGTAAGTTACTGAAATAAAGAGACATTAAATCAAGTGTACTGCATTTCCCCAATTTGGGATGTAAAATCTGCAATATTCTACTTTTAAGGCTATTCTCCAAAACACCACTATATTGCACTTCTGCCCTTAACATCGCGTTCACACAGTGAGCAATTTGGTTGCTCAGTTGCCGGAAGTCCATTCATTGTCTATGAAGCTGTGCAACCTGGGCAACTGAGCGACAAAAATTGCTCGATAAATGTTGCCTGCAGTTTATCTTTTTGCAGCCATCGCCCATAAGAGCCAGAGTTCCGTGCTTCCGATTTCTCCTTGCAACAATGGAGGATCAACTAATAATTATGGTCCAAGCCTACCCTGTCCTGGTCAACCCTAAAACACATTTTGAGTTTTATACACCACAAGAGAGATGGCTGTCTATATAGTGAGTGAGAGACAGAGATTGCTAGCTGGCTTGCTAACTTAGCTAGCAAGAAAGACAGATATATAGCTAGCTAACAAGCTCGGACAAATAATACTTTTCTGTCGTGACATAACTATAAAGAATAGGCTATATGGCAAGTACATCTTTGATATGTTGTATGAGGTTTTTCTCATATTTAGCTAAATATGGAATTTCCCTGAAGATTTAGGCTAAATATGAGTATTTTTTTCTCAGATTTAACTGACATGCTAAATAAACTTTTGACTTCATATTTAATTGATAAATCTTAAAATATGAAGGCTAAGCATGTCCATAATATTTAACTTAAATATTAAATCTGAGTTTTCAAAAATAAATATTTAAAAAATAAAAACACATTTAGCTTATATCTTATATCTCTGTTTTAAGAACCAAATATTTAGTAAAATATAAATATTTAATTAAAAAAACTTTGTTTCAAAAATACATACTTAGTTTAAAAAATAACATTTAGCTTAAGTCTTAAATCTTAGTTTTCAAAAGGATTTAAGTTATATATTTATTTTTAACCACAACTCTGTTTTTAAAAGTTAAATATTTAGCAAAAAATAAATATTTATCATAAATCTTATGTTCCAATTTAAATATTTAACTTATATCTTAAATCTCGAGTGTTATAAAAACCTAGATTTAACATTTAAATTAATATTTATTTTATCGCAAATTTTGGTAAAAATTTTTAATATTTAGCCAAAAATAAATATTTATTTATATCTAAAAGCGTTTGTTCCAAATTAAATATTTAGTTTATATCTTAAATCTCGATTTGTAAATTAAATATTTAGCTAAATCTAAATCTTTCGTTTAAATCTTTTGAAATATATACCAATTAGCCCCGCCCCTTGGTGACTGGCATCCAATGGAGGGAGGTGGAAAAATGGCTGGCTCTATGATGGGGGTAATTGAGGGTCTTCTAGCGAAGTGTGAAACGACAAAAACTTGATGCATTTAAACTAGCACTTCGTTACTCAATAGCTCATTGAGATAGGAAGCCAACTAACGTTAAGAACCCGGGGACCAGAAACAGCAGTCTGACAAGACTAGTTAATGTAGGCCTGTTAGCCTAACGACTGGCTGGCTAGTAGATGGTATCCTGCTTATGTCTACATTACACATTTACACAAATAACAGAATAATTTCGTCGAGCTTCAGGGCCAGTTCTAGGAGTGGACACTTCTTGATAACTAACTGTTACGCATTGCTTAGAATATAATATTAGCTAGCATAGCTTACCCAGTGAGTTGAGGATAGTGACGAGAATCTCTGTATGGGAGATTAGATTTTAAATAGATTGATTACATGTTACATCTAGCCTAGTTGTTTAGATTTATATTATAGATATAAATAATATGTGATTCTGCGAAACATCTGCAGCATTGCATTAGCTGGCTGCACATGTGTGTGCGTGAGTGTGTTGGCTAGTCAGCCCTACTTTCCTCAAAATTTGGAATACTTCACATAGCCTATTAAAATACACTATCATATCTCTCTCTCTCTCTCTCTCTCTCTCTCTCTCTCTCTCTCTCTCTCTCTCTCTCTCTCTCTTACGTTCTCTATCACTCTCACCACCATCATGCACCGTTTTGTGTTTATAAAACCTCGTAACCCCAATGCTGTTTCGGAGGCGAAACAGCAGCCATCAACAGAGGCAAGCCCCCCGGTATTTCAGGCATAAAATATAAAAAGAAATAATTATATATATATATATATATACAGTCAAACTGGAAAGTCTGCACACCCCTTTCACCTTCTCCACATTTTATTACGTTAGAGACATATTCTACAATAGATTGAGTTCATTTTTTGTCTCAAAATTCTACACAAAATAGCCCATAATGGCAAAGTGAAAACAGGTTTTTAGACATTTGTGCTAATTTATTAAAAATCAAAATGTAAAATATCATATGTACACAAGTGTGATATGACACCCAAAAGTGAGCTGAGGTGCATTTTGTTTCCACTGATACTGCTTGAGATGTTTCTACAACTTAATTGGAGTCCACCTGTGATACATTCAATTGATTGGACATGATTGGGGATTGCCAACACCTGCCTATATAAGGTCCCACAGTTGACAGTGCATGTCAGAGCAAACTCCAAGCCATGGGGTCAAAGGAATTATCTGCAGACCTCAGAAACAGTATTGTGTCAAGGCATAGATCTGGAGAAGGGTACGGAAAAATCTCTGCAGCTTTACAGGTCCCAAAGAGCACAGTGGCCACCATCATTCGTAAATGGAAGAAGTTTGGAACCATCAAGAATCTTCCTAGACCTGGCCGCCCGGCCAAACTGAGCAATCGGGGAAGACGGGCCTTGGCCAGGGAGGTGAGCAGGAACCCGAGGGTCACTCTGACAGAGCTCCAGCGTATCCTTGTGGAGATGGGAGAACCTTTCAGAAGATCAACCATCCAGGCAGCACTCCACCAATCAGGCCTTTATGGTAGAGTGGCCAGACGGAAGCCCCTCCTTAGTAAAAGGCACATCACAGCCCACTTGGAGTTTGCCAAAAGGCACCTTGAGGACTCTCAAACCATGAGAATCAAGATTCTCTGGTCTGATGAAACCAAAATTGAACTTTTTGGCCTGAATACCAAGCGTCACGTCTGGAGGAAACCAGGCACCGCTCATCACCTGGCTAATACCATCCCTAAAGTGAAGCATGGCGGTGGCAGCATCATGATGTGGGGATGTTTTTCAGCAGCGGGAACGGTGCAACTAGTCCTGATAGAGGGAAAGATGAATGCAGCTAAGTACACCGAGATCCTTGAAGAAAACCTGCTCCAGAGCACTCTGGACCTCAGACTGGGGTGAAGGTTTACCTTCCAACATGACAACGACCCGAAGCACACAGCCAAGAGAACAAAGGAGTGGCTTCGGAGAAAGTCTGTGCATGTCCTTGAGTGGCCCAGCCAGAGCCCAGACCTGAATCCAATTGAACATCTGTGGAAAGAGCTGAAAATGGCTGTGTACCGACACTCCCCATCCAACCTGACGGAGCTTGCAAGGATATGCCAAGAGGAATGGGCAAAAATGTCCAGACACAAGTGTGCCAAGCTCGTAGCTTCTTTCCCAAGACGCCTTGAAGCTGTAATCGCTGCCAAAGGTGCAGAAACCAAGTATTAGGCTAAGGGTGTGTACAGATATGTAACCCCTAAATAACCTATTTTTGTCAGTGAAATAAAATATTCTAAAAACCTGTTTTCACTTCATTATTGGCTATTGTGTGTAGATGTTTGAGGCAAAAAATGAACTCAATCTATTGTAGTATAAGTCTGTAATGTAATAAAACGTGGAGAAGGTGAAAGGGGTGTGCAGACTTTCCGGCTTGACTGTATATATATTTAGCTTAGGGGGGGTGGGACTAGATTTAGCTGTAAATTATACTGGAAAAGTATGGAATACCCGATTGTTAAAATAGCTCTAAGTCATCAAGGGTCTGAGGTATCAAACAAGCCTCAAACCATCACTCTGCTGCCAGATATGCAGTAGATATGGATGGATCACTTTAAGGGTTGTTTCTCCTGACAAATTTTCCTATTGAACGCTTCAAGTTATCCATCCATATCTACTGTATTTCTGACAGTAGAGTGATGATTTAAGGCTTGTTTGATACGTCAGACCCTTCATGACTTAGAGCCATTTAGCCAACCATGTGTTTCCATACTTTTCCAATGTAGTTTACAGCTAAATCTAGTCCCACCCCCCCTAAGCTAAATATATATACAGTCAAGCCGGAAAGTCTGCACACCCCTTTCACCTTCTCCACGTTTTATTACATTACAGACTTATACTACAATAGATTGAGTTCATTTTTTGCCTCAAACATCTACACACAATAGCCAATAATGAAGTGAAAACAGGTTTTTAGAATATTTTATTTCACTGACAAAAATAGGTTATTTAGGGGTTACATATCTGATAACGTTATAGTTATCGCTGAGTACCAGAAAATAAGATATCGAGAGTCTTTTGATGCTGTTGGGTCACAGACATCAGAAGTCATGGCATGCAAAGGACATGTGACCAAATATAAAAAATTTAAAGGCACAGTCAACTTAGTGTATGTAAACTTCTGACCCACTGGAATTGTGATATAGTGAATTAAAAGTGAAATAATCTGTCTGTAAACAATTGTTGGAAAGATTACTTGTGTCATGCACAAAGTAGATGTGCTGACTTGCCAACACTATAGTTTGCTAACATGAAATCTGTGGAGTGGTTAAAAATTAGTTTTAATGAATTCAATCTAAGTGTATGTAAACTTCCGACTTCAACTGTAGCTACACGAGAGAACACGATGGGAAGCTCTCAGCATAGTCGATTTGAGCGACCCAGTGAACGAAGATTTGTTATTTTTTGTAAGTTCGCTTTATTATTTCTGTACGTCCCCATGAGCCCCTTTTGCACATGAAGCCTGCAACATTGCTGGGTTCAATTATCAGGGTTAGGTATTGGTTTTCCCCATTCACACACACATAGGTCTCCTCTATGGAAAGATTCTGTGTCGACCATTCCAGATTGATGAGGCACGGCAGGATGTCTACCCTCCAAAGCATTGCAGGGCAAATGTTAACATTACGTTAGTTCTTTAAAACAGCCAGATATTTCGCTGAATAATATTTTTTGCAGAGATGTAAATCCTACCAACACAACACAATAGAAGAGTGATAGTTTTAAGATAACTTATGGTAACATCTTTAGCCGATATAGCTCTGTTAACCTATATGATCCCAAATAGCTAACGTTTGATGAACAATTAAAGTGTTATCAGCTAAAAATCAATACTTATATGCAGTTGTTTTTCAGTAAAATACAACAAAAATAATTATGTTTAAATAGCTAGCTATATCTGCCATTGCAATATGGCGCTAGCCAGCTTGCTACATTGGGTAAAAAAAGCTATTTAAAACTGGATGAGTCTGACACACAGATGTTTACCAGGGAGAAGTATTGGATAGCACACAAGCAATTTGTGAGGCAATGACGACAATTTTGTAACGGTATGCTTACAATAGACAAAGCCATGTCAAGCGAGGACAGTGACACTCTTTATTCCAGTCCCAAAATAAATGTTCAAATTCCCCTCACAAAATCACAGTGCAAAGTCTCATATTTGTGCAAGAATTTTTGAGAAGGCAGAATCAGTAAAGTATTTATTAAAGAAATTGTGCCAGAAACGAAAGGTCTTACGTATGAACGTCGTAAACGTTTGCATGCTTTATCCGGGAACGTTGCTACTTTTGTTCAAACTAGAGTCATGGTGGAAGATTTTCGTAAATCTTACTAGGTCCTGACCCAGCAAATTGGTGGAATGTCTTACATGGAAAGTCAACGCCTGCTCCTGCTCACACGTGACACTGACATGGAAAATCACTGGAACATTTACGAATTAAAATGTATGTGCGAAAGGGGCTATGGTGTTGTTGCACCACTTGGTAAACACTGACCCTTGAACTTGGCCGATTGATTTTATTTCTATGAGCGATATGAGCGATGTGATGTGAGTCTGGATCCTGCTGTCTGAGCCCCCGATAGTCCGCAGGTGATGGTAACTAAGACAGGCACTTTGGAGAGCAGACCTCGTGTGATTTGGGGAGTGGAAAAGAAGATGAAAGTACACGCTATCCTCTTAAGTCCTGGAACCTGGACATGGTTTGGGTGGTTGGTGTGTTTACCACAGGATGGAAAGAACACCAGGCAGTCACTCTGCAGCCCTAATGTGTAACCTGGGAGAGATGTCATCCCTCACAAAGATCACAGCCTGTACAGTTAGGCAGAGTGAGGGGGAGGAGGAAGAATGGAGAAGATGGGGGAAGTGAGAGGGGTAAATAATGGAGAAGAGGGAGAGTAGGAGCAGAGGGAGGGAAGAGTGGGGAGATGCTGATGTCGCAATTGAAAATCTCAGGGACTCCTGTTTATGGTAGTGGATACAGAGGGAGTCACATTCAAGTGTTGTGATGGGCATCCAAGTGACATTCAAGATTGTGGGTCACATTTGCTATTTTAGGAGCATAGCTTGAACACATGTACAGAACCACTGTAGCAGCTTACTCCCTAAGAAGAGACACGTTCCTTTCTTGAAGAACACCATTGGGGATGAGTCAGTGATTGTCCCTCGCCATTTGTCACTCTAACCTCCCACCTGTAAGTGAATTCTCCTCTACAGCAGATATCACTCCTCTGTACACAGGAGAACATAGCCCCGCACAGTGCAGAACATACCACCAGTCCCTATATAGAATAATACTGCTACATTCTAATTGGCACAGACATCCACGGTTGCCTTGGAAACAGAACTGGTTTTAGCCCCATTGTGGTACAAGCAGTTATGTTGGCCGGCATCACAGAGCATAACGATCAAAATAATTCACCCACATCTGTACCATCGTGTACCAATTGCACGCACTTGCACGCACTTCAAATTCACAGCTTGACCATGTAAATGAAGTTGATGCTCTTGTCAATGAGTGAACAAATAAACTGGACCACTGAAAATTCTTATAGAATCACCCAGGCCACTGAAACACATTGCCATTATCCATTTTGTTCTGTACTGCCAAAGAAAAAGATCCTCTTGGATTTTGTCTTAAGGGGCATTGTGTCTGTGTTTTTTTATTTGTTTCTAAGCTCCAGGTCACATAATCAGTAATCTTTTTTTATCCATTTGAATTTAGATATGGTTGTTTTATTTTCTGAAATTAGTACCTTAATAGTAAAATCATCCTGAACTGGAGATTACAGTGATAATTTGACCAAAAAACATTTTTTTTTTAATTCAGGAAGTCGTTTGCCAGTCAACCTTGTACATAGAGACATTTTTCTCTTATCTCTTATGCATGTCTGTGAGTGTGTACATTTACCCCAGCAATGTACAGTATATGTTGGAGACAGTCGGTACACATGTTTTTCTCGTCAGTACGTGTGTGTTTGCATGTCTGAATGTGTGCTTGTGTGTTTGTGTACATGAAAGTGTATAGGGAAGGTGAGACAGCAGGATAGTGTGAGTGATGTTGTTGAGAGGTAGCAGGTGAATGGAGACCAGTGCTTGCTGAAGGTCAGTGACAGATTGTGTTTCTCAAAGCTGCTGAGAGCAGGTAGGGGCACAGCAGCTCCATCTCTCACATTTGCAAGGCCTAAAGGACTGCCCTTCTCAACTGAATAGTGCTGTACGTTGTTGCTCACTCACATGCCCACAAAGCTCAAAAGAAAGAATTATTCCACCACTGAAATCAAAGTTTTATTAGCAGATGTTCAGTAAAGAGGAAAAAATTATATTTAATATTGTCAGTAGGAACTGGTAAAGTAAAAAAGGTCTGGCAGGAGATTTTTTAAATGGATCGACATTAAATTGGAAGAAAAGCATAGCTACGCACAAAAGCACCACAGATACACGAGGTGGCCAAGGACGAGCAATTTGATTAATATATTCTTACCAATAAGCCAACCATCTCTCACAGCACCATTCTCCAAACAAGTGCCAACTGAACTGCCCTGCAGAATGGAAGTTGTCATGGGTCCCACCAGGCCACAATATTGAGCAACACAAGTTTCGTATCACACATGAGCTGCAGATTGATGGAGTCATACCCCACTCTATTTATATACGCAAACGCATCATCGGATGGAGCCTTGATGCGTGTAATGCGGTCTATGGCACTGATTACATTGGGCAGGTTGGCAATTTCATAAAAACCTTGCTTTACCTCCACCTGGCTCTGCATCATGTAGGGGAACTGGATTTAGGGCATTAGCTGGATTCTGCTGTTGAGCACACCAGGTAGTATGCGGCTCAGGAATGGCTGGGAAATCCCGGACCTGTCGACAATCTTCCGCTGAACAGTCCATGGGACTAAGAAGCCAAGTACGGAAAGGACCTGTACATGTATGGGAATAGCATTAAATCCGTTTGTTGGCCTTCTCAGATTAGGCTCCAAAATGCTGCCCAAATGCAACAGAATTGAAATAGGTAGTTGAAAACCACTAACCAGCCATTATCACTCTCAGCCAACAAATCTGTACGATCCCTAAAGATGTGTTCTCTCCAAGGGACGCCATGTGCCAACTCCTCCAACAGTGCAAGATCAACCATTGCAACGCTGGCTACAGACCTGTAGGCCACTTAAAAGAAAATTTTGTTAATTGATTAAATGTGTGTTTTAATTAGCATATTTAAGGTCATAGCATTAAAATGTAGATAAATTTAGGAAAATAGTATTGGGAACATTCATTACGTTATGGGTCTTAAAGAGGCCCATAGCCTACAACTGATTAATAGATGTAATCTAAAGTGTTTGCTTTTTACAATCTTAATTTTTTTGTGCATTTCAAAGGATACATTTCGTTTCAGAAAATAAAAATTTATTCATTTCTAATATTCTAATAGCTAATATTCTAATTGACATTCAGAAACTACATTTAACGGCATTTTGAATTTACAAACGTGGTGTGGGTGGTCCTGAGCTGGTGTAAAGTTTGTTAGTACGTATGAACAAATCTCAGATACAAAAATTTTGATGAGTGCCAAAATACTAACTAAATTGCTAATACAAATGATTTATGCACAAATTCATACTGTTCCCGTTTCATGAATGAGACCCAAAATGTCATGTACAGTTGTCGAAAGTTTACATACACCTTAGCCAAATCCATTTAAACTCAGTTTTTCACAATTCCTGACAATCCTAGTAAACATTCTTTAATCCTAGTAAACATTCCCTGTCTTAGGTCAGTTAGGATCACAACTTTATTTTACAAATGTGAAATGTCAGAATAATAGTAGAATAATAGTTATTTATTTCAGCTTTTATTTCTTTCATCACATTCCCAGTGTGTCAGAAGTTTACATACACTCTGTTAATATTTGGTAGCATTGCCTTTAAATTGTTTAACTAGGGTCAAATGTTTCGGGTAGACTTCCACAAGCTTCTCACAATAAGTTGATGGAATTTTGGCCCATTCCTCCTGACAGAACTGGTGTAACTAAATCAGGTTTGCCTCCTTGCTCGCACACGCTTTTTCAGTTCTGCCCACAAATTTTCGATTGAGGTCAGGACTTTGTTATGGCCACTCCAATACGTTGAGCCATTTGCGAGTAAGCTTTAACTTCCTGGCTGATGTCTTGAGATGTTGCTTCAATATATCCACATAATTTTCCTTCCTCATGATGCCATCTATTTCATGCAGTGCACCAGTCCCTCCTGCAGCAAAGCACCCCCACAACATGATGCCGCCACCCCCGTGCTTCACGGTTGGGATGGTGTTCTTCGGCTTGCAAGCCTCACCCTTTTTCCTCCAAACATAACGATGGTCATTATGGCCAAACAGTTGAATTTTTGTTTCATCAGACCAGAGGACATTTCTCCAAAAAGAGAGGCTGCGAAGGACCTCTATAAGGATGGCATGAAGACCTCTAGTGGTTGCTGAGAGGCAAGAGACCTCCAAGAAAGGCAAAAAGTTTTCTAGCGGTTGCTGACAGGCAAAAAATGGTATAGGGCCAGGCCTTAATAAAAATAAGTTTGCTAACAGGAAATCTGTGGAGTGGTTAAAAATGAGTTTTAATGACTTCAACCAAAGTGAATGTAAACATCTGTCTTCAACTGTATAATGTACATGATATGATGGGCAGACTCTGTTTCATTCAGGGTGCCCATGACTGGGTCGTACTTTCTCCTTGCAGATGCAGCTCACTGACATCTAAAATGTCTCAGCTGGTTTATTTTACTTTATTTGCTCAGCAGACGCCCTTATCCAGAGAAGCTTACATGGCTCACCTTTTACATACAATCAGTTTATTCAGTTGGATGTTTGCTGAGGCAATTTCACTCAAGTGCCTCTCTGAAGGGTACAACAGCAGTGCCCCCACCTGGGATTTGAACCTGTGGTGCTTTGATTAAAAGGCCCAGTTTCTTAGCGGATGCTTGCCACACACTTCTAAGCCTTCTTAACTGGTGTCCAATGACTGGACACCCCCCCCCCCCCCCCCCCCCCCGACCCCTTTCTTTCTCATTTTGCGCTGTATATACATCCAGAGACCTGTGTATTTTATCGGGATGTCCATCCACATTTGTGTTGGTATTTCCCAAGCATACAAACAAAGAATTTTGTTTTTGCTTTCTTCTGGCAGCATTGGTAGCGGGCTTTGATTAGTGATTAGCAGGTGGGTGGAAATTCTGGGTGTGCTGAGTGTTTTGGCATCCTGACTAATGAACAGTGCTAATTGATTATAATGCTGGTGGGACGGGGGTGTGGTTATCGCTTCTGGCCCTGTTCCAGAGGCACAGAGTCAAGGGAGTGAAGGGATGACCACTAACCTTACACAGACTGTTGCACACTCTCACCCACACATACATACACACTCACACACTCACTTGCCCATGCACATACACTCACCCTCACTCACTTACCCACAGACATGCACTCACACAGACACATTCACTCACCCACACACTCACTCAACCACTTATACACACACATATACACTCACCCACACACACTCACTCTCCACACACATACACTACTGTGCAAAAGTCTTAGGCACATGTGAAAATATTCGGTAAAGCGAAGATGCTTTCAAGAATAATGAAATGAAAAGTTTCTAAATATCAAACAATTGACTATAAAAAGCAGTAAACAGTAAAAAACTAAATCAAATCAATATTTGGTGTGACCACCCTTTGCCTTTAAAACTGCATCAGTTCTCTTAGGTACACTGACGTGCAGTTTTATAAGAAAATCAGCTGGTAGGTTGTTCCAAGCATCTTGGAGAACTTGCCACAGTTCTTCTGCAGACTTTGGCTGTCTCGCTTGCCTCTGTTTGTCCAGGTAATCCCAGACAGCCTCGATGGTGTTGAGATCGGGGCTCTGTGGAGGCCATACCATCTGTTACAGAACTCCTTGTTCATCTTTTCACTGAAGATAGTTCAATTAAGGTGCCTAAGACTTTTGCACAGTACTGTATACACACACACACTCACTCACCCACACACATACACTCACCCACACACATACACTCACACACTCACTCACCCACACATATACACTCACCTACGCACATTCATTCACACACACACACACACACACACACACACACACACACACACAAACAAACACACACACACACACACACACACACACACACATACTCAAGTATATACACACACATACTCAAGTATATACACACTCATTCACCCACACACTCTCTTACTCACCCATACACTCTCACTCACCTACACAATCTCAATAACTCACTCTCTCACCCACATACACACGCAGCTACACACACTCACTCGACCACACATTAATTCCCCCACACATACTCAACCACACAAGCTCTCTCACTCACCCACACACATTCAGAAAGACACAGACATATACCAAGAAAAACAAGTATATACAAGAAGGCTGAGAAAAATGTGAAAACACATACACACAGAAATGTATGCCCCTGCCGATAGGTCCACAGAGGAATTATGCAGAAAAGACCCAAAATGTACTTGGGCACAGCACTCACAAAATTCTGTCTATAATGGGAATTTTTATATCATGAAAATGCAGCAGGTTTTGTGAAGGAGGCTGGACTGTGTGTGAATGCAGACAACCCCAAAAGACATTTGTTAAGTGGATCTGTCCTTGTGTTCAAACACGGAAGTTCACACATTCTCAGAATGTTGGGCATTATCTGATCTCTGCCTGAGAACAACTATAATGTTAGTGAAATACTTTGTGAGAAATGACACAGGTCCTGTTTGCCTGAGTCAAGGCCACACCAGCAGAGATCCTGGATGGGGGAGGGGGCTGTGCTCCATGTCTGTTATGTACTATGTACATGGTTAATGACAGGTCCTTTAGATATTGTTTAGAGTCAGAATAGAAATTAAATTTGGTGATCTGTTTTGCAGGGAGAGGTATTGGGACCAAGTGAGTGAGGCTTCCTCTAAGTTCACACACATACTTGCCTGAATTCAAAATTGCTAAACATAAGCAATATTCTTCTTGCAGGTTACACAAGCCAGGCGCTATTGCAAAGAATACCAAAGACATTTGACCATTTAGACCACATTCTCGATTAATCTGTCTGCCTTTTACATGCTGTCTAATCTCAGAAATACCGAGGCCAATTATGGCGGGAGCTGCTGGTTCCGTATTCAGTGATGGATGACGTTTGACCTGCCGATCTAAGCGCGAGTCGGTCGGAGGAAGCGAGTGGCAACCAAGCACATTAGAACTGGTCAGATGTCATGAGTCCGTCTGAAAAGACGTACGCTACAATTATGGAGAAAAAGGCATCAGGGAATTAGAAGTAGACACTGCGGATATAGGCAATTAGTAATTAGCTGCGTTTGATAAATTATTTTCTAATGCGAGAACTGATGAAAAAAAGTTTTTTTTATTGTTACAAGTAAGAATATATATCCTTAGTTTTCGTCTATTTTATGATGGGAATTATTGATGTAAACGTTATTCATAGCTTATATTAAATATTAATGATATTGTACCGTATGATACTGTCGGTAATCGTATACTGTATCATGTCCCTGAATTAAATAAGGGTTATTATTACGGTTACTTGTAGCTACGCTATGTTCTTGTCAAGGTTACATTTCATTGGCTTTAAGGTTTTCAAGGTCAGCTATTGGCAGGTATTTTACCTTTCTGTTTTACATGCACACGGCCTGTGCATTGTGGATCCATAGATGATATCTGTTGGGACTTTTTGAAGGAGAGCAAGACTCGACCTGTTTGCGCATGATTGGTGGCATGAGGCTGTGGAGCGCGTGCGGCCATAAACACAACAAAAAAATCGAGTCAGCAAGCGGCATATCGATTTTTAACTTTTTCAATTTTAATTAAACAGAGCTTATAATTTATCTTATTATGTAGCCCATGGTGTGGTTGAATTAATCCATCTACATTTTTACGAAATGCGGAAGGATTTATGGGGAAATTCCCCAGGAACAAAATATATTTTGTCGGCTACCGCTCCAGATGTTGTTGGTTTTCTGTTGTTTCCAACATTGTTCGCAATGAGGCCTACGCATTAAAACCATATATATAATAGTCATAGTCGATTGCCAATCATTGAAATTAGAACAATTTTAATGTCGGTAACGGTAACACATTTCCATGAAGACCAAATTATTTTGTTTTTTATTTATTTACGGAAGTAAATATATATTTCAAGGGGGAACTGATAGGTTATAGGATCAGATCATCGTGGTTCTCACGGGAGAATAACCAGAAGAGTGTTCTATTAAATTTTGTGGGTTTATATTTATCAAATTTAGATTCATGTTTATTTTTTTAAATTTATTTATTTTTATTTTCCTTTTTTGGTGTTTGTGTGTGTGTGTGTGTGTGGGGGGGGTCGAAATGTTTCACACTGTGTCGAAATGTTCTGTCGTAGCCTATACGCCTATAATTCCTACGCCGATTCGTGACGGTTTCTGGTAGATTTGTAGGAAAAGTGGCAGTTCCATTCTTTCGTTTTCTCCACAAATAGAAACAGTAGCGGTTTGTTTTCCTTGATTGTAATCACGGAATAAAACAGCAAAGCGTTTTTGTTTGACTTTGAACAGCTATCTGTCATCTGCCCCTCTCTCCCTCTGCGATCTGCACATACGTCTTTTTAATGGCTACCTGTCCGCTTTTGGGACGGCTTTCTGCAGATTTACTGTATTGTGCACAACTGAGGCATTCAGTCTGGATAAGATAACATCCTTAAAAGAATTCTGTAGCCACCCGAGCTGTCTTCTGAAGCGCTAACGCTTATTCGTAAACTTTCCGGAAATAAACCGCAACGAAAATAGGAGTGATTCCTCTGTCTGAAATTGCAACCCAAGCATGTAATAATGGCCTACAATATTTATTTGGTCATTTATTTATCTATTTTGCATGTTTTTTTATCGCAGTCGAATTGAACAGAACACAGTAAAATGTTCAGTATGCCTATTCATTTTACTAAAACTAAGTAGGCTACAGGCAAATATGAGTCCAAAAAGGATAAATAGAAGGCCATGAGTCCATAATAACATTGTATATGCTGTTAAAAAACGTGTTACTGTTTTCTGGTTTTGCCAGTCATAAATAATCTATACCAGCCATTTGTCCGGGCGTATGTATTCGATTTTAAAACATACATATACTACTGGTATATATTCATTTAGGGATCATACCATTCAATGTTTTTATATTACATTTATTTAAAAAGCACCAACTCAATAAACATGAGGAAAATATGCTCGTATACAATGTCCATTATAAACAAACGTACAACACGCTTCCAACGGAACAGTAAATTATTTTGTACATTTTTACATAAATCCATAAGTCGTGCTCTTATTGTAGGCCGATGTTACAAACATGATTCTTAAATATTTCCAAATCAAATAAGTGCTGGGCTGCGCTGACATGCTCTGCTCACGCAAGTGCTGCGATTTTGTCAACTTATTTTAATGCCTTTATATTTTTCAATGAAAGGTGCCGAATTAGCCTATTACATTATGGCAACGGCAATGAAAATAGAAACAACAACAAGGTTAGAAACAAAAACAACAAAGATCCTTCATATTCCAAGCCCAGTGTTACCAGAGTCGTGTAATTTAAAGGCACGCTATTTTGCAGAAGCAAATCCAATTATGTATAGAAGTGAACGTGCTTCAAACTCCTGTCGATAATTTAAAGTGCAGCCGTTGAATCATGGCAACGTGTACTTCGGTGTTCTATGGCTCGGGTATGATAATTGCCATTTCTTAAAGATTTATGGAATAAGTGACTGGAGTGAACGTACTAATGTTATACAATAATTTAAACTGTTTACAATAAATTAAAGGGGAGTGGACACTTATGTCTAGGCCTATTTAAGCCTGTCATTTTTATGTTTTTCTTTTAATTGAGCACACAAAGTTAAACCATATAAATAGGCCCACTTAAAGGATGAGTAACATATACAACTATTTCATTAATAAAACGAGGTGTTGTGATTCAATAACAAACATTTATTTCGCATTGACAAATTCCCAAC
Organism: Synaphobranchus kaupii; assembly: GCA_029718625.1. Classification (NCBI taxonomy): domain Eukaryota; kingdom Metazoa; phylum Chordata; class Actinopteri; order Anguilliformes; family Synaphobranchidae; genus Synaphobranchus; species Synaphobranchus kaupii. The sequence continues at coordinate 47,908,503 of CM056382.1, read as the reverse complement.
TTATCTGCCTTTGCCACCCGCTTGCTTATTTAATTTGCCTTTTTGTATTTTTACTTGATTGGAAAACATAAATTATATTTAAATCGAAACATGTTTAAATCATATGCAATAAAATATACAATTCCCTATTGGTCATTATTTTTACTGGATTCCTGGTCGCTCTGTTCATCGGTGAAACACACGTCAACATCACTGTCATTGTCACTTTTTTGTTCCTGGTCTTGAAAAATGCCCCCAGTTTTGTCATCGGTTTTCTTCATCGTTTGGCCAGGATGCCTTGATTTTACGTGTCTCTCCAAGTCCCTCCTACGAACCAGCACCTTTCCGCAGAACTCGCACCTGTAGGGTGTGTTCCCCTCCGCGTGCAGGCGAATGTGCTTGTTTAGGTTGCTTGGGTCACCGAACGGACGAAAGCAGACTTTGCATTTGAGTGGTTTGTACCCTGTATGTGTTCTCATGTGAATCTTCAAGCCGTATTTCCGAGAGTACAGTTTACCACAGTAAAGACATAGGTGTCCTTTTTTTGGCTTGCTCGAGCCTGATGTGGTGGTGGGAATTGACTCCAGTCTGGCCCGGTTCTTTTCGACGGCAATCTCAGATAGTTGCTGCGCGTGCATGGCAATCTCCCTATCAATGTTTGGGATGGAGCTCAGGTCAGGATTGAGTGCCGGAGCACCGAAGTACGACATCGACTCGGGGTACTTCAGGAGGTTGCTAAAGTGAAATTTGAGCGGGTAGTAAGGTGAGCTGTAGAGCAATTCGCCGTTATAGACCGTAAAGGGCATGAGAGGGATATTGCAGTCTCCGCTGTAGGGTTTAACACCGTCAAACTGGGGGAGGGAGAAGCGCTCGAAATGGAATCCGGAGGAGATCTGAGAATAGCGTGAGGGGGAGAGCCCCGAGTGCAGGCGGCTCTCCACGTGCTTGAAAGCAGACGTTTCCTCGAAGTGAGGTAGTAAAGGAAACCCTCTGATGGCATTCGTACAGGACACCACCGGCGATGAAGATTCAATTGGAATGGCGCCCTTGGAAGGGTGGCTAACAGTCAAAGGTTCGTTCAGGGTGCGCGTGGATTTGATATTTCCTAAAAGTTTACTGAACCCTAGCCCATTTGGTTTAACATTAGGCTCCTCTCGGGGTCCCTCTGTGGGAGTAATCTTGGACAATCCCGTGGGTTTGAAAGCCGACCGTACACCCGGATGAAATCCCATGTTGTTTAACATTGAGGAAGTTCCACTGAGGCCCAAGAGATGGCCGGGATTCCGACCCGACGTCACGCTCATGTCAAGGGCCCTGTCCTGCTCCTCCGAAATCGATTTCTTCGATATCCCTGCCTTGTTCAGAAAGGGCGAGGAAGACACAGTCCGCCTGATAGAGTCGGGACCGGAAGTGCTGTGGCCGTTCCTTGGCGACGCTATAGCATTTGGAGTGTCCCCGGATTTAGGGGACCTACTGAAGTTCTCTGAGCTCCTAGCCTGCTCACTGTTCACGAAGCCTCGTCCGTTACTTAAAGCGCATTGGAAGTGGACGTGTGCTTTGAGTGTATTGGGATATTTGAAAATTCTCCAGCAGTACCAGCAGATATAACGTTCCTCGCCTGTAACAGAGAACAACAGTTATACATTAGACAATTATCTGAATGTTTTTCTGTTTATATATTGGTGTAGCCTATAGACTGATGACAATATCATGATAACATTATCCGTTGCTAATGGAATTATGTATCATTTTAATAATGAGATAATCCTGGCTGTGATCATTGCCCTTTCCATCGCATTAGATAAGACACCAGTTGAGCATTTCGATGTAATGATTTTGTAATCCTTATGTGGCTGTTGTTTATGATTCGCCCAAAAAGAGCAAATGGCAGTCCAATCTGGCGCACAGAAAGACCAGTACTATATTCTGAATGGGGATTCTCTCTGTCTGTGCCCTTTTCCCGTGGAACCGATAGCAGCTGTTGCCTGAAATCGCGAGGCGAGACAGACAATGCGGCCGGTCCATCTGTTGACGCTGAAGAATAGGAAGCGTATGTCAAGGACCGCGCGGTGTATTGGCCGGAGAGGAGCGCACACAGCGGTACCTCGCAAATCAGGGCAATATACATCCCACATAAAAGTTAGCATTCATTAGATAACAATACCTTACCGTAGCCAGCTAATTTACCGTAGAGCACCTTTTTGAATTTATTTGCTTTTGAATACATGAATATTAATGATGGTGACATTTGTTAACCCCTCTTGGGTTGAATTATTATTATTAGCCACAATGATCAGAAGAAGGCGATCCTTAACAAAGCTCTTATTATGTATCATTACTCCGTATAATGATTATTACAGTTACTGGAAGAATAATTATTGAAATTACAAAAAAAATACAATTTAATTTGGATTAGGTCTATAGCTAAGGCCTTTAGTACACTTTTTTGTTGCAAAAAATAGTTGTTATAACACTCATGACCCCTGCATGTTTAGTGTGTATGAACTTATTTGCGTTTAAATGAATTATCTTGACAAAAAAAGTAAGGTTGGTTGTCACCTAAAAACATAATTAAATATAAGGAGGAGTTTTTACTCATAGGTTTTTAATAAATAGCGTTTACTATCACGCACTCAAGCTTTGTGAAATGTATATGTTGTTGTTTTGGACCAGGCCTATTATCTTTTACCGCGAGCTCCGGAAATGGCCCAGTCCCTTCACCTTTTGAGTTTTTCCCCAATCATAAAATAACTATTACAATTTATATATTATTTTTATATTAGTATATTAGATGGCGCTGTTTATTATTATGATGATGATGATTCTTATTATTATTAGCCTATTATTATTATTAAAAGCAGCCCCATCAACAGCAGTAACGTGGTTTAATTTATCTAGCTAATCACCGTGTCACTGTCCAGTGACTTCGCATTAACATAACTGTTGAGGTCAACGATAGTAAATATGATGATATAGACATACAGCTTTTAGTACCCCTGTGAATTCGTTAGCTTAATATTTGATAATGTAGCCTAGTTGATAAAATAGAATCGGGCTTACTAAAGAAGAGCTGTGAGCTAATAAAGCCTGCTGAAATATTGCTTTATGTGTAATCAAGAAAAGACAATGTCGCTTATACTGCTCCTAACCAAGCGACAACTGAATTGAATTTATTATTGAATTGGTTTTAACATTTACAGTAAAGCTCATTGATTGGGCTTAAACTGCACTTTGAGGGACTACACAACATATCAATGGAAAGAAATATGGATATTTCACAAACATTAATCAGTTATCAACGCCTGCACGCCTGTTGAAATAGTTTTATCCTAATATCCTGAATATGAATGCATACATTCGGAAGTGGTAAATTAATTAAACGTATGCTCAATTTTAATTGACTATGAATCACACTAGTAGGAAACACACAGCCGGCCTCATACTATGAATCTATTAATATATTTTAAAGCACACGTCTGCGTAACCCATAGTCTGCCATGCTGATTTTACCTTTTTCATCGTGTGTTGGTGTGGCGGTAGTAGGGATGTCGAACCATTGAGCCAATGGGTTGGAGTACCAGACGCTCAGCTCCTCTCCAGGCTGGACGTCTCTCATCACGCGATAGAAGATCTGTTATATATATATATACACATAAATGTCACTTATTTTCAACGAGCACTTGTGAGCCTGTACAATTGAAGACCCTGGTGCTAAAAGTACTGAAGTCACATTTTTAGACAATTCAAGTTGAGCATAGAAACATGTTGTATTTGTTTAGCTAAGTCTACCCTATAAATATTGTTAACAGAAAAGGTGCGTAAGCAATGCATAAAAACAACAAAACTTTTAATGGTTGATTTTATGGATCAATGATATTTTCGGATTAGATTTTCTCAAAATAGACATTTTGTAACTTCAGTATTTTTAGAACCAGGGTCTTCAATTCCAAACAACGAGATAACGTGATAATGGGATTCGGATCTTACCTGGCCCCCGGGTAATTCCGAGATCGCCTCGAGGTTCTGTTCTTGACCGTTTCTGGCTGCGCGGATAAGCCCAATCCAGTCAGACACAGAGCCGCCAGCTTCGTCTACAAAATCCCCCCCTTAGCAGACGAATCTGTTCGTTTCGGTAAATGAAAAGACCAGTATGAGTAGGCTAAATACATTTTTTATTGCTTTTTTACGAATAGAACACTGGACCATTGAAATAAAACACAATTATTTATTTGATGACAAAAAGAAAATAGAAATGTGTATAGAACGTTTGATATCCATAAAAGATCAAAACTCAACGTTTTTCAAGGAAGATAAAGCTGAAGGTTAAAATATTTCCAAATTGAGTTCAATAGGCCTATGACATTTTCTAAGGGTAAATAAATTGGTTATTGCAGTTGCGAAGACATCACTGCGTGTTCAGAAAAAAATATTGCGTTGGCCGTTTGATATTCTTCACCGAGCTGTAAAAAAAAATACTATTTAAAAGTACAATTCCATTATTGCTTAAACTTTCCTTTTATTTTGGGTTAAATTAAATAACCTCCCTGGGGGTATTTGCAACAATGTCGCGGTTAATGCGTCTTTATCTGCTCTATTAATAGCGTTGATCATTTTCAAGGGAAAATGCCATATAATTGAGTTGATATGAGAAACGAATTTGAAGAGTGTCAAAGCGTTTCTAAACTGTTCAAGCAAATTAAAAATTAAAGCGTGACATTTGACAGGGGGAGTGCACCTGATGATCGCGCGCAGCCCGGAGCGCTACACACTCAGCGGCATCAATCAAAGACAGACGGCATAATGACTGACTGACGGTCTATTTACAAACCATTACGGCATTTAAAATCCATTTAAAAAATATTAAATTAAATATTTGAAACCAAAGATATCTTAATTGTACATATAGTAAGTAAACATAAACGTTAAGGTCTATGGTAGGCCTCTTTAAAATATTTTTTTGCATATTACTCTATTCCATTTGAACTGTGGAGATCATTTATCTATGTAGGCCTATTTATTTCCCCTTTCATTATTTAATTATCTATTTTATTTTATTTTTTTTCATGACTGGAGGTCATGTTTCTGCTTTAGTGCAATCTTTGCCTGGCCATATTACATTAAGATTTAATTGCTCATCGAAATAACTAGCTTATAGCCTGTAACAATTTTAAGGGCGAGGGCATGCAATCTCACATATCAACTCAAGTCTCCCTATTAGGGCGGTTAAGTACAGGCGCAGAGTGACAAGTTGTCCCACTAATATAACTCAATTATTTCTAACCTGACAGCGCAAACCAATTAATAACCGTACGACCAATGAATTGTGACAGGTCTATTTCATGGTTAAAAAATTCCACGTTCCCTTTACCTGCTTGCCGCTCCACAAATAGCTCAATTAATGAAACGTTAGCCGAATAGGCTAATACATTTTTTTTTTCAAAGTTTAAATTTAGGGAATTTAATTCTGGTATTTTTTAAATTTAATTTAGCAGAATAGTTACCTGCCTTTAAACATCTAATCTAAGTAAGATTCGTAAAGATTAGCCTATAAACCGATTACAACCCCCCCCCCCCCCCCCCCCCCCCCATCCCATGGGAACGATTTCATAATGATAATTGAATATAATGTCATAATGTCATTATTAATATTATTATAATGTAAAAACATATTCATTTTATTGGTTTTCACATTTTTCTATAGGCTATTTATCGTCAGTTTAAAAATGCATTTCAATGCTTATCAATGCGAAATAGTGGCCATTAAATTATGAATAATATAGGCTAGGCTATGAAATAAAATGGAAATTGTGTGGCTCGACTTAAAAAGCCATGTATATTCCAAAATGTTAGTTAAAAAAGTTTAAAGTATTCCAAGAAAGTTGATCAATAGTTATCATGACAATAACTTCTGGCGTTATACATGTGTAAAAAAGTTGTGATAAATAATGATGAGATAAAATATTATTATTGTAGAAAAAGAAAATAAACTTTCAGGTTATTTTACCTTCTTCTTTAGGCCAGGCTCTCTGCGGTCCGACATGTACTTCCCCAGTGTGCAGGTGCCCGGTAGCGGTCCCATCCGAAGGCCGGCCGGGATGCTACAGTCTGCACTCACGCTGATGGTGGGCGCCCGGATCGCTTGCATGGCTAGCTCGGTGCACCGCGGGATCAGAACCAGGAAGACCAAGCAGGGAGTGATTGAGACTAACAGAGACACGGAGATGAGGACTGGCTAATCTCCGCCCGCAAAGTGACGCGGTGGCGTATGTGATCCGGCTTTTCAAATGGAGCAGCAAGGTGCCCCTCGGCACATGAATGCGCAGGGGCGCGCATGGGGCGCGCGGCGCGGTGGGAGAGTTTGGCTTCTTTAGCAGCTGTGGAGAATCCTCAGAGAGGGTCACATGGAGTCTTTCCCTCACTCGGCGCATAATGAACCGCTCCAAACGGTCAGAAGACAATAGGCCAGGCGACCTTCCCATCCCCAAAATCCAATTTGTCAAGGGCAGAGAAAAGAAAGTGCTGAATGAAAGGTCTGAAGCGACCATTAATCCTCAGCATGTGGCTTTGTCCTCCAGACAGTTCCGATATTTTAACTGACAAATCCACTGTATAATTTATCCATAAATTCTCCCTTCTCTTATTGTCTCCATACAAATCCGTTTTTGGAAATCAGTGACTACTTTAAATCTACTTCGATGCATCCTTTTAGCTTTAATATACTTCAAAGCTCTTTATTCTGTCCCCTTGGCTGCATTGTAAGGGTCTGGTTAACAAAAGGAGCAGGAATGTTTGGAAGACTTGTTAACTTCTATTGACTCCCGGCGTGTGCCAGGCTGAAATCGGGCAGGTACTCGACGGGAGAACCAGCAGAAAAATAACCACGATCTTATCATTTCACACTAGTGGTTTTCTTGTCACGAGCTCACTTCTCGAGATGGTTTCATTAAGCTCATTTATGCCACAATACGTAGCGCCAGAACCCTTACTGACAGCATATCGAGTTTGAACATTTCTAAAGACTAAAGAGTTTGTCGGCGTTTGACTTTTTTAAAAGACATGTCTTAATTGACAAGAATAAGAACATATTATTTGAAATGTACATTTAGAACAATATTTTTGTGAGATATATTTTTGATATCGATTGTAAATTATCAGGAAAAAAAATTCCCATGATGCCTTTTTTTAAATAGACTATCCCACAGGGGCAATTGATATAGAATATTTTCCCGCTTAGGTTTTGTAACAAAATCACCTTTGCTTTTAACTTGTTTACGTCAATGTACGTTAGCTGTAGCTAGTTGTTGAACATATTAACACTTTGAACATGATATTGCGAATAAAAACAACATAATCCAATGTCCCCCGTTTTGTTAAAGTGCTCGGGGAATTTATGTTCTAAAAACTACTTCAGGCCTATCTCTGGTCTATAGGGAAGGAGCGCCCAGTCGCTTTGTGACCGCAGGTTTTAAAACTGAGTTTGACCCCTTTGATCATTGGCCTGAATGGCACAACAGAAGACGGAGCAAAACAAGAATTTGTGGGCGATAAATTCAAGCCATGAACATGTCCTGCTAACCTCTGCCCTGGAGACTCCGCGATGACACTGCGGTGTAATTGGGGGTGCAGAGGTGGGATCTTTCGCCATGCAAAGGTACCCCACTGTTCCATTCCGGGCGTTGCTCTTTTACCCGCTTAATGAGTCAAAGAGCGTGAACGACACGCGAACAATTTTATCAATAGACGCATGTAAAGGCCGGCTGTGCAGAGGGTTATTTATTAATGTCGTCACTGGCGACTGGTTCCCATCCGTCCGAGAATAGAGAGCCCGGCCTCTGAAGCGCTCACACCAGCCAGCCGATTCTTATTCTTGTCCTGTGGCTCAAAGCTGTGGTTCTCCAAGTGAAATAAATTGTTCACAAAAGAGGGAAGGAAGACATTTGCTTTTAGATTTTCCTTACCCCGAAATCAAGGGTGAAACCCATCTAACGCGCTCACTCGAGCAGAGCACACTCTGAAAGACTGGGTGTTAAAAGTGAAGGCAGTGTTCGAAGCAAATGGGATGGAAAATTAAATGAAATCAAATAGCTTGAACGGCGGCATTGTCCGCTTTTTAAAAGACACATTAATTACATGGTCGCTGCTTTATTCGGGCACAATATTGTGGACTCAATCAAAACATTCCAGTACTCTTTTTATGGACTCCGCCGCTCAGAAAGTGGCACTGAAGGATCGAACTCAGTGCTGAAGAAAAGTTCTGGAAAAGCTATTTCACTTCCCGGGTTCTTCATCCACTTTACAATTCCAGTTTTAATGCGGGTTTTGATTTAGCAGATTGCCACACAATGAACCATCATTGTAGAGGGACAGCATGTAAAGCGGCAAAGTTGCGAAAGGCAAAATATCCCACCAGGGGGGCAGAGTGCGGAGGTTTCACACTTAATCCACACCGGCCACAATGCCTTCTAGGCCCGCTAACGTCCAGGGTAAGAGCATTTTGACCCCCCCTGCGCTTTTTTTGATGCCACCTTTTCAAATAATTTGCAATCTGTTTTCCATTGTACTCCATACTGAAACTATGTGGCTAATTCGTGTGTTTTTCCACGTTGCATTACCAGGCATTCTCGCGTCACTTTGTGTGTTTCCATGCGAATCCAGTAGTAACCAGATTCCAGAAACAGTTTACCAGTTTAAATTAATCAATAAACAATAACGTTAGCACACACAATTAATAATTGTGCTTGCATATTTGATCCCACGGCGTGATTTGTGCTATAGCCTAATACACTTTAAGGGGAAAAGTCATATGGTACCTTTCACACAATTATTTCCCAGGATGTGTAACGTTTAATGCGCTTCGCCTTTCACTCTTTCTGCGGGAAAGACTGGGCAGCACAAAAGCTGGACCAGCTGCGCTGCAGATAGGGATGCGGGTGGGACATTACAGGCGCTTTTGAATAGTAATTATGTTTGTATGGGAGTCCCACCAGATGACATGATTGGGATTTTAACCCAGACTAATATTCAAAATCGCATTAGAAAGTGGCGAAATAAGTGGCAACTGATTCGATGCTGTTCATGCGTGCTCTCATTCTTAAACGCTCTCCTCGGGAAAAAGGGGGCTGCTTCATTTCAGATTCAAAGCCTGAACAAAGTTAGCGCTGCCTTTTCAAGCGAATTTCCCCAACTTTAGCTCACTTGTTTCGGTTGAAAAGGCGCGGATAAAAGGGAGTAAAGTTGTCTGAATTGAAATGTTTCGGTGTACCTTATAAATTCATACCTTCTCTCACTCGAGTGCTTCAGAAAGACTCCTCTGTCTATTAGGTTCTCTGTGCTGTCGAGCGCATTTAGCGCGGACTCTATTTGTGAAGTTCATTTCTAGGCAAATGTATTCAGGGAGGGCGGTACATGAATAGCAGTGTGTGTCAGCCGGCCCTAATTGGGATTAAAGCACTTAAACCATATGCAAGAAGTGACAGAAATTCTCAGGTTTCAGAGGAGACAAACTTTTGCCCTCGGACGCAGTGTGAGACCATGGACTGGAAGAAAAAAGAACAACATTCGTCATGTTGTGAAGATATGAAGATAGATCTGTAGTTGTTGGGTTTAGGCTAAATATTTTAATAAAATCTATGCAAGACTGTGTGTACGCCTCGGTATTTGTTCATTCACATATCGACCCATGTCATTACAATACATGTATTCACTAATTGTTTCTTCACTAAATAAGTGTATTTATCAAATTTTTCATATTGTTTATGTTTTTAGATTTTTGTAACTTCTATGATGTCGTGAAAATGGCTCAAAATGTAACTAAGTGGATTTATGTGAATTATGTCTGTTTGTACTTAATTCTAACAGTTGTGGGCTATGTAATGGGAAGGTCTAGTCATGGAATTTCCGACTTTGCGATAGCTAGACCAATACATTAAACACGGTGCCACCATATGATGTGTGAATTTATTTTTTCGTATTCTTATTCTTAGCCTATTCTTTATTATAGAATAGGCTTTAAGATTTTAGGTAAATTTTGACAAAAGTTTTGTATGGCTGTATGTATTCACAAAGAGGGTGAAATTACCTTTTATCGCTTTTATATTGCGATTTTATTTACTTTATTGTTTATTCGTGTCATGTTTTATAGTCTTATTCTGTTCTAATAACTGCAACCTAAATTGTGCAATACATTGAACATATCTGGGTTATCTTTGATTGTGGATAAATCAGATTTTCATTGTTATCCGTCTGTTTATTTTATTTTGTTTTTGGAATCCAGTATCCTTTTGACTGTGGAAAAGGCAGAACAACAAAGACAGACATGAATCACCAATCATTAATTGAAGAGGCATAAGTATGATGTGTATTGAGAGATCGATGCAGAGAAACGCGGAATGTCTAAAATATAGCAAACACGTGAAATACGAAACTATAACTTGAGGCCTTTAAGCTGAAATTCCGAGTCGCTGTGTCGACAGGGCAACACTGTGCGTGCAGACGGGAATTAAAAAGTATGTTCTTATGGCATTGACATAGCATGAGCTCCTTACTTAATTGACATTTAGTTAGAACATCAGGACAATGTGGAATCTAATAACACAATAGAGCCAGATTAAGGAAAGCATAGGAAATGTGGTTTCACTTTTTTTTAAATAATTTTCTTTACATGTTTGGGGCTATATGTTCAGTGTAATGGTTTTCATCTCTATTTTCTGCAGTAGAATCCTGCCAAGTTGAACACAAACGTTTCTGTGCTATGGAAACCGCTTTGTGTAGTAATTTGTACATAACTTGTGGAAAACTACAATTTTCCGAGTGAGGTCTGTATGCTGATACCCAAAACAGTCCATTATGAACAAAGTATAGAAGAATACCGTCTAGGTTTTCGTTTCGTTTTATTTTTTATTTTTTATTTTTAGATAATGTTGGGCGGTCCTGTACGCACAGTTCAAAACCAGAGGTGGAAATGCTCTTGACAGGACCCTGGATAGCTCCCGGTCGCGTGGCTTCGGGAGTAGAAAGGTCGCCCGCAGCTCGGTCGAATGCTGTTAATTATATTTGTAATGCAGAGTGCTGGGCGTATTGGCTTGCCTTTTTTCATGGTGGTGTGTTTCTTGGAAATTAAGAGACCTGGAATTCCTGTAGGTCGGAGGCGCATGGCAGGGACCAAATGTAAACTAATGATCTGAATCAATGGTCAGGGTAAGGAGACGGTCTCTCGGTTCCTCATTAGAGTGCGGGATTGACAGTTCTGGGTTTAATAATCTCGGGTCCATTTCTAGAAAGTATAAGTCTCGTATATTAATTACGTCTCTGTTTCGGGTGGAATCAGCTTGTGGAAATGATGGCCTGGGTAGTCGCTGGCTATTGATTAACTCGATATTCATCCAAAGTTCAGTCCGTGAGTCATCTGAATAATTGTAGACAAGTCTTATTCAAATAGCCCTCCATCCCGCTTTTGTTCTGCAAGCAGACTTCGTTTTATGAAAAGGTTTAATAGCCTATATGCTTAAAAAGCAAACGTTGCCACACGCTCTTCGATCTTCAAACATTTGACCTTGATTCTTTCTATGTGATAATCTGTGCCAGTTACTCAACTCCAGCTACGGTAAAAGACAAAACGATTCCTTATACCTGAAGAATTGTGTAAAATGCAAAGTAATAGATAATGACGAGAGTGCGATGGCGCTGCAACAGAAAGTCGAATTCTTATCATAATTCCGCATATGAGATGTTACCAGGTGTGTTCATTTTGTTCTGTTATTAGAATGTATATTCACATTGAATGATTACTTTCCCTAATCGATGCCATTGCCCAGAACTTAGTTTAGGTGACTTTAACTCAACGTTACAATGGTGGTGCCCCACCGATCTTTAACCATAAGGCCTACGTTTGCTCTTGGCAAACCATTCCAGGATGAAAAAAATATGGAAGCATGCCATTTATCTTTTAAACATCAACTGGCCCATATGCTCTGTCTATTTTAAATGCCTATACCCAAGGCTGTGTAAAATTACTCTCTGACTGACTTACTTAGTCTCTGGGTGAGCCAAATCACTAAGTCTGTGCTGTTAATTGCAGAGGTCATACGACAAATGAGGTCAAAGGTCACTATACCTGGCTGGATTGACTCATGTGAGAAGTGCAGGAATTATCTACACTTTCTCTGAGTGGTAAATGCTGTTCCTCCTCCATGCAGGAGACTGGGCCTGTACAAGCCCCTGACCTGTGTCCGCCTCCCTCCCATCCCATGGCCAAGGGAGCGCATTGTTTCTGCAATGAGTCCAATGATGGACAGCTCTTGATCAGACCCTGCCCCCCGGCCCACCCAACATGACCCCCCACCAACAACCCCAACCCCAAAAACAGCTCCCTCACAACGGGGTGCTGCAAGTGTTTGGCGTGTGGCGGGAGACGGGATGGGCGGATCGCTACCATTCAGTGGCAGATGCAGCAGGTGCGGGTGTGGGTGGAATGAGGACACGGAACGACTGCTCTGCATCGCTTTGGAACGCGACACGTCGGCATGATGGTCCGGATCCCTCCTGGCCCGGAGAGAGTTGCTGTCAGGGTGATGTACTGTGTCTCAGGTGGAACTTTCCCAATCTCCCCATCCCCCTAAGAACTGTGGGATTTTTTGCAGGAATCTCTCCTGGCAAATAAACGTGACATTGGTTTGGAGAGGATATCCCGTATTTTCCGAAAACAAAATACATTATTTACAATTAAACATGATCATCTGCCTTTCTCTATCGCTCTATTTGAGGAGCCGTTACTTGCTTAACATTATTGTATTCTAGATGCTCTGTTAATATTGCCACATGGTACCTAAAGATTCAATGTTATGTGAAGAATCAGAGGAACACATTTAGTATAGATTGCTGATCACTTTATTTGTGCTTGTCGGCAGTCAAATGTCCAGTGTTGATTCAACTCCAACAGAGTGCATACGAGACCAATAGGGACCACGTGTACTCTGTAAGAGTTGATTTAACACTGAAACACTATACTGTGTAGGTGAGTAGCAAAAGGCGCACGGGGGGGGGGATTTTAATATTTGCGCAAGGCACTCCGTTGCTCGGGAGTCTGAGCCAAAGCTTGACCCGTGGGGGGGGGGGGGGGGGGGGGGGCGGGGGAGGGGGAGCCGCTTCACTCTTCGTCCGTGTCGTCAGCTGCGCCGGAGATAGTGATGGTCCTCTCCTGTGTGTCACTTTGCACAGTGTCATCTTCTCCCTTAACTGTTCTGAGATAAATGAGGGCGATAATTAAGCATTGATTTTGCTCTCTCATTGTGTTTCGTCAAACATTGTTTTTCTTTTGGAAAACTGTTTACGTGGAGAAAAATATATATTTATATCCCCTACGGGTTTACATAATCACAAGCAAACATACATTTCTCAGACTGTTATTATTATTATTTTTATTATTATTATGTTGGCTTGGTATATATAGTTCTATATGAATGTGTCCCCAGTATTTCTATGCGGTCTAAAAACAAGCTACTGTTACCTGATGAGCACAGTCTTCCTCTCTGTCGTCTCCACTGCTTGTTCAGATGAATAGCTGTTGATGCCACCCATCTGGTCCTTTCCAGCAATTCCGCCTCCGCTGCCCGCGGCCAGGCCCGCACCGATTCCTCCACCCAGGCCCGCGCCTACTCCGCTGCCCATGCCGACGGCCATGCCGACGCCCATTCCACTGGCCATGCCGACGCCCATTCCACTGGCCATGCCGACGCCCATTCCACCGCCCAGGCCGACACCCGACCCACTCAAAGCACTCATGCTGCTGCTCATTATGGACATGCTCTGTATCATGCCTGTCAGACGTAGGTCCTCACCTTCAATCAGTTTCCTGACAAAAAGAACAGAAAACCCCAGCACCAGATATATAATCAATCCACTGGAACAACATAGCAAACATAACAAGTAAGGCTGAAGCTAATTTTAAACCCTTACTCTTTGACACCAGCAGTTGGTACCTCTGGATTCGATTTTTTAATCGTAATACAGGATATGTATTGTTTATTGTAACCCTTTAGTTTGCGATCACCCATCTGTTTAATCATGCCATGGCGTTTGGAATTAAGGAGAATATTGAATTCGCCAATCAAAAATAATAGCCAGGATTGACATTCCCTTGGGTCTGATATAGTTGCTGTTACCTGTATGTGGTGATTTCAATCTCCAGGGCCATCTTCATGTTCAATAGCTCCTGGTATTCACGGAGGTGCAGGGCAATTTTCTCCTTGATGGATTTCAGCTCCAGCTGCAGGCTATCAATCTTTGCCTGATAAATATTTATATACATTTATTTAGCCTATACTGTACAGGTACATGTATATTTTATTTTTCATATATCTACATTTAGACCATACGCCTATTTATATAAAAACATAAACCTACTTGACCAGAAGACCCTGCTGTGTTTTATTTTATTACCAGACTCACTTTTCGTTGTGGATGCTAATTCTAAATGTCTAACCTGTAGATCATCCAGTTCCTTCTTGTACTTCTCTTGCCTCTCGCGGATCTGCACTTCCAGTGCGTCGTTTCTGGTTCTCAGGGCCTCGAGTTCGCGGTCCTTGTTTTGGATCTACACAGGATACATTTGTTTATCAGCAATCACTCATGGTTACTTTAAAAAAAACTAAAATCTGTAATGTATAGATTTAACTGCGTTGATCGACTCCTTTTGACTTTGTACTTTAGGAAAAATCCTCGTGGATAATAAACATTTAGAAAGTATTATTGAAATCAAACTTTTATTTTTGTTTTTAAACGCACAGTAATGTCATTACAGTTGTGATAACATCTTGAGTGACTCACGTCTTTCTTGGCGCCGGTAATTTCTTCCCTCACACTTCGAACTCTGTCCAAGTGTTTTGTAGAAGCATTATTTAGGTTCTCAAATTTCGTATTATACCAAGAGTCCATCTCCTGAAAAAATAGATACACAAACGTGGTTAGATGTCGGACACATGACTAAAGTAGCGTCTCTTCGTTTTAGGCTAATTTTCCTCCAGGTAAAAGCATGGAACTATAATGCATCAGTGGCGTAATTGTCCACTTCGAACAACAAGACCATGTTATGAACTCCGTTGTGACCGTTTGGCTTCTTATGCTAAACAAGACTTGGCCTACCTGTAAGTTCTTGGCAGCGATGCAGTCGTATTGACTCTGAAGTTGTTTGAGGGCACCCGCAAGGTCTGGGACCGAAAAAGATATATCCACTAATGCAGTTCCTGTATATATTTGTTTCATTAGCTCCTCAATTTCCTGAAAAGTAAATGGTTTTCAACATATTATTATTATTATTATTAGTATTATTATTATTATTATTATTAGGCTACGTTGAATAAAAAAAAGAATACAGTTCATTTTACTGTGAGTCCAGGTGAGACAGACGTTTTTACCTGCTTCTGAACCCTCTGGAGGAATGCCATTTCCACCTCCAAATTCTCCAGCTGTTTTTCCAGAGCAATGCGCGCAGCTGTAGCAGCGTCAACGTCCTACAAGCCAAGATAAGCACAGTAGTGTCATGAAAACACTTTTCTGTCGCTATATTTCAGATAAATATGAGGAATCAATTCCTCCACTGTACATGTCTCAGTAACATAACTGAAATTCGGATTCAATAAAGAATAAATTACGCTAGACAACCTAAATTATTTAATATGTTTGTTTATTGCTCGTGAAATTAGTTTTACAATATAATGTAATTTCGGACAAAAGGTAACACTTTGTTATATGATCTAGCTATAGCCTACAGATGGTGAAATGGGTTAGCCTACGTAAAATGATTATCATGCCCAACGACAAAGGTTATTATTTCGTGAACGGTGAAGAAACGGTGACTCTCACCGGGCGGAAAGCCTCTATATCCAGCTCGGCCTTCTTCCTCAGCTCCACCGCCTCCTCATACTTTGCTTTGAGCATCTCAAGTTGACCCGCCATGGCCTCTTTAGCGGCTAAAGCCATGTCCTGGGAAAGACAAGTAACATATGTAGCGTGCAAGACATGCAGGCTAGCCTACTGTATAAGTGCATATTGGGAGCACCCCGCATAAAAATAGTGACACTTTATGAAACGTAGCTCGTTATCAGAAAGATATAAAATAATAATAATGATAATAATAATAATTATTATTATTATTATTATTATTATTATTATTATTATTATTATTGTTGTTGTTATGATATGAGCAGACTAATTATTATATTATTAGCTATTATATGAACAGTTAAGCCCGAGGCAATGGTTTTAGGCTAATATATATATATATATATATATATATATATATATATATATATATATATATATATATATAAACCATAGCCTCATTAACGTATCGTATGCCGCCTCGTTTGTGCACGTATAAGAACATAGGTCCTCATAGAACATCGAACACTGGCATTTGTGTATTCTAGTATTTTTTATGCCTGAACTTTCTGAGTCAGTGAGGAACTACGCTTGCGCGAGGCGGATGCCACCTTTGCGCTTTGATGATCATCAGTGAGGTAAACAAAACTACTGTAGTGTGAACAAATGCCAGCCCCGTCATACCCGCTCCCTTTTCATCTGATCAGCGAGCCTCTTCAACTCTCTCAGCTGTTCCTCGTAGAGCATCCGCAGACCTGACGGCTTTACGAAACGGTTCTGCAGGGCCTCAATCTCTGTCTCCAGCAGCCTGTTCTGCTGCTCCAGTGTCCGAACCTTTTTAGAAGAAGGAATGAAGATAATATATTAGGCTACCCCATGCGCGTGGTGTGTGTGTGCGTGTGTGGTGTAACATGTAGCCTACATGCCCGAATATGCTCGAACTATGTAACTGCAAGTAATGCGCTGCTCCGTCTCCGCTGCCAGGAGGCGTATTCCGACACCGCCAGTCTGTGTGGTACACTCAAGCGTGGTAAAATCTGACAAATTCTGTCAAGGACGGACCCAGAACACAGCGATGTTTTCCAAGCGTCGCCAAATATAGAGCAACAAATACATAAAATGTGGGAGGCAAGGGAAAGGCCTTGCCTTCTCGATGTAGGCTGCCAGTCTGTCGTTGAGCACGATCATCTCCTGCCTCTCGCCGCTGCGCGTGCTGAGGAATTCCTGGTTTTCGGCGGCAGCAGCATCCAGATCTAGGGCCCCTCCGGCTCCAGCGCCGTAACAGATTGCTCCCATGGTAAAACTGCAATGAAGCAATCCTCTTTGTAAATCATCTGACATGCTTCGAACTCTACAAAAAAATGGTTGAGAGTTGTGCATTTCTGGTACGTGTTTAATTGTAACCATTACTTTTCAATATTCACACAAACATTTGAAAGAATGGGAAGTGTTCTCTTCACATTCGTCTACATAGACTACACAATTACCACTCTAGTAGTTATTGCTTTTCCGGTAACACAAATTATCCATTGCTGTCTGCAGGAATGTGTTATTTAGGTGCACTTTGCTCACAGTCACTCGTGATCCTGGAGGTAGGCTATTTGTAGAGAAATTAGGTCTTGCGCACAGATATGCTACTGCGCTTATTCGATTACAAAGCAGGTCCATTATTGTCTAAACATATAATATTTAAATAATATTAATAAAAACGGTGAACCTCAAGATTGTATATTTTACTAATGAGTAAATGTCGGCTCGGTTACTCAGAAAATCGATTTCACATTTATGAATTTTTATCTTCTTAATGCTACACAAGAAATAAATATCAGTCTGATTTAGTCTACTTTTTCAATTGAAGACGGGAACAGAGGGGAAATAAATCAGGCAATTATATATACCGAAAATTTCTGAAAACTGTACCAACATTTAAAAAAATCTATTAGCATAATTGGTAGACGGTCAATGTACACAATTCGAGTGGACCAAATCAAATTAGCTATTATTATAGTTTATAATGTGCTTATGTTTTATTAGATCTTATGACAAATCTTGTACATTGGCGTCTTGTAGTACGTCTTAGCCCATATGTGATTGCAAACGGTAAAATAGCTCGTCTATAACATAGCCAAATGAATGTGACAGACAAAATGTCGAATTTATTTGTGGTAGTACTATTATAGCTACTTTTCAACATATTTTTTGATATTTGAAAACTGTATTGGAATAAATTCGACATTTCGAATACAAATTCGACGCTACGAATACAAAACCCTATAAACATTAGGCCTATTATTATTATTATTATTATTATTATTATTATTATTATGGAGTGCCATGAACGTTCTGATTCATGTTCCATCACTATAATCATCATAATCATCATCATCATATTATTATTATTATTATTATTATTATAAATGTCTGTTATGTTTTTAATGTTCTTATTAAATAGGCTTACTATCATTTAAAAGAAAGAAACGCGTTTGAAATTAAGTTTACAGACGCATATAACAGTTTGTTTTAGAATACGGGGATTTTTTCCCCCACCACAAATAGACTAACGGCTGCGCTTGAGCTATAGTCTGCAAATATTGCTGTTCTAAAGTCAAATGTAAAAAATGTAAGAACTTGAAATTCTGACAATTATTTTTGTGTATTTTTCTTTTTATCTTATCACCTTAGGAGACGTCCTTATGTTGGTTGCTTTCTTAATTAAATTAATAAAGTAACAAGAATAGTCTCCCTCTAGGTATTTTGTAATAACGGCGTACACTCAGTGACATAGAGTAGCCTACTCTATTCTGCCATATACCGCTGTTTTTAAGATTTAGGCCTTCATAGATTGTACATTACTTTAACGCAATTTGGATTGCATACGTAAAGGCGTAATATTTCCAAGTGTTAAAATGTAGCTTATTATTCAATTGCATGTATAAATTCTAAAATAAATAATTACATGCCTGGCCAGTAGTCAATGCAGACAAATGGTAAAAGTTCCTTGGTGATGCACTTGGTGAGGAGGGAATTATAAACTGACAACTGTATCACAACTGAATTAAGACCTTAATGTGCTGCAGTACTGCAGGTGGCAATGTTCGATTTACATCATGTCTTTTGAGGCAAAATTTGCTAAACTGGAGTAGAAATTATCCATGAAACCCATTATTATATGGAGATAATTATTACACTATTAAACACTTGTCCTTGAGTGTTATCATACTGATGGCAATCATGCAGTAACAGCTTATGGAGTCATTGTTGGAGATAGGCTCAATGTTTGGTAATTTTTTGTTGCTGGGCTGGGGCCACCTGTTTCTTAATATTGCTTTGATCATATTGTAGCAAGACTGCTCTGAAAAGATGGCTAGCGTCCTTCCCATCTTCCTTTTTATTATTCATTACATTGTAGCCATCAAAACCCTGGTTTGGAAAAGTGTAGCCTCCATGCTGTACTGTTTGTTGCCATGCAATTTTTATATTAATATGTGAGCAGCATCAAAATGTTTCAAATGTGCTGGTAAACACTAAGTTAATAACATCATTTGTGCAATGGATGAGATGGTAGGCGATCAGACCTTTCATGCTGTTTGACTGCTGGGGACAGGAGACACTCTGGGCTGACCAGGATCAGGGGCTCCTAATCCCAGCAGTGTCACTGTCTGTAAGGATCCTGTTTCTTTCTCTCTAGCCTGTTGGCGTATCTATCGTAACAGTAGGAGGACAGGCAGGTGCTGTATGTGTATACCGTGTCACCTGGTGGTGAGGGCGTGTCCTACCTGGCCATGCGGGAACCGCGCGAGACGGAGGCAGTCCTCCGGCCCATGGCCTCGGCGCGCATGCCGGTCGCGGCGCCGCTGCGGCTGTAGCTGGCGGAGCGGTGGCAGGTCTCCCGGCGAGTGGGGGAGAGGCTGGTCACCCGAACCCGGTACATGGAGCCGCCGCTGCCCTCAAAGTGGCGGCGGTAAGAAGAGATCCTCTCCGGGCTGTGGCTCATGGTGATGCGTGCTGGTTCTCTCTGGGTCACTCGTAGCGAAATCGGGGGATAGGTTACACCTGGACGCTGTGTGCTGTTCTCTCGCACCCTGCCCCAGCTCTTTATACCCCACGCAGGTCCCTGCCCTGCGAATGAGCCGGGCTCATGTGGAATCTCGAGCGTCCGCTCCAACACACAACCCGGCCTCCCCCCTCAGATATCTGTCGGAGCCTTGTCAAATGGGCCTAATCCGGTAAAAATAGCAGGGGTTAGCGGCACGGGCATATTAGGCATTAGGT
Source organism: Synaphobranchus kaupii (assembly GCA_029718625.1). NCBI lineage: Eukaryota > Metazoa > Chordata > Actinopteri > Anguilliformes > Synaphobranchidae > Synaphobranchus > Synaphobranchus kaupii. The sequence goes on along the minus strand of CM056382.1, from coordinate 47,888,376 downwards.
GCCACCGTGATTTGATGTGTTCTGATTTGGCGGGGCTTTAATATAATACACAGCGAGGCCAGGAGCGACCTGATGAGGTAATTCTGCTAGGGACGTCTGTAACAAAGATTTGACTTAAGTGGTCATTAGTTGATCTGCTGTTATGAACTGGAGAGAGGGCAAAATATGTGAGCCCAAATTAGCTAGTGTAGCCTGCGAGTTAATGAGGGAGTATGAACGCTGTCGGGGAGTACATGCCTGCTGTAGCTCAGGCAAGAGACCACACGGCCACATGCAGTGAGGGGCCACACATATTCAGTCCAGTGATCAGGGGCCTCGCATACCCAGTGCAGTGATCAGGGGCCACACATACCCAGTGCAGTGATCAGGGGCCACACATACCCAGTGCAGTGATCAGGGGCTACGCATATTGAGTGCAGTGATCAGGGGCCATGCATACCCAGTGCAGTGATCAGGGGCCACGCATATCGAGTGCAGTGATCAGGGGCCACACATATTGAGTGCAGTGATCAGGGGCCATGCATATCCAGTGCAGTGATCAGGGGCCACACATATCCGGTGCACTGATCAGGGGCCACACATACCCAGTGCAGTGATCAGGGGCCACGCATATTGAGTGCAGTGATCAGGGCCAACACATACCCAGTGCAGTGATCAGGGGCCACACATACCCAGTGCAGTGATCAGGGGCTACGCATATTGAGTGCAGTGATCAGGGGCCATGCATACCCAGTGCAGTGATCAGGGGCCACGCATATCGAGTGCAGTGATCAGGGGCCACGCATATTGAGTGCAGTGATCAGGGGCCACGCATATCCAGTGCAGTGATCAGGGGCCACACATATCCGGTGCACTGATCAGGGGCCACACATACCCAGTGCAGTGATCAGGGGCCACGCATATTGAGTGCAGTGATCAGGGGCAACACATACCCAGTGCAGTGATCAGGGGCCATGCATATCTAGTACAGTGATCAGGGGCCACGCATATCCAGCGCAGTGATCAGGGGCCACGCATATCCAGTGCAGTGATCAGGGGCCACGCATATCCAGTGCAGTTATCAGGGGCCATGCATACCCAGTGCAGTGATCAGGGGCCACGCATATCCAGTGCAGTGATCAAGGGCCACACATATCCGGTGCAGCAATCAGGGGCCACACATACCCAGTGCAGTGATCAGGGGCCACGCATATTGAGTGCAATGATCAGGGGCCATGCATACCCAGTGCAGTGATCAGGGGCCACGCATATCAAGTGCAGTGATCAGGTGCCTCGCTTACCCAGTGCAGTGATGAGGGGCCACGCATATCCAGTGCAGTGATCAGGGGCCATGCATACCCAGTGCAGTGATCAGGGGCCACGCATATCCAGTGCAGTGATCAGGGGCCACGCATATCCAGTGCAGTTATCAGGGGCCTTGCTTACCCAGTGCAGTGATCAGGGGCCACGCATATCCAGTGCAGTGATCAGGGGCCATGCATACCCAGTGCAGTGATCAGGGGCCACACATACCCAGTGCAGTGATCAGGGGCCACGCATATTGAGTGCAGTGATCAGGGGCCATGCATACCCAGTGCAGTGATCAGGGGCCACACATAGGCCTACATTATAAAATAAATAAATAATTAAATGTATATTCCTTCTTGGATTTGTTATTAGTAGCTAATAACATAAATTACTTTGGTGAAAATAGAGACTGTTGCTCTATACTGAAAATAGAGGTAGCAGTTTGACAGTTGCTCTCTAAAGAATTTATATACTTATGGTTCTGTTTTATAATATAAGGTTACAGAGACACTATAATGGCAATTTTATTAATTTAGTTGTCTTGAAACTTTCAACCTACTCATCTCTGTTTTGAAGTAAGGACACAATCCATGTTAGAAATAATAATTCACATTTAAGTGACCAAAAGGGACAGCATACAAATTATGAAATTAATTATTGTGCTTTATTTGATTTTATATGAGTTCCAGACAAAATTAACTATTTACAGTGCACTAGCTCTGCAGGGGATTTTTTATACATAAGACATCAGCAAAATGTTCAATGTAGTTATGTTGAGACAGGTGTGTGCGGGTTGGACCCGTAATGCACGACTCAGAACACGGACGTAATAATAAATGCCCGCAAGGGCTTTATTATGGGGAAATCCAAAAATCGTAGTCACACAAGCAAAGTTCATCCACAGAAAATCCAGCCAAAAAACCAAAGTGTAGTACCGAGGGAGAAGGCAGTCTCGGAATCGGTACACCATGCACAAGTTCAGAAACCAGAGTAGCCGTCAGGAGCAGAAGTACAATTCAGGGGTAAGCAGAGTTCGTAGGTCGTGGGACGTTGCAGGAGTCAGACCGATGTCCTATCCGCGGGGCAGAGGTACAAACAGACAGCAGGCAAAACTCGTGGTCAAAAACAGGCAGTAGAAACGGTAGGCAGGCAGTAACAATGGTCAGTAAACAGGCTTGGATCAATAACAAAAGTCAGACAATGGATAACGCTCAAAAGTGACAGTAGTAAACTAACAGGCAACAATTTCGCGAAGACAAGACATGAACACTGAGCTTATATGCAGGTGTAGACAGGTGCAGACACTTAGCTTGAGAGCAGCACGCGAAGGGGAATCAGGTGTGGAAAGCTGACGACGTAACAAGATAATTAGTAATCGTTAGTAATAAACCTATCCTGACCTAGCGTTAGTAAATTAGTAAATGACATGCACAAGAAACGTAAGGTAAACATGAACACATGGTTAGAGAGTTAGTATTACCCAATCCTGATCTAATGTTAGTAGATTAGTAAATAGACACGGGAAAATGAAACAATTAGGGAAGGCTGAGTGACAGCAAGAGAGAGAGGGAAAACAGCATGAATGCAAGGCTGCAGAAAAACACGGAAATATGTATGCTAAATAAACTGCATCGTAACATAAACAGAAAACAAGCATGACAAGAACAGAAAAATAAACTGTGACAATAACTAAACATGAAACGTGGCATGAACATGGCAGAAACGTAACATATGTTTTAGTTTTTCCAATGGTATTTGAATATTTAAAGCAATATTTTAAAAAAAACCTGATAAAATAAAAAAAATATTCTGTCGAGCCTGTGTGTAATGTAATAACTTTTAGAAAATACCAGTTTTACCCAAAAATACATTTCTGAACAAGTACCCATACCTGCAGCTCTCATGTAATATACAAAAGTATGTCTGCATTTTTTAACTAAAACACATGCCCAGATGTATCCATTTGGTGCAGGCCAGGCGATGGAAGGAAACCGTCCACAGTGGTCAGGTGTCCACTGACAGTTATGTTTTTTCAGGGAGTTCCTGTGGGAATCGCTAAACTGGCAGGCATGTAACAGGCGTCTCACCTCTCTCAGAAATGTAATCAAACCTTTAAATGAGCTCAAATTGCTGTGCTGCCCTCTTTACCTAAAGGACTACTGTTAATGGACTATATTGTGAATGATGTTGTGAATGGACTAATGAATCACTTGGTAATGCATGTAAATATATTGACATTCAAAGGTCATTTAATGGGTGTGGCTATTCTCAAGCTGTAGTCATTCAATGTAACGGAGAAAGTTACAAGTATAACCAGCGTGGTGCTTCCAGTAAAACTACCTGCTTTGTAGATATCAGAAAACAATCGGGCTCAAGGCCAGATGGAAATATGGTGAGAAAGATGCCTAAACCCAGGCTCAAAACCTGAGTATGCAGCACTACCACAGATGGGATTTATATTTGACAATATGGCTATATAGGCATTTCATTTCAGTGCAGAAGACAAAGGACAGTAAATGTGTTCTATTCCTGTGAAGTTGGAAGATGTAATTTTGCAGCATAGATGAAATATTTCAGCTGTGCGTGTGAGAGGGAGCCTTGCATGTGGGTAGCAGAGTGGTTTTTGATGGAAGACTTGGCAACTGTAAGAACATGGACCGGTTATTATTATTTAGAATTTACTTTAATACCTGCAGCTATCATCCATTGTTATTATTACTACTAAGATATTTATCCACACAATTGTAGTAAATTGTAATTTGAAGTTTCTTTTTTAAATTTTTTAAAATTATTATTATTATTGTATCTGTAGTCATTTTCTACGGTATCACTGTAAAATCACTATTTTTTTCAGTCTTATTTAAAAAAATCTGTTATGCACTTTGATCTGAAATTAATGAACAGTGCTTTATATTACTATTTCATAATTATTATCATTTGGATAAATAATTTTTATTGAGAACAATTATGTACATTTAAGTAATTGCCTTTAAAATTGTTTGTCTTTTTTATCCTTCATTTTCTCATTGAGATCAAGATATCTTTTACAAGAGAGACCCGCAAACAAATAAAAAAATGCATAAACGTTTTTAGAAACTGCACAATTCAGTCACACATTAACAATCAGCAGCCAAACAGCATACAAGGATCAAAGAAAACAAGTACATACAACATTAAGAAAATCCACGTATAAGACCTTTGCAATACATTCAAACTGTGAGGGGCATAGTATTGAAAACCTGTTTTGCCTAGCTCAGTGTTTATATGTGATGTATCTAAGACTAAAAAGTCCTGAGACTTGGTACTATAGTTACTGGATTTAAAAGTAATTAAAGATGAGCGATAATGGGGAAGTTTCTTAAGTAGAGCCTTATAGATAAACAAAATGGAACATAGTTCCCTTCTCTTCATTAAAGAGGCCCATTCTACTTTTCCATACAAAACACAATGATGAGTGGGAAATGTATCCCCGGTGATAAGATGTAATGCACTATGATAAACTGCATGAAGGGGCTTTAACATAGAAGGGGCAGCCTGCTCATACAGAATGTCTCCATATTCAAATACAGACTGGACAGTTGAGTGTACAATAGTCTTCCTATTAGCAAAAGAGAAGCATGCCTTATTTCTGTACAAGAAACCACTTTTAGCTTCTGAGACAGGTGTTCCACATGAGTCTTAAAGGGCAATCTACTATCCAGCCAAATTCCTGAATATGTTCTGACATCTGATGAAACAAACGTCGTCGCTCGCATCTTTCCTGGCAGCTGTTGATGTTTTGCTCATGAAGAGAAGGGGAAAGGGGGCGTGACTATACTGTGGGTGAGAGATGAGGTCATGAGCAGAAAGAGGACTCTCTCCCGAAGACCCAAGATGACACCAGCTCCACAAGCCTTTGTCCCAGGACAGAATCCCAAATGTGTCGACTGCCTGCAGGGCCCTGGGATGTAACACCACTGCGTGAATTCTGCCTGCCAGTGTGTGATGGTGAGGACACGGTGATGACCAGTTTCCATCATCTCGATGTCTTTCTCCCCGTTTTGCCAGGTTCCAGCAGGTCCTTCTTGTCGAGAGGACAAATTATTAAAGGAATGCCTTTACCACCTTGTGAACGACACTTCACTCCAGAAGATTGTGGGTTCGTCCGCTGGTCATATGTGATGCATTGTGCAGTGTTGATGTGTACTGGTTTTCGTTCCAGCCAATGTTAGCAATTAATTAAGTTTTGATTGATCTGTTGAATTAATGCATATTTGACATTCTGCATTATCAGCTTTCCGTAACTTGTGAAAGAAATATAATGTGTGAGGTGTATGCAGTATTCACTGAGTAGAGTTTTTAATTCTTTTAAATCAATTTTGTTTTATGCATATCTGCCCTTTGAAAACATTTGGTCACATTTAAGTTGAATTATTTGTTACACTACTATTACACAACTAATTGGCCCTAATGACGTTACTATTACTATTCAATAGAACACCGGTTTGACTTTGATATAGCATGTTTATCATAAACATGTCTCATGAAATGAGAAACGGTTCAATGAATTCCTAATTTATTTATTCATTTTTTTAAATGCCCGGGGTTTGAGAAAGGGTATAGACAGAAGGGGCGCAGATGTTGATTGAGGGCTTGCTGAGCGGACAGCGACCAGGAGATCTGAGGTACAGGGCCGCATGAAAATATCTCACATTGGGCCCCACTCCACTAAAAATAAAAGAAAAAGAAACCGTGAGTTTTATTAGCACATAAAACAGCACATAAAATATTTTATTAATGTCAATTTCAATAACTGATTAATAAAGGTTATTAATCATATGTTCTGATATTTTTTGACATGCTCCTGTCAGTCCCTAACCCGTAGTTATTCCTCTCCTACCCCGGGGGCCACAATGGGCAATTGTGCATGCCCTATGGAGCTACCGGCCAGAGTCAGCTCTGGCACTGGCCTCATTCGATCCGAGACCGTGGGGTTCATCCATACATTAACCCAATGAGCCACCCAGCAGCCCATTTGATGATTCTTAATTGATCCAAGTGCTTGGAACCAAAAAAAAAAACGCACCAACTGCGACAGATGCCACGTGAGCATTACATGCTTGTGTGAGGATCTTATAGACGAGACATACTGTTTCAATATTCATCATTATATGAGAATACGTTCTTTATTATTATTATTATTATTATATGCAACTCAAACAGTATTAAATGAGTACAATTATAAATTAAAGATTTATGTAAATCTAAACTCTTTATTTTAACTCAGTCATATACAGATCCTTTCCAAAAAATTTGAATATCATGGAAAAGTTTTTTTTCTTCCATAATTCCATTCAAAAAGTGAAACTTTCATAGATTATAGATTCATTACACACAAAGTGAAATATTTCTAGCCTTTATTTGTTTCATTTTTCATAATTTTGGCTTACAGCTCCAGAAAACCCCCAAAACAGTATTTCAAGAAATTAGAATAGTGAGTCGAAAATCAGCATTTACTTCAGTTATTTCAGAGAATGAGTGGAGTGGCTTGACTCGAGGAATCCGACAGTTGTAGCCCATGTCCCGGATACGTCTGTACGTGGTGGTTTTTGAAGCACTGACTCCAGCCTCAGTCCATTCCTCTGCATCTCCGCCAAATTTAGGAATCGTCTTTGCTTGACAATCCGCTGAAGCCCACGGTCATCTCTTTTGCTTGTGCACCTTCTCCTGCCACATTTTTCCATTTTCTATTGATATGCTTGGACACTGCACTCTGGGAACAGCCAGCCTCCTTAGCAATGACCTTTTGTGGCTTACCCATCTTCTGGAGGGTGTCAATGATGGTCTTCTGGCCAATTGTCAAGTCTGCAGTCTTCCCCATACTGAACCAAACGGAGATAAACTTTGCAGGTGTTTTGAGTAAATTAGATGATAGTGTGACACTCAGTCTAAAACATTCATTCTCTGAAATAACTGAAGTAAATGCTGATTTTCGACACACTATTCTAATTTCTTGAAATACTGTTTTGGGGGTTTTCTGGAGCTGTAAGCCAAAAGTATGAAAAATGAAACAAATAAAGGCTAGAAATATTTCACTTTGTGTGTAATGAATCTATAATCTATGAAAGTTTAACTTTTTGAATGGAATTATGGAAAAAAAAAAACTTTTCCATGATATTCTAATTTTTTGGAAAGGATCTGTATACTGTACATGACCGCAGTCAAATATGTGTGTGTGTCTTTAAAGAATTGTAAAAATCTTCACTATTATCATTTATTTAACATCATTGTAATTCTAATATAAACAGTGCCCTCCATAATTGATTTGGCTCTCTACTCCACATTTTTAGATTTGTAATCAATCAATTCACATGTAGATAAAGTTCAGATTACCCTTTAATAAAAGCTAACAATCTGCACTTTAACATTATATGAATAGTTTTATTACAAATCTAAAATTATGGAGTAGAGTCAAATCAAATAAAAGTATGTCTTTGTCAGGGTGTGAAATTAACACCTGCCACCAGCCAAATTCTGGTAAATTTTTTATTGTGGATGGTAAGATTTTCTACTGTAGCAGCCACTTTGGCCGGTAACCATCCAGGTTGTGTTATATTGTAAAAGGTAATGTGGCTGGGGTGGCTTTCCTGATTCCGATGTGTCTTCAGAATTCATGACACATTTCACAATCTCTTTGAGTTACGAGCTTAGAGTATATATAATGGGTTACGAGCACTTTCGGGAAAGCGTCGTGAACGGCAAGTATATCTTCACGACACGTTTCACAACATACTTTTCGCTACGACATGCTTTGGGAAAGCCACCCCTGGACAGTGGGTGAAAAAGGTAATATCATGCCATGTCTTTGTCCCAAACATTATGGACGGCACTGTATATTGATTCTGACACTGGGGGAACGAGGCCATAAATTCCAGATTGAATCAAAACATTATTTCAAAATGAAGAGCAAAGATCAGGACTGATAACGTTCATTAAATAAAAGAAATTGAAATGTCCGACATCATTTTAAAAATATAAACGATTCCTTGTATGCAGTTCTTTACTTTAAACATTTCCTGGAACCAATGCTTGTGCCAGTGCACTCAGACACTTCAGTTCTTAGTCTGTAATACTTCATGCTTTGCCCATTCTTCCCATCCACCAGGATAATGCTGTACACTGTAGACAAAGAGAGGGAGGGTGGGGCCAAGACAACAGAAAAGGGAAGTCATAAAAAACATGGCAAATTAATATCCAGCAGAACTCAACTCAACGTGGTCTAAGAAGACTGACAAAGAAGCATTCACTTAGCAGAAACCATCCACATTAACAATGATGCATTCTGGGTAAGGCACTTTTTTTTTTTTTACCTACACAGGAAAATATCTGACCTCTGCACTCCTTAAGGGCTCAGTCAAACACAGATTCACCTCTGTCTCTCTGTTGCTTTTTAAAATAAGCTTCAGGTTGAAAACCTATGGAACAGTTGCCTCCATTTCAGCATAGCAAAACCACTTCTACCAGGTGAGACCAGAACTCCAGCACCAGAAAACAGAACAGTTTATCTGCTCTAGGCCTCGTGTTTGTCCTCCATATCAGAGTGACTTTGCAGTTTTTGGCACAGGCAGCCAAATTATGCAATGTATGTCCTGTCTGAGTTATGTTAGGTCACACAGACTGTGTTTCCAAAATGAAGTCAATTTTAAAACACATTTTTGAAACAGTATTTTAACATTCCATGTTATATTTCCTTATTCTGTTGTGGGACCGAGTGCCATTGGTACACAGGCACTCTATTTTATTTGTTTGCTTTTATTACTGTTATTATTTCACCACATTCCCAGTTCTGAAAACATCACTTGGGACCAAGAACAATAACCTAAAATACCAGCAAAAGAAAAGTTTCTATCAAAAACATTATGACTGCCATTAGCCAATAAAACAAAAAAACTTGGATTTTCGACCCAGCACCTAAGACGGGATGTGCGTATAACTATTTTTGGTTTTTGCCATGAGCCAATATACATGAAGTATGCATGGTTTCTCACAAAAATGCATACATATACAAAGAGGTCTGACATAATATGACAATTTGGGTGCTCTGATTGATACCTATGTCAAGCATTTACAGTACGCTTCAATTAAAATACATCTGCACTCACTTGCAGTATCCTAAAGAGACAGCTTCGTCCAGGGCTTTTTTACTCCGCACGCCAGCCAGGCAAGAGAAGACAACGTTGTTGGAATGAGAGGGCTTGTCCCCTCCATATTTCTCCTTGAACTCCTCTGGGTTGAGCTGCAATGCCAGATTCACCTGCCCAACTGCAATAACACAAGACCAGAAAACAAGGTCAGAGTGCAGAAATCTTCTCACTGTGGTAATTTTACCTAACAGGTACAGAACAAGTTTAGAATCACGGCTGAGGATATAGTTCAAGAATGTTTTTAATGTAGGTGTGTAGGTATTTGTTTTTTATTATTAAGGAGCCAAGCACCATAGGCACCCTATTGGTTCAGTTCTGTTTTTCCTCATCAATTTGGTTTAAAAAATCCAAATAGCCTAGTTTATCAAAACTCAAACTTGACAGGTCTGTAAAGGGCTTTACATAAGTAGCATTTTTACATAGGCCTACTTAATTTTTAGTATGTGCTTTAGGCACCCAGAAACCACTGAAGTGCTGTAGGAAAACAAGATGAACTGTCATGCAGTAACTTCCCCTTCATTGGCACATCAGCTTTGTATGGAAATGCAACCACTGTGTCAGTACTTGGTCCTTGCAATCATTGCTTATTAATGTAGGCCTATTATATTTAGGCTATACACTATCATATATGGTATTTTTTTAACATCAATATTGGATGTGAAATGATGATGTCAAACATTTGCCAGTTTTCAAAACTCAAAAAAATAACACGCAAAAAATTTAAATAGGCTACTATGGCGGATTTATGACGTTTGGGGAGAGGCATAACATTCAGCCCCTTATGTAAATGTAATATACTGCAGTATATTTGAAATATATTGAGACGATAATTTTCATATATTTACAATATACTGCAGTAGCTATATTCTTTTTCCATAAGGTGCTGTAGGGGAAAATTTAACTCACGAGGAACATTGACTGTTCCAGGAATGTTTCCGTACTCTCGAAGTTCCCATGGTTCACGGACATCGATGACCACACCAGTCCGACTAACCAGTATCTGCTTCAACTGCTCACGGGAGACATTTATGTCCGTATCCGACGCCGAGGAGTAACTGCGCAACAAGTTGCTGAATGTGACATTCGAGTCTGTGAAGAAAGAAGTGCATTCAATGTCAGTTTTAAAAAGAAATTACGTTTCCCTTACCAATATGCTTCTGATTCCCAGCTACATTTACGCTGTTAGTAGCCAGTTAATTCGAGCATGGAGCATAACCAGAGCAGCCAGCCAGCCAGCGCTGCGGACCGTGGCTACTAGCTCGCTAGCTTAGGCTACTTACACAATCGTCTGACAAGCTAGCCGATTCGCTATAGTGTCCTCACTTACTAACGTTAGACTGTATCCATGTTCGTAACTGCAAAGCAAATAAGGTAATGCGACCCCATGTAGACTGTTAACTAATGCGAATGTCAACAAATGGCTGACATGCATGTAGGAATGACCTAGACACTCACACGGCACATAAACACAACGGGGCGTGCAAGAGGAACAAGGCAAAAGTGATCTTCCAGGGTAGGCGAGTGCAATGAAATTCCTTTTCGACACAATTTGTGGAAGTATTCCGGTTAGCCTCGAACATTGTTTTAAAGCCATCATGGAGTCAGCTCGGTATTAGTTGTGACTGCTGTTACATATGCTGTTCTTGTAAGAACACGATGCGCATGCGTATGAGGCATGTGGCTGATTTTTGGATTTTTGAAGGGACAGATTAGCGTTTGGACAAAGATGACCGTTCTGTTTAGTATTTAGATTAGGCTACCTGTTAGGTAAAGTGTCAATCCGTTTAAATATAAGGAAATACAAACAATTTCTTCAAAGATATTGTGTTAAATGCAAGGAATGTTTTATTCCTCTTTTTGTAGCCTAATATAATCAACACTGAACAAATCAGCTAAACGTACAGTTGGCACACAAATACTGAGATATTAATTTAACCATATTTTTGCATGCCATTAATTACAGTAAATCTACAACATGATTGTACTGCACTGGAGGACTATAACATAAAATTATTTTATGCTGATATGTATCTGATTTACAAGAGCATTGATGTCAGACACCAAACATTTCATTATATCACTATAACATTTTTTAATTTTTAGATTATTATGATTAGCAGAGATGTGTAAAATATTTAAATGGAAGTTAATGTGATTGTATAAGCCACTGAGTAAGAGCATAATGCTAAATGCCTAAACTAGCAACAATTTTAAATTTCATATTTCTTCTATCATGTGCAATTCACAATCCACAAATTTCACTGTTAACCCTTTCCAGCCCAAATTATTTTCTACAGTTCAGAATATTTCCTTTGGTACACATGCTCAAAATAGGCCAAAAAACACAAATCAAAAAAAATATATTGTGTAACATATTTTATTTTTGAGGAAAAAAATTATGCCGTTTGGGCTGCAATGTTCAATTCCCATTTTTTCCAGGAAAATTGGAATTTTGTATTCAGGCTGGTAGTTTCAAACTTTAACCATTTTAACACACATCAAATGTAACACTGGTAGAAATAATGCATTTAAACACTATCATTTCATTAGAGGGGGCCAGGGGCCAATGGTAGAGAGGACATTAGGGGCAGCGAAGGCCAGGACAGGGCCAATGGTAGTGAGGGCATTAGGGGCAGAGGGGGCCAGGGGCAATGTTAGAGAGGGTATTATGGGAAGAGGGGGGCAGGGCCAATGGTAGAGAGGGCATTAGGAGAAGAGTGGGCCATGGACAATAGTAGAGAGGGCATTAGGGGCAGAGGGGGACAGGGCCAATGGTAGAGATGGCATTAGGGGCCAGGGCCAATGATAGAGAGGGCATTAGGAGAACAGGGGGTCAGGGCCAATGGTAGAGAGGGCATTAGGGGCAGAGGGGGACAGGGCCAATACTAGAGAGGGCATTAGGGATAGAGGGGGCCAGGGCGAATAGTAGAGAGGGCATTAGGGGCAGACAGGGCCAGGGCCAATAGAAGAGAGGGCATTAGGGGCAGAGAGGGCCAGGGCCAATGGTAGAGAGGGCATTAGGGGCAGAGGGGGCCAGGGCCAATGGTAGAGAGGACATTAGGGGCAGAGGGGGTCAGGGCCAATAGTACAGAGGGCATTAGGTATAGAGAGGGCATTAGGGGCAGAGGGGACCAGGGCCAATGGTAGAGAGGACATTAGGGGCAGAGGGGGTCAGGGCCAATAGTACAGAGGACATTAGGTATAGAGAGGGCATTAGGGGCAGAGGGGGCCAGGGCCAATGGTAGAGAGGACATTAGGGGCAGAGGGGGTCAGGGCCAATAGTACAGAGGACATTAGGTATAGAGAGGGCATTAGGGGCAGAGGGGGCCAGGACCAATGGTAGAGAGGGCACTAGGAGCAGAGCAAGGCTATGAAAACATGGAATCCTGTATGCACAATTACTAATGCTTTGGCGGAAATAATTTAATAAAATTAAATACAATAGTCATAATTAATTATGGTTCAAATTAATATGCAATTACACTTAAATTCAATTATGTTTTTTAAGTTTAGATTATGTTTTTGAAATATTTGAAATATAAGTAATCAATGCTGTAAAGTATGCTGTGCACCAAGAGATATAATACAACACTGGAGAAAAATGACCACTTATGCCCAATGATTCCATATGGCATCACTGTTTTTGAACACCATGCCATACATAGAAAATATAAACATAATTCAACAAATCAACTATTTCACTAATAATCAACATCTCCCATGACTGTTAAACACAAATTGTTCAAAGTTATAAATATTTAACATTTTTATATCTTTGTGCTGACCTCACGACCTCTCACGACCAGGGTGCCTTTGAAACGTCCTCAATTTGAAACGTCCTCTGTTTGAAACAAACCCCCTCACTAGGCCTGTAACAATTATTACATAATTGTCTAATCACAATTATTTGGGATAATCGCAATTATTTTACATAATCGCCATTATCATCTTGAACCACTTTTTCGTTACGTTATGTATGCCTACACAATAGTTTTAGAACAAGCTATGGAAAATAAATCTAGGTGCAGTAGAGCGATAGGTGAAACACTATCAGGACTGCTATCTAGACTGTGATTGGCTAGACCTGATACCTGCCTTTTTCTGTAATTTCTTTGTATTTTTCAGTAATAGCCTTTGTATATTTGAGTAACTATTTATGACATCTGCCCTGTGCAATTTCTGTTTACAACGCCTCAAAAGCAAACAGAAATCTCATTTATTTATATGTTAAGTTCAATGTCCGCAAATAAATGGCTCTTATTCTCCATAAGGTGTATGTGTTTAGGCTTATACTATAATAGTGGCATAAAATGACCAGAAAAGACAATTAAATCGTTAATCGCAATTACTTTTATGACAATTAATCGTCAACTAAAATTTCATATTGTTACAGCCCTACCCCTCACCATTGGCTACACTTTGAACCAATAATGTGAACTAGTAATGTTGTTATGTGACTACTTACAACAGGAAGTGTAAAAAATTGGTCTTGAAAATAATGATGTCATATGGCATCATTGGGCTGGAACACTACCCTCTTTGGCTGGAAACAGAAAACCCATATAACATCAAATAAATCTATCCGTTATTGAAAGAAAAAAACATTTTGAGGGCCTAGTGTAGCTACTGTAAATATCAATGAGACGTTGAAGCCTTATGGAAGTATCTGCATTATGTTTAATCTGTTTGGGCTTCCGTAGTGCGTCACATATTGTCTTTGGCAATGTGACCGTGCGTGAGTGGCCTGACAGAGGGGTGTGAGTCAGTTCAGTTGAATTGGGAAACCGAAACCAGTATTTTGTCACCTGTTTTCTCTTAAAATATCTGGGATGTAACATTACTTTACTTCTACATATACATGGAAGCGTAGAATACCAGCCCAACTAGTCAATTTAATAATTCACCGCAACGTACAAACTAACCAAGCTAGCTACCGAGCTAGCTAGCAAAACAGACAGTCAGCACCAGAAAGGTAAGCAAGCTGCTAACCATGTCTAGCTTAGCAAGTCGTCGATGACCACTTTAGCGAGGATAAATGCAGTGAAACTTTTCTTCTGCGAAACGCCTCACTAAAACTAATTGTTGCTAGCAAAGGTTAGCTTAACTAAGGGTAGCACCCGTGACTATATATACTAATAGTAGAGTATAGCGAGGGACATTAAGCTAGCTAACGTTAAGCGAGGAAAACACGTTTGAACTTTATTTTGTTCTTAATTTCAAAGTTGTCGTTGGTATTACCTAACATTGCGACATAAAATCAATTGTATGAGAACTTGGTAGAATTACGATCTAAGTTATATGAGTCATCTTCCCAAGATTGCTTGACTTCTCTAAATAGCTGGTTAGCTATGTGGCTAGCGAGCAATGACTGTCCGTTCTCTGGTTTTTACAAAGCTAAAGTTAGCCGAAAATTAATAAAGATGCAAGTTGTAAAGTTGACGTTATTTTACATCATGTGGGTCACTGCTTTAAAACCATTTAATCTTCGCTTGAGAAAATGTGGAGGATGTAAATGGCAATGACAGCGGCAATGAAGGAAACAGCGTCAGAGGAGAAGAGCAGACACTAGCTAACGCTAGCGTTATCATTAGTATAGCTAACGTTAACTAGTTCACCTAATAGAGTTACTCACTAACCACGTTCAAATGCAGAGATGAACCTGATTGTCACTTAGAAACTCGATAGCTACATCTCATATTGATATTTTCTGGCTAATTAGTTGGATTATTCTTAGTCGTTTTCACATTCAATTTATAAAAACGACAAGTTGCTCGTCATTTATTCTATGAATTACATTTGAGCAATCACATTTCCTAAAATCTGTCTGCGTTCCAGATTATTGATATAAACATGATGATTTCCCCCTCTTTCTTCAGCTTGGCATCTCAACGCTCATTTGGTTTCTTAGAATTCCTAAAAACTTAAAGGATGTTCCATGAGGACCCAGCACATAATAACGTATATGTCATATATTTTAAGTTTAAATCGTATATTTTTTTAAATGTCCCCTAATATTGTGGCGTATAAGGCATATTGTGCTGGTTTGTGAAGATGTATCTGAATCATATGCTTGTATGAGGTCAAATGGCAAAGAAATTAATAATGTTTGTAAGAACTCTTAACCATTTTGCTAATTTGTTTTGGGAGAAACCCTGAAAATAGCCAAATTCTCTGTGATGTGTAGGTATGGGCAATGCCCCATCGACCCATAAATTGGAAGATAACATAGTCTACCTGCCATCCCAGTATTGGCAGACTATGTTGGTTGAAACAGTGGATGACTTGTTGGTGGCTCTGCACTTCAATTTTTTTATTTTCTGAGGGAGAAAACATAAGTGCAAGATTGATTCCTGTGAAGCTAACACAGGAATCACAATTATAGGTACCAACTGCTTGCACAAGAGTGCTCTGAAACTTTTCTCCAATGGAAAATAAAACTTTCTGTATGTAACATATTGTTTGTACAGTGCCCTCCACTATTATTGGCACCTCTGGTAAAGATGAGTAAAAAGGTTTATAGAAAATTCACCGTTTGGTGAATTAGCTTAATGTCACACTGAAAAAATTAGAAAAATCCAACCTTTAATTGAAGTAAATTTATTCTGAGAAAAAATAATTATTTTTAACAAAATCATGTGTGCCACAATTATTGGCACCCCCTGCATTTATACATAGAATGAAGTAATAATTTTTTATATTTGGTCGCATATTCTTTGCATGCCATGACTTCCTGATGTCTGTGACCCAACGACATCAAAAGACTCTTGATATCTTACAAGCGACGCTATAACGTCTCTGCATTTGAATGGACCTCTATGGGAATTGTGGGGGTGGGACTAGATTTAGCTGTAAATTATGCTGGAACAGTATGGAATACATGGTTGGTAAAATGGCTGTACGTCATCAAGGGTCTGAGGTATCAAGCGAGCCTCAAACCATCACTCTGCTGCCAGATATGCAGTAGATATGGATGGATCACTTTAAGGGTTGTTTCTCCTGACAAATTTTCCTTTTGAACTCTATGAAAAAATAAGTCAGGAGAAGAAACCCTTTAAGTTATCCATCCATATCTACTGTATTTCTGGCAGCAGAGTGATCGTTTAAGACTTGTTTGATATGTCAGACCCTTGATGACTTAGAGCAGTTTAGCCAACCATGTGTTCCATACTGTTCCAGTGTAATTTACAGCTAAATCTAGTCCCACCCCTAATTCACATAGAGATCCATTAAAATGCAGAGACGTTATAGTATCGCTTGTAAGAGTACCAGAAAATAAGATATCAAGAGTCTTTTGATGTTGGTGGGTCATAGACATCAGGAAGTCATGGCATGCAAGGATATGCGACCAAATATAAAAAATGTTTACTTCATTCTATATATAAATGCAGGGGTGTCAATAATTGTGGCACGTGGTTTTGTTAAAAATAATTATTTCTTGATGAGGGATTTTTTTTTTTCATAATAAATTTACTTCAATTAAGGGTTGGATTTTTCTCATTTTTTCAGTGTGACATTAAGCTAATTCACCAAACGGTGAATTTTTTTATAACCCTTTTTACTCATCTTTACCAGGGGTGCCAATAATAGCGGAGAGCACTGTATATTGAGATAAGAAGCAGTGGATATGAATTACAATTATGGTCAGATTTTGAAATACTGCTCAATTGGTTTCTAAAAACAAATTTGGTAGCTTGCCTTGCCTTATTGAAAAAACAGTGAAATATTGCTAACAAACTATCACTCGACCCCATGGACAATGTGATTGCGCAGTAAAACATGTTTCTCTTTCTCACAAAAATACATGCTATAGAAAGGATATTTCTGAAGGAGTAACCTAATATTATCATTTTTACATCCTCATAAGAGAGAACCTGGAAGTTAATGCATTAATCTACAAGTGAATGAATCTGCTATTCTGTCCATAAGTACATTTGATGAGTCATACATAAATAGGAAAACACTTCTCATTTGTCCTCAGTTCAAAGGAAACCTCTGACCCCCTAATAAAGTGTCCAAGAACCCAGGAGTCTCGTATGATAGGTCTAGATAGTATGCTGCCATGTGGCCTAGAGTGGGTGTTCTACAATCACGTTGCTACATGATTCTTTCATGTGGCCTAAAATTCAATCCATGTTCCACGTAGTCCTGCCCTACAAACTCCGCTTTCCCCCAGACAGATCTCAACACACTGCAGATGTGACACTGGCCGGGTGAAACGCACTGAGGTTTGTCTGTCCCCTCAGCAGGTACCAATGCGGCTAAAAGACCCATTTTCCCTAACGACCGCCGACATGACGAAGCGGACAAGCAGACCGAAAAAACCTCGCGGTGAGGAATCATCTGACGAAGTCTGTGGTGAGAATTCGGTTCCTCCTCGTGTCTGCATCTCTCTTCCCTTAGCAAAAACGTGATGTTTTTGATTAAGTGACAAAAGGTTTAATATAACAGGAAGACACGGAATATAATGTACTTTATTAATATCCACTGAAGAAATTATCCTTGTCACCAGAAACAAATACATGAACATATAGCCTAGTATAGACAGAATAGACATCATATTCAAATAACATGTATAACAGAAAATGCAGAATGTTGACAGCAGTTGATAATTTGAGAATGGTATTGTGTATGAACTTGATTGTGCGACCACAGCAAACATGCACCTAAATGTGTGGCCATTGCCTACTCTAGGGTTGACGTGCCAACACGTCAGCAAGGCAGTGGACCTGAGCTCGGTGAAGAAGGCGGTCGTGCAGGGCCTGTGGTCCGTCTGTGCTGAGTGCCTGCGGGAGAGGAATGTGCACGACGGGGACGTCACGGGGGCCTTCGACATCCTCCTGTGTCTCAAGTGTGGCTTCCAGGTGAGTCACAGACTCTTTGAGCAAGGTTGAAGCACCTGGCAGGCTCCAGGGATGGTAATGTGGCATTTAGTTTCTTCCTGCAGCCATAAGGAAAAAACTAAATGCCAATGACTAGATGCTCTATATATAGTTATGTGGTTTTTCTCTCCCTCATTCTCTGTCTCATTCTCACACTCTCTCACTCCCTGACTCCCTCCCCCTGCCTGCCTTCCTCCCTCCCTCTGTCCCCCTGCTTCCCTCCCTCTCTCCCCCTGTATCCCATCTCCCTCCCTCTCC
The DNA here is from genome assembly GCA_029718625.1 of Synaphobranchus kaupii. Classification (NCBI taxonomy): domain Eukaryota; kingdom Metazoa; phylum Chordata; class Actinopteri; order Anguilliformes; family Synaphobranchidae; genus Synaphobranchus; species Synaphobranchus kaupii. The sequence goes on along the minus strand of CM056382.1, from coordinate 47,869,769 downwards.
TTCAACCCGTTCTCACTGCCTACAGGGCTGTAACCAATCAGAGGGTCAACATGCCACCAAACACCAGCAGGCCTTGCATCCGGAATCCCACTGCATCACCGTGAGCCTTAGCACGTGGAGGACCTGGTGAGCCATAATAATGCGTGTACAACATTTAGACAATGTTTGTAGAACACACATACAACCATAACTAGATTTAACCCCACACATAGTTTTTAACTGCATCAACGTCAACTTTCCTAAACCAATATGGTCATAAATTTTTCTTGAATATCAAGTCATCAATGATCAGTATAATCAATTGGCAGGGAAACACACAGCTTCTTCACATGTTGTTATGGAGAATAAACAATAAATTCAAGTTAGAAAAAAAATCTGTTTTAATCACTAAGTACAATTAACAAAAAAGATACACCACTCTTAACTACCGTGTTAGCTTTCAGCACAACCTGCAATGAAGGGTATCTAACAAACCCTGTGCTTCAAGATCATTTCAATGACAAAATCTGCACATTGCACATCTTTGCCATGAATATTTTTTGAGTGTGAGTGCAGACAATGCAGAGTACATGTATCCACAATTTTAAATAATGTTGATAAGATGTGCACAATTTTGCATTGCAACTAAAATGTCTTTTATTACTCGCTTAATAGCCTAATTGAGGAGAACTGGCTATATCTGATGGTTTTGAGTATTTTGTGCATTAACCACTGTTTTTATAATCAATCAAATTATTGAAAACGGGTTGAGACCAATGATCAGTTTAAGGGGAAGTTTTCCACCCCATCAAATTTCAGCTCAGCAGCTGCCACTGCTCTTAACTAGACCCAATTATTGTACATCATCATCCCCTTCAGCATCTAACAAAAATGTTTGCATACATACAGTCAAGCCGGAAAGTCTGCACACTCCTTTCACCTTCTCCACATTGTATTACGTTACAGACATATTCTACAATAGATTGAGTTCATTTTTTGTCTCAAAATTCTACACAAAATAGCCCATAATGACAAAGTGAAAACAGGTTTTCAGACATTTGTGCTAATTTATTAAAAATCAAAATGTAAAATATATGTACACAAGTGTGTGATATGACACCCAAAAGTGAGCTGAGGTGCATTTTGTTTCCACTGATACTGCTTGAGATGTTTCTACAACTTAATTGGAGTCCACCTGTGATAAATTCAATTGATTGGACATGATTGGGGATTGCCAACACCTGCCTATATAAGGTCCCACAGTTGACAGTGCATGTCAGAGCAAACTCCAAGCCATGGGGTCAAAGGAATTATCTGCAGACCTCAGAAACAGGATTGTGTCAAGGCATAGATCTGGAGAAGGGTACGGAAAAATCTCTGCAGCTTTACAGGTCCCAAAGAGCACAGTGGCCACCATCATTCGTAAATGGAAGAAGTTTGGAACCACCAAGAATCTTCCTAGACCTGGCCGCCCGGCCAAACTGAGCAATCGGGGAAGACGGGCCTTAGCCAGGGAGGTGAGCAGGAACCCGAGGGTCACTCTGACAGAGCTCCAGCGTATCCTTGTGGAGATGGGAGAACCTTTCAGAAGAAGGTCTGATGAAACCAAAATTGAACTTTTTGGCCTGAATACCAAGCTTCACGTCTGGAGGAAACCAGGCGCCGCTCATCACCTGGCTAATACCATCCCTACAGTGAAGCATGGCGGTGGCAGCATCGTGATGTGGGGATGTTTTTCAACAGCGGGAACAGGGCGACTAGTCCTGATAGAGGGAAAGATGAATACATCTAAGTACACCGAGATCCTTGAAGAAAACCTGCTCCAGAGCGCTCTGGACCTCAGACTGGGGCGACGGTTTACCTTACAACATGACAACGACCCGAAGCACACAGCCAAGAGAACAAAGGAGTGGCTTTGGAGAAAGTCTGTGCATGTCCTTGAGTGGCCCAGCCAGAGCCCAGACCTGAATCCAATTGAACATCTGTGGAAAGAGCTGAAAATGGCTGTGTACCGACGCTCCCCATCCAACCTGATGGAGCTTGCAAGGATATGCCAAGAGGAATGGGCAAAGATGTCCAGGAACAAGTGTGCCAAGCTCGTAGCTTCTTTCCCAAGACGCCTTGAAGCTGTAATCGCTGCCAAAGGTGCAGCAACCAAGTATTAGGCTAAGGGTGTGTACAGATATGTAACCCCTAAATAACCTATTTTTGTCAGTAAAATAAAATAGCTAAAAACCTGTTTTCACTTCGTCATTATTGGCTATTGTGTGTGGATGTTTGAGGCAAAAAATGAACTCAATCTATTGTAGTATAAGTCTGTAACGTAATAAAACGTGGAGAAGGTGAAAGGGGTGTGCAGACTTTCCGGCTTGACTGTATATGCACTTCTACTCAACTCAGGTGTGCCGCATACAACTTGCATAATTCCAAGCATGTTGCCATTACGCCACCTTTGACAAAAAATCTGTGCCTGTGTAGCATTAATATCAGGCAGCAACAATATTTATGTAACGTTAACATGTAATTTCCACAATTTGTAATATGTTTTGTTATACTGAGACCTGACAGTTTCTGTTCTCCTGGTAGGTGCTTTGAATGTAATGAGGAACTGTCCACTCACTGTAATAAGAAGGTCCTGGCTCAGACTCTGGACTTCCTACAGAAGCACTCCGTAAAGACAGCCTCAGGTACAGCACACGCCAGAGCACACTAGGGCTGTCACTTTTTTTCCGTTAATCAAACTTGTTCCAATCTCGGGAAAATCTTTAATTTTGAATATGTAATTAAGGGTTCGAATTTGTAATCCCGTTGCCTTGGTGAAATAAGAAGCCCCGTTGCGCTCTGCGGTCATACTTGTTGCGCTCATGATAGCGCTCAATATCAAAGAGACAAATCATCAACAACCCATGTTATTGTTTTGTCTGGACGGCAGGTAGCCTTGTTCATGTGTGGGTCATGCCATCTGCGTAGCCTCTAGACCAGGGCTGCCCAACCCTGTTCCTGGAGATCTACCGTCCTGTAGGTTTTCACTCCAACCCTAACAAAGCACATCTCACACTCAACAGCTAGGGATCTGATTGAGCTTCTAATTAGTGGAATCAGGTGTGCCAAATTAGGGTTTAAATGAAAACCTACAGGAAGGTAGATCTCCAGGAACAGGGTTGGGCAGCCCTGCTCTAGACTATACAAATTTTGAAATGGAGGAGCCCAGAAAAATTGTAACTCCACGCACCTCAGGAGGGCCATTTGTAAATATTACGGGTTCTATATGATTGGAGACAAAATAATAACCAAGGAGAAAGTCACCATCAGGGTATGCAAGTGGAAACTGCCCTTGCACCTTTTTTTTTTGAGGTATCAAACAAGCCTCAAACCATCACTCTGCTACCAGTAGATATGGATGGATCACTTTAAGGGTTGTTTCTCATGACTCATTTTCCTATTGAATATGGAAAAATAAGTCAGGAGAAACAACCCTTCAAGTGATCCATCCATATCTACTGCATATCTGGCTGCAGAGTGATGGTTTGAGGCTCGTTTGATACCGCAGACCCTTGATGACTTACAGCCGTTTAGCCAACAATGGGTTCCATACTATTCCCGTGTAATTTACTGCTTAATATAGTCCCACCCCCCAATTCCCATAGAGATCCATTCAAATGCAGGAAGGTTATAGCATTGCTTGTAAGAGTACCTGAAAATAAGATATCAAGAGTGTTTTGATATCCTTTAATACCCAGTCATGATAGCATCACCTTTTTACCTGTGGAATGTTCCAAACAGGTGTTTTTTGAACGTCTTTTTTTTCCCCTGTCCCAACTTTCTTGGAACGTGTTGCAGGCATCAAATTCGGAATTAGCGCATATTTACAAAAATCAATAACGTTGATTAGGTAAAACATTAAAAAGCGACAGGCCTAGCACACACAGGGCTCCGTGCCCAGGTACAGCACACGCAGGTTCTGTGCTCCGGTACAGCGCACACAGGGTTCCGTGCCCAGGTATAGCACATTCAGGGTTACATGCCCAAGTACAGCACGCACAGGCAGGGTTCCCACGCGTCCTGGAAAACCTGGACTTATTTGATATAGTTTTCCAGTCATGGAAAGTCATAAAATTGCATAGATGTCCTGGAAAGCAATTTGTGGTCCTGGAAAGTTTTTAGTGTAATGGTACAGGCCAAAACTTCAGGTGCCCAGCTCTGTGATTGCAATCTACCCCGCCTGGTCCACGATCGCAATCTCCCCACTACCCCCTTCAGTCTGTGATCGCAATCTCCCACTCTATCTAGATGTTGGTCACATAAAATGGTTTTCAGTCAAGACCTTGATAAGTCGATTCCGGTGTTTTAATGCTGGGGTAAAACAAAAAAACCTGTAACCTCGTCGGGCCTTTATTATTATTTTTTTAGATAAGATTGGACACCTCTGGTTTAACCCAATTACAGGAGAGTTTGATGAAAATGGGGCCCTTTCCGGTGACTGGGGATCACTGCAGCACGCTTGCACCCCCTAGTGGCTCATACCAATAGCTACACATATTTGACAGTTGACCGACCATTGCCTAATTTTCACTCAGATTTACACAGCCACCACCAATATTGCTGTGCTAAGGACAGGAAACTGCTGCTACTTGCTAGCATAAAATATGAAAATGTAATATGTTAAATGTTCATTATTTATATTGGAAATATTCATATTATTGTGTAAATGTTTATTTAAAAACATTTAATAAGAATATTTGCTATTTAGCAGACACTCTTATCCAGCTTACACGGTACTATTCGTACATACTTTTAGATTAGAAATGTAGAATAAATATAAATGTTGCAATGACCATGTTAGTGTGAGTTGTATGTACAGATAAAAGGCAGTAATGTGTTGTACTGTTTTGGTTGGTGGGTGTGGGAGGCACAAAGGTGACTTAAAAGACACACATGCCAATTCCAAACTGGAGAAAGAAGTAAACTTAAGAAATAAAGTGTCTTGCAGTTAACTGCGTAGGCTTGGTGAAATACAGACATTTTACATATATCAGCCACAGGTGTGATGAATGGGCATGCCTATCCAGTCTAGTGGTGTCTAGTGCTTTTCTTTGTATTGAATAGGTTTATCTATTGACATTTATTCTGTTGAATATAAGTTGAGAAATGCTATGATATGTGGCATATCAGTAGGTCTCTGTTTACCTAACCACTGCCCCAGAGTTGGTGCTCAAAGATGTTTATTATATTTAATGACTTAGCACTGGTTAATGATCTCACATGAATAGTTCAGGGTGGTGCTATACATGCACTATACTAAACTCAACACCAGCAACGGCAGGTAAAACTAATCACAAGATGGTGGAGCATCATGACCTGGCATGTTGACTCTTTTCTAGGTGTAAATGGTGTGGTTTGTACTGTGGGTTGGAATTAATCAATTATGAATGAATCAACTGCCACCAATTTGTACCACCCGCCTGGTTGCTTGCACAGAAGCTATTTCGGATCAAAAAAAACTCACAACGTATCAGCGAGGTGGAAACACCAGGGGATGGATGTGTCAAATTTACAGCCCGAGTGGGAGTTTGGCCAGGACCCTTTGCTATCTGGTTTAAAGTTTCATCTTTAAGGTGGAGTCTCCTCTACCACACCCCGTCACTGCACTGGGTCAGCAGTTCCCTGTCCAGAGGGAAACTGCCCCCTACTGGCCCACTAACACCATTTCAAGCAACAGTCGTCTTTTACACAGGTCTCCTTTTCAAGCACGAACCATGCCCAACCCAACATAGCAATTTCGTTTTTAGCAATTTAGTTATTTTAATACTGCTTATTAATTGTCTGCTCATTCATTATAATAGCAATTGCTATCATAGTTTTATGGGTCCTTGAAAGGAAGTCTTTGAATTGGTGGCATAGGAAACCCTTTTACTGTATACAGTGATATTTATTGTATATTTATTTTATACGTATTTTATAATGCATATTTGTGCACATTGCGCTGTGGTATTTACACTATACAATCGGTATTACAGATAATTTAGTGTATACATGGGGTATTGTGGTGTTTTCTGGATATAGTGGGTATTATTTAGTGGTGTTTACTGGATATAGTGCATATCACAGGGTGGAATTTTCTTTATAATCGGTATTAGGTTTACTGTATACAGTGGGTATTATATATTGTTGTTTACTGGAGTGGGTATTACAGAGTGGGATTTTGTGGGTACTTTGCAGTGGGATTTACTGTATAGTGGGTATTATACAGTGGGATTTACTGAATACAGTGGTGTTGTCTATGCAGGTTGTTCCTATTGCCGAAACGTAACCAACTCCAACTGAGGTAAATGGAGTAATACACGGCAGCCATGTAATAGAATCTGAAAATGTGTCTGAACACAGAATGTATTGACCCCCCCAGTGACAGTAAATAAATGACCATGGACAGATGGTCTGATTGACATCTGAAATCTTGGGCAATGGTTGAAAACGCAACATGGCCTGAATAGGCGCTGCACCCGGACAGCCTCCCTATGATTTCCCATCATGCCTCGGGCCTGGCGACGACACCGTTAAACCTGCGAGGTTCTCTTTGGCAGCATGCTGCTCGGGACATGCTCCCACTGTGCTGGAGAGCAGCGGCACCAGGCGGCCTGCTCTCCTGCCCCCGCTCCCCCGCCCCCCGCCGCCGCTCTCCTGCCTTCTGAGCCTGTCACAGTTGGGCCGCGGAGCAGGAACAGCGCTCCAATTGCGTTACTGCTGCCTGGCCGCTCTCATTAATGGCATTAGCCGCTCGAGCGGCGCTCCCTGGCCGGGTTCCCTGAAGAACCGGAGCAGCTGTGCCCGGTCCAGGCCGTGTCCCAGGCCTCGTGTCCCCAGCACCTCTGGGACCTAACCCTCTGCCCCCCAAAGCTAGGCTCATGGGATCCAGGCCCCCGGGTTGGACAGGGACGCTGCTGGGGGGGTGGGTGGGTGTGTGGCCTGGCTCTGCAGCTGTAACGCAGCCCAGTCCAAGGCTCCTTGCTGCCCGTCACGGGGCGCACGCCTCTCAGCGTGGACACATGGTGGCGGCCGACAGCAGGGAGTCCGCCAATGGGGCAATGAGCAGCTCGCTTAACAGGTGCAAGGTTTTATTATTTACCACAGAGAGAAAAAAAAAAAACCTAAATCCCATTGGGAGAGATATGAAGTGCCATGGACTTTACAGTACATTGCTCTTAATGGGGAGCTGTATTTAGCAGGACTAAGGTCTAACCGTACAATCAGAGCGAATGCAAATTCCATATTAATAGTAATACTTGTACTTAAATATACTAATACTTAAAATGACATTTAAAACGATCATGCAGATTTAGCATCTCGTCTCAAAAGGACTAGTGTGATTCAGGGACAAATACTACACCTTTTCTGAGCGCACTTGAGCGCACTAGATTTTGAATCGGTTCTTAAACGGGCCTTTGCTGTTCACTCCTCTCTCTGTAATGAACTGTGGACTACTCTACTCGTCGGTGTCGAGCAGAACTCTTAATACGAACACCCTCCGTGAGTCCTCTGTTTTTATCTGGCCCATAGCTTCTCCATGGTAACCACATTTTCATTTTTCAAGGAGTCCCCAGTCTGTGGAGGGGGAGCAGAGCGTGGGTGGAGGGGGCAGTTTTTGAGCTGTTGGGGGGTGGGGGCAAAGTGGCCAGGACCCCACTGTAACAGCCTTCCTAAGCTCTTTAAATTACCTGTTGCCATTATTACTGGGAGATTGTTCGTCACATGGTTGAAAAACACAGAGAAACAGCTTGCATTGTTGCACCAAATAGACCACTGCTCATCGAGGAGGCTGGTGAAATTGCATTTCAGCTGAAGGCCAGGTTTTAGTCGGAGGTTGTTGTATATTTTTTCCCATATACCCTCCGCACAAAAGGGCCCCAGCAAGAATTTAGAATCCATAATAGTTTTGTACATCAGCAGCTTAGGAAAGAAAGAAAATCTATTAACTGCGCTCTCACGCACAAGGCCTTGTGCTCAAGTACCTGAGTCTAGTAAAAAGAGACTTGACCTCAAAGAGACTATCTATGGGTTTGAAACACAGCTGGGATTCTTTGTTGAGGAAATTAAAATGTTTCACTGAATAGGCATCAGAGCCTGGCGCTGAGGCATTTTGGCCATTATTTTCTGCTATAGATTTTTCATCCAACCTATTGAGTTTTTCTAATTATTCTGCAAAACATTGGTGCTGCCGAGGAGCGCGCAGGAGGGGGAAGCCAGAGAGGAGGGAGAAACAAACGCGTTGTATCGCGGCAGCAACGGTGGTGGTGCTGGTCGAATGTTTATGGGAAAGGACATAATTTTACAATTTTACAAAGCTTAAGCTCTCCCACCTGTAATTGGGCTGAGATATTTAAGCTTGTATTTGGCCGGCTACCTCCTCCATGCCCTCATGTGGTCAAAAAGGCGGAAATATGAAGTCACTTAATAGGGCATTGGGCCACCACGCGCTACCAGAAGAGCCTGAATCCGCCACGGCATAGAATCCACCACTGTCCACAATTCTGCAGGAGGGATGCGCACCATTCTTCCACAAGAAAGTCAATCAACTCGTACCTTGTTGATGAAGTAAAAGACTGTCTCAGGTCTGTGTTGCTCCACAGTCCCCCATAAATGCTTGATTGGGTACAGATCTGTTTCCTGAGACGTCCATGACACACTGTATATGTCCTTTGTGGACAGGGCCATTATCATCCCAGAAGGCTGAAGAACTGGCAACAAGGGATGAGGGTAATCACTCGGACTCATTAAATAGTGGTTAGCATTGACCTGACCATCTGAGCGGATGAGTGCACCCAAACCGTACCAGGAAAATGCACCGCACACCAATAGGGAACCGCTACAACTTTTATCTGAACTTGGAAGCAATCACTCTGACCTGTAGGTTTTTTTTTAGATGATCACCACACATCCATTTGTCGAGGATATTGTGAAGAATGATAGAACTGCCCATATCACATTTGTCCAGTGCTTGGTAGTACATTGCCTACGCTTTTTGTACTACTGTTTGTGAATGTGCAGTGGTGTAATGAGTGATTGTGCACTGCAACCTAACTGCATCCACTCTGTGGAGTTCTTGATGGACTATCGTTGATGAAGCGCCCTGCCTGTGCCCTAGATTGACATTGCACTCAGTTAATTTTGACTTGCTCACATGTTTGTCTTTGCACCTCCAACTAATGCACAAACATCATGATCCATGATATGCATTAGACCAGTGGTTCCCAAACTCTGTCCTGGGGGACCCCTGTCTATGTTGGTTTTCCTTCCAACCACAGTTGCAATCCCTAAAGTTGTTCATTTTCTTAATTAGATTCTTTTCATGTTTAGAGGGATTTTTTCTCTTAAACTTATTAACACAATGCAGGTTTGGCTCATTGTCATTTGCTTTGTCTTTGAATTCTTCATTATCTACCAAAAGGTTAATTTTAGTGGCCAATTAGGAGTGTATTGATTCATCTCAGTCTTTAATTTAATTTGTTTAAAAAAAATCATTGCCTCCTTTAATGTAACTTTTTTGCAATATAGCACAATAAGCACAATGTGCACATGGGACTTTTATTCTTCATGGCATGTATAGCTACTCCTGACATAATGTGACTTAAGATTGTTTAGGAAAAAACTGAACTAGACTAAGCTCACTATACCGCACACACTGAACCACAGTGAGCTCACTATACCGCTCATACTGAACTACACTAAACATACTATATCGAACACTTTGAACAACTCACTATATCACTATACCACTGAGCCACACTAAACACACTATACCACACACACTGAACTACACTAAACTCACTATACCACCCACACACGCTGAACTACACTAAACGCACTATACGCACACCCTGAACTACACTAAACTCACTATACCGCACACCCTGAACTACACTAAACGCACTATACCACACACACTGAACTACACTAAACGCACTATACCACACACACTGAACTACACTAAACTCACTATACCGCACACCCTGAACTACACTAAACTCACTATACCGCACACCCTGAACTAAACTAAACTCACTATACCGCACACACTGAACTACGCTAAACTCACTATACCACACACACTAAACTACACTAAACACACTATACCACCGACACTGAACTACACTAAACGCACTATACGCACACACTGAACCACCCTGAACACACTACCACACACTGAACAACTCACTACGGCACACACACTGAACCACACTAAACGCACTATACCGCACCCACTGAACTACACTAAAGTCACTATACCACACACACTGAACTACACTAAACGCACTATACCACACACACTGAACTACAATAAACTCACTATTATACCACACACACTGAACTACACTAAACACACTATACCACACACACGGGACCACAATAAACTCACTATTATTCCGCACACACTGAGCTACAATAACTCTCTATTCTTCACACACTGAACAGTGTGGGCTGTGTAGTGCAATTTGATAAAAAGAAATGTCCCTTGATATTATTATTTTTATTATTATTATTATTGTTGTTGTTGTTGTTACAACACAAGACACACTGAATGTCCATACCCCACACTAACACAAAGAAATTCCTTACATTTTGTTAAATATAACTTGTTCTGTTCACCACTATTTTTTATTTTATTTGTTTGCTGGCAGACTTGTGCCCGGCACAGGATGAAAGTCCAGGCATGTGTATGAATCATGGCAGTGGCTCTTGGCCTCAGATGTGGAGGAATGGAGATTTTCATGCCCTAGAGTCACAACAAATTAATAAGACATTTGGTGCGCTGCTCGTCTTTCCCCCTGACTGCCTGTCATCTGCAGCATGAGAGCAGCAGTGTTCAGCTCCGCTCATTCGCTTCATTAGCAAAGGGAAAAAAATTATCTATTAGTAATGCGTGTATTAAACAAGCTCTTAAAACCATGTCGTTTTTTCTGAGAATCTTCTAGATGGGGGGGGGCAGTCAAGCAGAACTAAAGGGTTGTGTACAAGCCGATGGTTTTTAGTCCCTGGAACAGAGAAAGAGAAAGTCCGCAAAGCACTGGAAAATACCAGGCAGCTCAGTTCTGGAGGCACTTTTAGTACTATTGTTCCCTGCATTTTCATATTTCCTATTGTTGGTGGTAGTTCTTTCTGTTTTTGTTGTTTTTTTGTCTCGATTCAGTTGAGTTTTCAGTTAAATCTAGCAAGTGGATTTTTTTATAGATGTGAAACCGGACTCCAGCAAGACTTTGCTGAGGGTATTTGAAGCAGTGCCTCTGTTTCCACCCCTTTTACCTCTGAATCTGAGATAGACGTGTTGGGAGGTCCTATTCGGGGCAAAGGAGTCTGGGATCCTTGAGTCTGCCCCGGGGGTTGATGGGGATTTGGGGGATCGTTTAGTCTGCCCTGAGGAGAAGGGTCCACAGTGTCACTGCTGCGCATACTGGGTGGCTGAGCACGGAGAGCCAGGTGGTGCAGCCGAGCACAGCACAGTCAAGCGTGGACGCAGTGCATGCCCACATTGGCCTGCGCTCACTGCTGCAGGGAGGGGAAAAATCTGCTTTTCCATATGCTTGTGAATCCCCCCCCAAACCCCCCTGCCCGCCCGCCCGCCCCCTCTGCCCCCACACTCCTGCGCAGATGGTTCCCTGAACATTGTTTACCCTGAGTTCCCGTCCCAGATGCAGACTGTGTCCATAGGCATTCCCATTAGCCCCTGCCCCCTTAACCCCCAAGCTCTCTCTCTCTCTCTCTCTCTCTCTCTCTCTCTCTCTCTCTCTCTCTCTCTTCCTCTCACTCCTCTATCTCTCCTTCTCCTCCTCTGTCCCTTTTAATCATCTCTTCTTCACTCACTGTACCCACCTTTAAATCCTATTTCACTCGTTCCCTCACAAACCTGGCAGCTCCATATCCACGTCCTGCTCTTCTGCTTTCTCTTTCATTCCCTCTCTCTCATTTTCTCAGTCTTGCTCTCCCCGTAAGCCAATGAAATTAACATTTGGTTCATTGGTATGACAAACATGAAAACGGTGTTACCAAAGTGGACATATCACAAAGCGATTGCCCGTAAAAGAATAGCACAATAATACAGTAACTACAAGTAACAATACTCTTAATAACATTAAATTAATGTGATATTTGAGTAGGATAAATTGGAACGCTTAAATGAGCAAAGTAAGGGTTTAAGGAGTGTTTAAGGTGTGCTTGAGGTGACTCGCTGTCCCTCGGTTTATGGCAGTCTTCATGTGGTATATTGGGCTGCTGGCGCTGGGGGACGGGCCGGTTACGTGTGTCCTGCAGGACAGGGAACTGTCGGGTAAATCTGTGTTCCTTTTGGGAAGTAAAGTGAGCGTCGCGCTATTTGTGATTGCATGCAGCTCTCTCTTGACATCGGTAATGTCTTTCTCGCCCTCTCCCCCCCCCCCCTCTCCCCTCCTCTGTCTGTCTGTCTCAGGGAGAACACTTGTTTGCGCTACCCTCAGTAGAACAGATGGCTGCTCCCACACACACACACACAAGCATACAGATGTTCTCTTCAGGGACAGATGTTAGGATTTTGCACGGCAGACTAGACAGTCGGACAATTCACAAATGGCTCTTGTCCATTCCGGTGACAGGCCTTTAAAGTAAATTGACTGAAGGCATTGATTTTTCAATGTATGATTTAATCAGGATATACAGTGCCCCCTATAATGTTTGTGACAAAGACATTTTTTCTTGATTTGTCTCTGTACTCCTCAATTGTACTTCCGATTGTGGTCCTCATGTTGACAGACTCCAATAACAGACACCACAAGCAATCAAAAGCGTAGAATCAAGACTAGATACTGAAAGACCTGTGCTTTGCTTCAATCAAAAGGGTTCTACATTGGCTGAAATCGCACCGGCGAATTTTACTGGTGATCAGTAAGTCCACCTTGTGTGAACCCCCTGGATAAACATGCGCGTGTAAAGAGCTTCATTTCCTTATTCTCAGTGGGAAAAAACAGGTGACCTTGTCCTTTCACAGGAGAGCGATAGCCGTTCAGAGCCAGCCTGAGCGCGGCGCCGCGGGTCTGAAAAGAGGCAGGTGACACCCGCAGGTCTTGGTTCGTGTCCTTGCCTTTCCATTTCCGTTTGACTTCGCCCGCACGTGGAGACATTCAATGACTTGGGTCATCGGTGGAGTTGCTCATGAAAGGGGTGCATTCTGGAGCGTGCGAGAAGCCAGAGCTGCTCCGCTCGGTGAGGTTTAGGGTAGAGGGTAGGGCGGGGGGCGCTCTGTACCGTTTTTTGGGGTGGGAGGGCAGAGACCCATCTGGAGAGGAGATTAGAATTGAGACTGTCAGAGCCTATCTGTGAGGCTCGTTGTCATTACTGCCCGCCGTTAGCCTCCTGCGCTAATGCCGGCGCTCCCGCGTGCAAGTGCACGGGCCTTTGTCATCTCCCTTAGAGCTGTGCGCGCCAGCGGTGCGACTGGGTGGCATTATGGGTGATAATAAGGCTGAGACACGGGTAATGGCCCCTTTCATTTGCAGGTCCTGCTGGGAGCCGTTGCGTTAGTCTGTGGCGATTGAGGAAATTCAAGAATCTTTTTCTCGGGTTGATTCTGTGGCACATAATGTTGAGCCAGAAAGTGAGAAAATGTCATTCTTTCATTCTTTGTATTTCAGTCTCTTTCTCTCTTCCTCTTGCTCTCCCTCTCTCTTTTCAAAATGATTTCACATTTCAATTTGCCTTATTAGCATGACAGCCTCTCATTTGTTTTGCAACAACAATATAACATAAATGTACAGTATTCCATAATAAATGAAGGGAAAAGGTGAAAACATTATAATTCACACAGGTACGAAATTAAATAACATTGAACTACAAATTTGGAAGCTCATTATTTTACTTTCTCTTTGTTGTCTGTCTCTCAATCTCTCTCTCTCTCTCTCTCTCTCTCTCTCTCTTGCTCTCATAGTGAAATTGGTCTTCTATTTAAGTGATGACAGCAGTTATTATCCTTGAAATATCCTTGAAACACTATATATCACTATATCAAACCCCCCCTAACTAAATTTGGATTAATTTGTATTTTTTTATAGAGATGGCCCTTTGTTTTCAAACTGTTGTATAGTAAAGAGAAAAACCATGGCCTGAAGCCTGTATATAGTCTTTAATTGAAATTACAATCCCTAATTTTTCCAATAGCGGTTAAAGAAAGTCGTGTTTGCCTACCATTATCTGGAAAACGTCTATACAATTTTAGTGCCGGCTGTTCTCACCTGTGTTCATATCAGCAGGGACTGGCTGGCATTCTATTTTTTCTCAAATACGATTTATTAGCATGAACCAACACAAGGGAGGTCTCGATAAAAAGACCCAGACCCATTGTAGTTAGATGCCGTAAGCATCCCCAGGCTAACGCCTAAAGTGAGTGTCCCCCAGGCAATCGTCGCCGCGGTTTCTCCCATGTGACCTTGTGCAGAGCATTTAAAAAAAAAAATCTCTCCTGTGTGTGTTGGGCGGGCTGTGGGTTTCTCGCGGTCGGACATTTGTAGCAGCTGGGTCCAGCGCCATTATATCCCCAACCAGCGCAAACGCCTCCAGCTGTCATCTGCTCTCCCAGGTGACCACGTCCTCCCCCAGCTGCCGCTGAAAAGCGTTAGCCTACTTACGGCAGGACGATCCGCTGCGTCGGCCTCCACAGGCGGTCAGGGAGCCGCCACAGACCCAGCCAGCACGCCCCAAAAACACAGTTGTTAGCTTTTCCAGGACCAGATTCAGAATGTTATTCATTAGAATTTTTAAAAAAAAATTTTTTTTTAAATTTTCTTTAAAAATTTCAGTCCCATTTTTATAATTGAGAAAACGACATTAATAGAATTTTATTTCCTTTCAATTCAATATAATTCCAATTGTTTTGAAAACAATGTCATCGTGTTTGTCATGTACCTTGACAATATGAACAATACTAATTGTTCAGGGATTGCAATATAATTTTAATGGCTGTATTGTTATCATGGCACACAGATTTCCAATGGTTGAGTTCACATATTTGTAATGTGATGTTCTTTGATAATTTGATTTCAGAAATGATAAAAACCTTTTGTCATTATCTCCCTTGTATCTGAAAGTCTACCTACCAAAATCTATTATACCCAGAAACCAGCGCATGCAGTTTTAAACTATGCAAGAAAAAGCAGTGATGAGATTGACTTTTGATGACAATCTAATACCAGTGAGGCTTCTTCTGATATGCTTTTGTGGTCGGTCCCATTGCAGGAGCGACGTCCAAAATAATCCGACTTCGGGAGGAGCCCACAGAATGTACAGACACCCTGAAGGGAAGGAGTCTGGTCAACAGTACTCTCGTCCCAGTCAAAGGTATCAACAACCTGGGAAACACCTGCTTCTTCAACGCAGTCATGCAGGTACGGTCACAGTTCTTCAATGCAGTCATACACGTGTAGTCACGTGTTCCGTGCATGTGGATATCATCAGTGCCTGAATGGTGCGAACGTGACCCCTGCAGCATGCGGGAGCTAATAGGATTTCTGTTTCAATCCAATGTGTCTATAGAGAGCGGAAGTGCGTTCATGTGTTTGCAATATGCATGCTTGTAGGGCTGGGCGATATATCGCAACGATAATTATCGATTGCAATAACGGCCGCTGCCAGCATGTGGAGTATTGCCTTTCTTTTTGTCTTTTTTTCTTTAATTATACCTGATGCGGTAGTAATCTAAACTTCAAAACCCGTGTGAAATTCTTCCGGGGAAAAAAACGTTATCACTGTACTGCGTGTTGATAAGACGGACAATCACAGAAAGGCGTTGCACCCTTCATGCGATTGACAAAAACACATCACATGATCACGTGAAAGCTGTACGACCTTGCTGCTGGTTGGCTGTCTTATCAACACTCAATAGATATCAGCGGTGATGTTTTTTTCCAGAAGCATTTCACACTGCCTCTGAAGTTTGGATGTTTACTGCCGTATATTGGGTATACTTAAAGAAAAAAAGACTAAAAGAAAGGCGCCCCACACGGTGGCAACGGCCGTTATTGCATTCGATAATTATCGATGTTGTATATCGTCCAGCCCTACATGCTGAGAATTTTCATCCGTGTGCTTGTGTCTTTTCAGATTGCTTGTGTATTTATACAGTGCAGTCCATAAGTATTTGGACAGTGACACAATTTTAGTTGTTTTGGCTCTGTACTCCAGAATATTGGATTTGAAAGGAACAATGACTATGATTAATAGGTTAAATTGCCGACTGTGAGCTTTAATTTGAGGGTATTTACATCCATATCAGATGATCCATGTAGGGATTACAGCCCTTCTTATACATAGTTTACCAAAAGTAATTGGACAATTAGCTGCTCAGCTGTTTCTTGGGCAGCTGTGTGTCGTTGCATCATTAGTTCATGCACAAGAAAGCTAACAAAAGGTCAAGAGTTGATTCAAGGGGTGAGATTTGGAGTCTGGAGTCATTTGGTTGTCTGTCTACATGAGGACCAAAGAAGTGTCTTAGACATCACCCAGCGTCTGGTGAAGTCTATTGGTCACAGATTTCGGGCAGTCATGGGATGCAAAGGATTTGCAACCAAGTACTAAGTATAACAACTTTAAGATAGTTCATTTGTCCAATAACTTTTGGTCCTCTAAAATGTGGAACTGTGTATAAAAAGGGCTGTAATTCCTACACGGTTCACCTGAAATGTATGTAAATACCCTCAAATTAAAGTTGGTAGTCTGCATTTTAACCTAAAATTCATTTAAATATTATGTCAAATCCAATTTGCTGGAATACAGAGTCAAAACAACAAATATTGTGTTACTGTACAAATACCTACGGACTGCACTGCATATGTGTCCGTTCATGTGCTCCGATGTTTCATTGTACATGTATGGGTTAGGTTATGTATACACGTGTACGTTTCTGTGGATGCGCGCATGCTTGTGAAAGTGTGTTGGTGCCTGTGTGCACAGGAGGCATTGTTTCCCCCAGTCGATGTGGCCTTGCTCGCCGTTCTCCAGCGATGAATGCCTTTGTGAGAGAGACTTTCATTTAAGACCCTTCTCTTTGCAGGAGAATCCGCTCTCTATAGACACATTGGATTGAAACAGAAATCCTATTAGCTCCGGCATGCTGCAGGGGTCACGTTTGCTGGTTTGCCAATAAATTGGGAAGCTTAACCTGAGGTGGAATTCACAATATTTCCTGCTTGTATGGCTTTGGTTTTTCAGGTGCTATACAGAGAGGCAAAGCTCAGATGTGCAGTCCAGTTTCTCTGTGAATATGCTTAACAGAAAATTAATTGACTTGACACCAAACTGTGCAGTTGTCATTATATATGTGCAACTGGGGTGTGAACGTTGGTATATGGGTCAATGACATGACGTGATTTTTTTTTGTGTCCGAATTCATTACTTTCCTAAAAACAATAATAAAAAAAAACATGTTATTTATAAAATTGCACTACAATATCTCCTTTATGAGAAACCCTTCTCATTTTATTGAAATTCAATTTATTTTTAGAGTTTTGGTGTTCTAAAGTCCCAAAATGTCAAGTGGTGCGACTGTCCGAACATACATGCAGAGAACAAAACTGCAATAAAAAGGATAATTTTCTCAATAAAATTCCTAATCAAATAGTTTGGCATTGATTTTATGTTAGATTGCTTATAAATGACGGAAAGTAGTTTAACAGTCCTATTTCAAAACTATTCTATTACTTAAAAAACCTTTGTCCGAGAAATTGACTTCTCCAAATGTCAGGGGGGGGGGGGGGGGGGCGACCGACATAAAAACATAATTTTATGTACTGTGCCTGTAAGAAAACGATGCAACAGGGTGGGACATCACACAGAAGACCCCACAGGACCCCTGTCATGCAAGGTTAATAACTCTCCCACAAATATTACATAATTTGACGTTTTTGAGTAATGGTGAGGTTGGTTCAACTTACCATGTCAGGTGGTATGACCCCTGGAAAACTACGAAAATTAGTTTTTATTCAGAAAATGTGTATTTGATTGAAAAAATATATGTATAACCTTGAGTTCAAGGACAAAAATGTATATAGGTGACCAAGTTAATTCCTGTTAGATTTGAATTGATTTTGAAAAGTCAGGTGGTGCGACCAATATGTCAGGTGGCGCGACTAGAATTACAGTTAAACCAATTGAAAAAAGTGATGTTAATTAATGTGTTTGAAGATATTAAATACATTTTCTTAAATATATACATCTTTCTGTATGATATTAAGTTGTTTAAAGGTGAAAAAGTCCTACTCTTCAAGAATATAGGACTATATAACCAAAATTGATACTCAAAGTTGCATATTGTACCTTTGAAATCTGAAAAAACAGCACGGCATAGAGATAGTTAAAAAAATTATCCAGTTGCATTTCATTATTGAAATGTGTTCCTTGAGACTTCATGTTTCAGTTTTATTTTTAAAGCATTGATCAAATGTTGTCTTGTTGACATCACCATTGTGGCAGTATTGTTTTAAATGTTGAATGTGCAGTATTGTTTTAAATGCTGACCTGAATAAAATGTAGTCCTCATTATTGAAATGTGTTCCTTGAGACTTGATGTTTCAGTTATATTTTTTAAGCATTGATCAAATGTTATCTTATTGACATTACCACTGTTGCTGGCCTGAATTAAATGTAATTGTATTATTAAGTTCCAGTATAAAATGCTCAGGTTTCAAATAAAAGCCAAATGAAACCAGAGTAAAATGCATTTTACATATCTTTCTTTTTATCTAGTGAATTTCAATCGTTATTGAGCATGTCAGGCATGACTGGTCATGGTCAGGTGGTGCGACCAGCAAATTTACATTTAAATGTATCCATTCCCATTGCAGTCAAATATAACTGAAAATCTTTAAATAATGTATACAAATCATTTTTACTGTTAGCATTTTTGTTTTCTTTCTCTCTATGGAAAATAAGGTGTTTGAAAAAGAAAAAGAAGTGGCCGTTTCTATAAATGGAATAAAACTGCCATAAATAAAGAAATTAAAGTGGAATTTACCATGTGATATGTATTTTACACACTACAATGATTCATATTTGCAGGTTTTCAGTAGTGGTAAATACATTAAAAGTGTATTATTCAAAATTCATATATGGTCGCGCCACCTGACATTTATGGGTGGTAAAATCTGAAATCTTGTTTAAAAATGTATTTAGATCACCTTAAAAGCTATGAAACAAATATAAATACACAGGATACATTCTTGTGGAATTAAGAATGTATTTAAAATCCATTTTGGTAAGTTTTTTTTTTTTCCATTTTGAAAACCTTATTTGTCATTGACCCATATACAGTCAAGCCGGAAATTCTGCACACCCCTTTCACCTTCTCCACTATTTTTTTACGTTACAGACTTATACTAAAATAGATTGAGTTCATTTTTTGCCTCAAACATCTAAACACAATAGCCAATAATGACGAAGTGAAAACAGGTTTTTAGAAAATATGCAATTTTATTTTACTGACAAAAATAGGTTATTTAGGGGTTACATATCTGTACACACCCTTAGCCTAATACTTGGTTGCTGCACCTTTGGCAGCGATTACAGCTTCAAGGCGTCTTGGGAAAGAAGCTACGAGCTTGGCACACTTGTTTCTGGACATTTTTGCCCATTCCTCTTGGCATATTCTTGCAAGCTCCATCAGGTTGGATGGGGAGCGTCGGTACACAGCCATTTTCAGCTCTTTCCACAGATGTTCAATTGGATTCAGGTCTGGGCTCTGGCTGGGCCACTCAAGGACATGCACAGACTTTCTCCGAAGCCACTCCTTTGTTCTCTTAGCTGTGTGCTTCAGGTCGTTGTCATGTTGGAAGGTAAACCTTCGCCCCAGTGTGAGGTCCAGAGCGCTCTGGAGCAGGTTTTCTTCAAGGATCTCGGTGTACTTAGCTGCATTCATCTTTCCCTCTATCAGGACTAGTCGCCCCGTTCCCGCTGCTGAAAAACATCCCCACATCATGATGCTGCCACCGCCATGCTTCACTGTAGGGATGGTATTAGCCAGGTGATGAGCGGCGCCTGGTTTCCTCCAGACGTGAAGCTTGGTATTCAGGCCAAAAAGTTCAATTTTGGTTTCATCAGACCAGAGAATCTTGATTCTCATGGTTTGAGAGTCCTCTAGGTGCCTTTTGCCAAACTCCAAACGGGCTGTAAGGAGGGGCTTCCGTCTGGCCACTCTACCATAAAGGCCTGATTGGTGGAGTGCTGCCTGGATGGTTGATCTTCTGAAAGGTTCTCCCATCTCCACAAGGATACTGGAGCTCTGTCAGAGTGACCCTCGGGTTCCTGTTCACCTCCCTGGCCAAGGCCCGTCTTCCCGGATTGCTCAGTTTGGCCGGGCAGCCAGGTCTAGGAAGATTCTTGGTGGTTCCAAACTTCTTCCATTTACGAATGATGGTGGCCACTGTGCTCTTTGGGACCTGTAAAGCTGCAGAGATTTTTCCGTACCCTTCTCCAGATCTATGCCTTGACACAATCCTGTTTCTGAGGTCTGCAGATAATTCCTTTGACCCCATGGCTTGGAGTTTGCTCTGACATGCATTGTCAACTGTGGGACCTTATATAGGCAGGTGTTGGCAATCCCCAATCATGTCCAATCAATTGAATTTATCACAGGTGGACTCCAATTAAGTTGTAGAAACATCTCAAGCAGTATCAGTGGAAACAAAATGCACCTCAGCTCACTTTTGGGTGTCATATCAAAGGGTGTGCACACTTGTGTACATATGATATTTTACATTTAGATTTTTAATAAATTAGCACAAATGTCTAAAAACCTGTTTTCACTTTGTCATTATGGGCTATTTTGTGTAGAATTTTGAGACAAAAAATGAACTCAATCTATTGTAGAATATGTCTGTAACGTAATAAAACGTGGAGAAGGTGAAAGGGGTGTGCAGACTTTCCGGCTTGACTGTATATATCGTAAGAGCTGCAGGGTTTGTCTTAGTTTATTGTGTTTGTGTGTGTGTGTATGTATGTGTACATTTAGTACTGAGGGTTTTCTTTCCGTTTTCCTTTCCTTTTTCATCAGGTTTTGCAGTTTGAAGCCTTCGTATATGAATGCCCCATACAGCAGCCAGCCTCGTCTTGCCACCCACTTGTTGGTCTGGCAGACTTTAAGCCAGTAGATTTGCTGTCTTTATTACAGAGCTGAGGGTTTAATAAACATAAGGGTCTTTTTCACCACACTACATGTCAAGAGCACTCAAGAGTTTTTCCTTTTACCTTGAGGTCTATTGATCATTTTTACGAATGTTTGTTTGCTCTTACGCACTTATAATAAATTCATATTTTTGCAAATAAGCCTCTCCTTCAGATGTTATCCATTTTTTATGCAACAGTGTGTGGGTCTCCCACATTTCTTTATGAATGTCTGACAAAATGCCTTTCATAACAGAGAAAGATTGGATATGTTAAGACGCATGCCGTATTTGTCACTGTTTCCTGAAAGATTGGTGGTATTCCTGCATTGTGAACTTGCTGTGGTGAACGTTGTCTCGCAGAACCTGTCGCAGACGCATATGCTGAACGACCTCATTGTGGAGATGAAGGAGAAGGGACACAGACTGAAGATCTGCCCCTCACCTGAGACCAGCCTGGTAGGTCACCTTCCCTTTTGAAAAATCAAAAGCAACATAAACTTTTGTTAATATCTTGTGTGCAAAGCAACAGAATGCTCTCAAATTAGGGACATTCTTAAACGGCTTAATGTGAAAACAGCTTAATGAGGCTAAAAAATACGTAACTTTGAGGGAAGAAATTGAAAGGACTTAACATTGGTGAAAAGGAAATGTACATCTGTTTAAAATTAATTTATTGAAATTAACATAGTGAAAGACTGCCCCAAAAGGGCGCTTAATGTGGCTTTACAAGCTAATTTTGAACAGAAAAACCTAAATTATACTACGTATTTGGGGCCATGAGGGAAATGCGTACGATAAATCGGAAAGCATTTTTTTTTAAATCGTCAGTCAGAATTTAGGTAAAAATCTTTTATTAAGGAAGTTGGGGTACGTAAGGAGATAATGTGGTGAAAATTTAGGGTCAAAATAATAATCTATATGGTGGCCACAAAACTTAGACAAGATCAAATATTTTAAGTGAATGGAAACAATTGACCTTAATGTGGCTTAACTGATGTTGAAAAATCTCAAATAAATATGGGGAATGCTATGACCTAATGATCACCAAAAGGAAAACACAACGTTGCATCCATAAGTGCATGTAATAAATTAAAGATTTGGTAAATTGCTCCAGTAATAGCAAAAATTACCCAAAAGTAAGTCAGAATAAAATCTGATTAAAGGTTGTATCAGCGATTTTGGGTGACGTAACTTCTGAAGCGAAATCCCAAACAAACAGAGCCAGCCCCAGCTCAGAGCCAATTATGTTATGTTTTAAAAAATAGTGTTCAAGCATCCAGAATTATAACCACGTTAATAACGTTTGTAAGAAACCAAACCGTTTGTAAATCCGTCAAGATTTCAGCGAGATAAGAGTATTAGCGTATTAGTATCACCCACCTCTTGTCGGTGATTGGTTGGAATACTGTTTATTTTGGTTTTGAGTGGTTGGTAGTACCATTTGTTTTTGTGTACGATCTCGGAGCATAGGCTGCCTACAGAGACGCGGTTTTTTGACGGCCTGCTTATGGGGCGGGCAGCTAGCGGATCGTGAGGAAAAATCAGATGTTTCGACCCAAAATCGCTGATACAACCTTTAATATAAAGTGTACTCTGTCATCAAGCCTTGTTATTTATAATTCATATAAAGTATAATATTATAGCCTTGCAATTAATATAAAGTGCACTCTATCATCAAGCTATCATAAGAAGAATGAGTCAAAGGAGCAGCAATAAATATTTATTTCAGAAATCAATAAAGAAGTATAGCTTGATGACATTAAATTAAAATACAGAAATTCACCTTTTATTCAGGCAGCAGGGGTATAGCATGAGATAATGTGGTAAAAACCTTAAAACAAAAAACTTTAAAGTCAAAATAAAAACAGCATGGCGGCCAAAAACTTAAATAAGATCCAGGGTTCGTACAGATCCTTGAAAGTCTTGAAAATTACTAGCTAAAACACTTAGCTAAGTAAAGCTAAGCTGTAGTTATGTACTATTTTAAATTCTATAGCTAGTTAGCAAGCAAGCTTCAACATGGTTTGAACAAGAAACGTTGCCAGATACTGGTTCCAAACTTTTAATTCCAAATTTTAAGTGTCCTCAAGTTGAGGTTGGCTAATAGTTTACCCATCATAGAGTACTCAAGTGAGTACGTCAGTCGTGGGCGGAGTCTGGTTTCGGAAGTAAATTCCCTATGGAAGAATAGAATGGGCTTCGGAGACTATCAACTAATTCTTGAAATCTGATTTATAGAATGAGCCGAAACGTTCCTGGATTAGCCTGTGTGGTACAAGGATATAGACCATATATCGCATGTTCCAATTATAATTTTTTAAAGTAATGCATTAATCATTGTAGTTCGACTTGTAGTCCACTTTAACGGACTGCATATCCAGTACTGCAACGCACGGGTGGTTCTTGACCAATAAGATATCATCATCTCGTCTGTCTGGACATTCTTGGGCAGATGGGAGTAGCTACTGCAGCTGAAGATGAGCTAACGTTAGCTTGCTAAGTAGAGAAGCCCGCCCGACAAGGTCAGAAACTGCGCTACGGTTAACCACATAAAGCAATTCTACCTTTTGTCCTTCAAGCTAGCTAGCTAACGTTAGAAAAAAAGTGTTTAAAAACGGAGCTGTGTGCTACTGCTGGCTAATGTTATATGACAACGTCTGGAGACAAGGCTGCACGTTCGTAGGGAATTATGGGAAATCAAGTTTTTAAACAGTTCCAGCGCTGATATAATCACAAGAAAATACTGAAATGTAAAATATACTCGAAGCTGGTCCAGAAAACGACATAGTTTGCGAACGGTTATATTGTTATATTGAACAATCCGGGAAATTGACGGTAAGATATAATCAGTAGAAATGGTTTAAAAGTAAGCTTTAGCTAAAGTCTATGCTCTAAATGAATAGGGAATTTACTTCCGAAACCAGCGTGACGTAGTCACTTGAGTACTCTATACACAACACAGAGACAGGCTGCTGTCAGACCAGCTCCAGAAACACACACACAAAGCTGTATTTTTCAAGGGAAATTATTTCAAGCAGGACCATTTTGATTGATCACAGTTGTTGTCTTTTAGTCTTGAATTCATATTCACTAAGGCCAAGTGACAGGCATTGCCATGTGAACATTCTCTCAAAAAAAGATTATAATAATTTACTTTTTCAAATTTATTTTTGTCTAAACCAGAGCTTGAGCTCTCAGGGAAGTGGTATGCCCCACAGGAAGTGGTATGCCCACAGACTGGGGCAAATCTTGACCGTATGAGTGACCGACTGCTCCTGGGAATTTCTTGGAGAAGAAATGCATATTTCAGCTCACTAGCAGTGAAGGGACAGGCCTACACTTATGATGAGAAGAATACAAGAAAAGTTATTTTCCAGAGAAAATAAGTGTGTGTAACCTTGTATTATGTCTTTCTGTCTTTCCAGGGAATGCTGACGGTCACACTTCCCAACCCAGAGCCTCTCACCTCAGCCATGTTCCTGTTTCTGCATAGCATCAAGGATGCTGGGAAGGGTCCCGTTTCTCCCAAAGTACTTTTCAGCCAACTCTGTCAGAAGTGAGTCCACAGGCAACCTGCAACCACCGCTTTAACTACACCATTGAAAACGTGTAACCACACCTTTAACCACCCCATAGATAACCTGTAACCACCCCTTTAACCACCCATAGAAACCTGTAACCACCCCTTAAACCACCCATAGAAAACCTGTAACCACCCTTAAACCACCCCATAGAAAACCTGTAACCACCCCTTTAACCACCCCATAGAAAACCTGTAACCACCCCTTTAACCACACCATAGAAAACCTGTAACCACCCCTTAAACCACCCATAGAAAACTGTAACCACCCCTTAAACCACCCCATAGAAAACCTGTAACCACACCTTTAACCACACCAAAGAAAACCTGTAACCACCTTTAACCACACCAAAGAAAACCTGTAACCACCTTTTAAACCACACCATAGAAACCTGTAACCACCCCTTAAACCACCCCATAGAAACTTACCACCCCTTACCACACTATAGAAAACCTGTAACCACCCCTTTAACCACACTATAGAAAACCTGTAACCACCCCTTTAACCACCCCATAGAAAACCTGTAACCACCCCTTTAACCACCCCATAGAAAACCTGTAACCACCCCTTTAACCACCCCATAGAAACACTGTAACCACCCCTTTAACCACACTATAGAAAACCTGTAACCACCCCTTTAACCACACTATAGAAAACCTGTAACCGCCCCTTAAACCACCCCATAGAAAACCTGTAACCACCCCTTTAACCACACTATAGAAAACCCTGTAACCACCCCTTAAACCACCCCATAGAAAACCTGTAACCACCCCTTAAACCACCCCTTAAACCACCCCATAGAAAACCTGTAACCACCCCTTAAACCACCCATAGAAAACCTGTAACCACCCCCTTAACCACACTATAGAAAACCTGTAACCACCCCTTAAACCACCCCATAGAAAACCTGTAACCACCCCTTTAACCACACTATAGAAAACCTGTAACCACCCCTTTAACCACCCCATAGAAAACCTGTAACCACCCCTTTAAACAGCCAAGTTTTTTAAAGTCTTTAAAGGGTAACAAAGCTCTAAACAACTTATTTTAGATGAGAACTGATGCATTTGGTTTTTTATAAGTATTACTGATTGATCCTGGTCCTAAATCTTGACATATTATTGCAGTCAGCGCAAAAAAACGTAAACTTTAAGAAAAAAAATAAAATCTATATGACAGCTGTCATTGGATACGTTACATCCACACTAATGGTGTATTCAAGTGGCCAACTCAGGAGGATCGTTCGTGATGTTTGCTGTGACGATGGTTCGTTATGGTAAAGGTGTTCAAATGGTCAGCGGCAAAAAACATGGACGCCCGCAGAAAGCTGATGCTTGTTTGGCTGGCCTCTGTTCAGCATTTGCAGTTCCAAATGTTTTAAATAGCGTATGCAAAAACGATTGAAGATGAAAATGATTGAAGGTGAAAGACTACATACACCACACAACGGGTCTCTCTAGCTCCAGATCTCCATGTTTACAGATGCTCAGCTGTTTACCTTTGACGCATTTTTCATCACCTCGGTCATCTCGGGGACCTCAGGAGGTGCCCGAGTTGATTGTCGGATTTCCGAGATCGTTGTCATCAGCTCGTCACCATCTCGTCACCGGTGTGTCACGTTCAAAATGTTTTTTCTTCTCGGAAGTCGGAATATACGTAACAGTTTCTTTCCCCCTTTTCAAAACTATGCATGTCAGGCAGAAGAGGCAGTGTAACGTCGAAATTGTTCCACCCGTCAACATTTGCTATGCCTGGGGTTCTTTCTGGATCTCATTTCCAGAATTTTATGATTAAATTAATGCATTTCACTGGTGAAATATATTGTTCAAGGCCCCCCCAATGAAAATGTACTTATTTTAAGTGATGAAATGGTTAGCTATAGTTTAATTACTTCAAGGACATGATGCAGACCAAAACAAATATTTTTTTTACTAAAGTTGATATTTGCGCGGCTAAATATTTCCCTCACTTCTTCCTGTAAATGACTGTGTGACGTTTTCGTGACGCGTACCTGTACTGGCAGGCAGTGGAAAAAAGTTTTTTCCTCCAATTACATTGCTCGATTTTCAATTTGTCCTCACACGCTATTTAGTTTCCCCACAAATGCATGGCTACGGGAAAAATGTCTAGAATTTGGCCACATGAAGGAGGCAGCAATCTGCTCGAGCTGTAATTTGCATTTTGAGAATATTTATTCACGAATGCAATTGCTGTACATATGGGATTTGGGAGCTTCTACTCCCTCACTGAGTGGGCCATTCCCACCGTCCACTACAATGGTCCCTCACTCCCTTGAAAGTAAGTAACTAATTAGCATTTCTGTATAACGTTATATTTAATTCACCATCGGAAATAGCAAAGTTAGCAAAACTCCTTATATATCATCTGCTAGGCCAGAAATGAGAGAGGGTTGCATGTCAGTGTGAGACTGAGTGGGACCACCAGCAGAGCCACACAAATTGGTCTGAAACTGAGGCAGGTGCCTAAGAGAAGTAAAGGTAGACTAATAATGTTAGCTGAGCTGAAATTCCTATGTATAATGGCTGTTTTTCATTCATTTCTGTCGTTCGCGGTAACTTAGGCCCGTCTGCAAATAAAGACTGGGCGCGTCTGCTTTCTTTTACTAATGTTACCGCTAGCCTAGGCTAGCTGGGAGCTGCTGCCTCTAAGTTAGGTGTAACGTTAGCTGTAGCTTACATTGCTTGTTTTGTTGTTGATTAATTACATAAGATGTAGCTATCTAGTTATGTGACGTTAGCTATATTATCTACACTTCAAGAACTGCGGTTTCTCCCTCTGTAAGAAAGACAGAGAATTTTCGGGATTCCAGATTCAAATTAGCGAGATATTGATAATTACAGATATTATGACTGCTGTTAGTGGGCAGTAGTTGTGTGCTGTCCAGCAATTTAGACACAGCTATCCTGTTATTGCGGTAGTGGTAACATAACATTAATAGAAAAACAAAACAGGATTCTGGATTCTAGGCAAATATTTATTACAGATGTTGACATTACATACGACTGTTATCATACCATTCAGAAACATCAGATTCTCTCGGGGGTGGACCGCATTTTCTGCAGCTCTGGCAGCAGCAGCAACAAGGAGTGGCTCAAACATATTGGGCCGCAATGGAGCGAAGCCGCCCCCATACTCGTAGTGATCTCCCTCCCTCCCGGTACCTTCCTCACCCTCCCCGTCCTCATCTCCCTCTTCGTTCTCATCCTCCTGCCCCTTGTCCCACAGAAACAACGCTTCCTCCTCCTCAACAGAGGGGGAAGGAGTAGGAGAGTGATCCTGAATTTGAGACACAATGTCATCATTTTGGCTATCTTTCATTTGAGCACTGCTATCCAGAAGCTAACTAGCTAGCCACCACGACAGCCCGCCAATTTAAAAGATTAATAAAAGTCCCGCCCCAACGTCCGGTTTCACGAGGAAGCCTTCTGAAAAGGAATTGGAAATGTGATCTCACTTCTGTTTTGTGGGGCCTTTCAGTATTACATGCTTGTCTTTGTACTAGCTAGCTGTCTAGCACATTAAATAACTTGAAATTATCAGGTAATTGGCCAGATTTAGAGATCGGTAAAGCTAGCTACTACAATAATTTAAATGAACCACTACTAGCAATTATTTATAAAAAAAACTAGCTATAATAATTACTAGCTAGCTATAATAATAATAATAATAATAATAATAATAATAATAGTAATTGTAATAATAGTATTAATGCTTACTTTAATTGTTGATGGGGCGGATGATTTTTGTCCTTACAATGGGAAGCAGTTAGTAGCTACGTTTTCCACAGGGCCGATTATGGAGAGAATCATGCAAACCCGGCTTTTGTAGTAATCACATTTCTTATGTCCATGTGAAACACGATAAGTTAAATACTGGCGTAAACTGAGAGCTTCAGTAATCGGATATTGCTGTGCATGTAAACGTACCCATTGTAGCAAGACATGTATGGGTGTGTTTGGAATATCCATAACTGAACGTTCTGAATGATTGCGTAACAATGGGGGTTAATTAACTGGCCCATTCTAGCTAACACTCAAATTACACAAGAGAATGTGTAGATAGCCCACATAGGCTACGTCATGAACAGTAAGAATATTTATTTTTATCATGAAGCAAATTGTGTTCCAGAATACAAAAGTAACTTGTATTTGAATCAAACAAGCAATACAATGTCTATTATAACAAACAGTGAATAACAAGCAAATCAAAACTTAAAATAGAACCCATGATCAAATGGAAATGTGATTTTATGTGACACTTACAGCGCGAGTAGGCTTAGTGCTAGTAAGCATAGTTATGATCATTTCAGTCCTGACATACATCTGTAACTCCCGACAGAAACTGAAACATCCGGTTAAACAGTTCGTAATAAACCGCCAGCTCATTCAGTGCAACAGCAGCCTACTCTACACTAAAAAAAATACCATAAAAATGGCACCATCACTGCCAGGCTTTTCACCGTTTTCTTACAATATAACCATTCCAAACACGCAAAATGTCTCATTTAAATATGGCTGTTTGCGGCTGGATTAATTTCCATAATGACTCTTACTTGATCACGTGCAAAGTGTGAAATGATATACTTTGGCTGCGCATGCAAAATAACACCTCTTATTTGGGATCTTAGTAAATCGACCCCTAAGAAATGCTGTTACGCCCGACTGTCATTTATTGTTCAAAGCAACCAATAAGACATTGCAAACACCAGTGTGAAGATTAAAATGTCCTATATTGGATAAAAGAGTTATCAATTAAACTGGAATGCATGAGACAGGTTTGAACAGCATGCGGGGTTTTACGCATGGGAGTGTACTAGCGTTATAAAGGGGTGTGTATTTCTCAAGCGGATTGTCCAAGACAATAAATGACCACTGAATTTTTAAAGGGACGTTTCTATGCATAAAACCAATGTTATGATTGTGTATTTATTTCATATGTAGTAGTATATATTGACAGTAGAATGACGTGGTATAATTACACAAGAGTTTCACTTGTGAACATGGCTTTTTACGACTGTATTGGCATATGTTCGGGCTATTGTTGGCTTTATCTTGTTTCTATGATGGAATACAAATCTTTTGTGGTGAAAAAATGTCACGCATGAGTAGTTATAGTTGCAGGTGAGACTGGCTGGGGGGTTGCTTGTTAAATGGACTAGTTACACGACAATAGTGGCACTTAGAAACTCCATATTCGGCAGAGTTGTCGCAAATCGTGTACTAATTATTATTAATCCTTTATTTGAATAGGTGATCACATTGAGATTGGAATCTCTTTTTCAAGTGAGACCTATATACATGGATAAAAACACATACAGGTATAGAAACACACAAATACAGTTCAGGCACATGTTACAATTAACAAACAGACAATAAACAATCAATCAAAACAATACATACAGAATTTGAAAAATTGGTATAAAAATCTTTAAAATTATTTAACGAGACAAGAGATGTTAGTTTATGTGCTTGTGCTTTTTGAAAAGAATTCCAGATAAAAGGGGCAAATAATTTAAAACAGGACTGACCAAACTTAGTTTTCACACGTGGTGTGTCTAAAATCAAATACTCAGATCTTGTGGAGTAGTTGTTAACCTTCAGCGTGATTAATGTTGAGAGGTAAGGGGGAAGTTTCATGTTAAGGGCCTTATATATAAACAAAATACAGTGCCACTCTCTTCTTTTTGTTAAGGACTTTAACTTTATCATGAAGTAAACAGTGGTGAGTATGATAACCATCCCCAGTAATAAAGTGCGAGGCACTGTGATAGACAGCATCAAGAGGTTTTAAAGTGGTAGTGGTAGCATGCCCATAGATAATATCCCCCATAATCGAATACCGACAAAACAGTTGATTGTATAATACTTTTCCTATTGGCAGGAGAAAGGCATGCTTTGTTTCTATAAAGGAATCCCAATTTAATTCTAAGTTTCTGAGCAAGGTTGTTCACATGTGTCTTAAAGGACAGTGTACCATCCAGCCAAAAGCCCAAATATTTGTAGGAATCGACGGCTAATTAAAGCTAGAACACAGAGTTTGTTTCCGCTCATAGTTTGATTGCAGGAGCAATGAATGTCTGAGTTTAGCAAACTCATAGTGCTGGTTGCCACAGCCACTAGGGAGTTTGCGGGGAAGGGGTTAAAGTAGTATGCAGACACCATCACTACTGCTGTGATATCAGGGCGCAGCCCCCGGTGGTTGGCATGGCAACCTCCTCTCATTTGAGCCACAGCTCTCACCTGCTCTGGAGTCAAGCTGCCATGGCGACCACTTCAGAGTGGAGAATGGTGCCGACCTGCCGGGGGCCTGCCGGCTGCGCCCGTGCGCTCGGTGTTCCGCCACACGCCTCAGAGCGCAGAGCCGCACGCCTGTGCTCTGGGCACTGGCTCGCTGCCGCTGTGCACCTGTGATGTGTGCTCAGGTACCCGACTGCTAACAAGCCTCCCTGTTCACTCTGTGAGCCTCCTCCCCTGCCCCTTCCCCTGTCCCCTGCCCCTTCCCCTGCCCCTTCGTCCTGTTTACACAATACACCCCACCCCTCGCATCCCAACCCTCACCCTGTGTGTGTGTGTGTGTGTGTGTGTGTGTGAGAGATGGCCTGAAGATCCCATGCCTTCCCCTGTCTGGCCAGCTGGACAGGTCCGACTCGGGACAGCGCCAGGGTCAGTGCCACACACTGGGCTCTGGTGCCAGTGAGAGACACAGCTTGTAACCAGACCTGCCGTTCCCCCTCCCCCTCCCCATTCCCCCTCCCACCTACACACGCACACGCGCACACTGCTGTTCATCTGTTTCTCATACACCATAAATATGTGCCTGCATATGTATTCATGCATGTGTGTGCTTCCCTGTTCTTTTTTCCATTTGTCTTTGTTAGCACTCCACCCGTGCATGCCTGCGCCTCGTGCACGCGCATTCATGTGCGTCAGTGCTCGCGCCTATGTGTGAATGTGAATGCGTATGCCAGTGCCCTCATTTTAATTACTAATGTTTTGTATTTCATGTCGGCTTGTTTGTTTTACATTTCTTCTCCATTTTTTTTTTATTTCTTTTTTTAACCTTTTGTTTTTTTTTTGTTTTTTTGGTGTGCTGTATTCTCAGTAGAGTGTTGACCACATCTATGAGTGTCGGGGAGGAAAGAAAAGCACCGCTGAAGTGACATTCCTCCCTTCCCGTACTCCTTTTTGAACCAGCGCGAGGCAGCTGCATTGAAGAGTGCACAATAGCAAACATTTTGCATTATGGTCTCTCCTGCTCCGCTGTCCTGCAGGAAAGCTGGTTACAAAAGAGCTCACGTATAGAGAGATGCAGTGGTATATTTTTTTTTTGCCT
Organism: Synaphobranchus kaupii; assembly: GCA_029718625.1. NCBI lineage: Eukaryota > Metazoa > Chordata > Actinopteri > Anguilliformes > Synaphobranchidae > Synaphobranchus > Synaphobranchus kaupii. The sequence goes on along the minus strand of CM056382.1, from coordinate 47,837,689 downwards.
TTTTCCTTTTAAAGGATTGAATTTAGTTCAGATTTTATTAAACCTGTGAGCGTGGAAGAAAAGATCGTATAGCTTTAGAGGACTCATTCAACTGGTTTCAACATGCAAGAAAGGCGGCAGCCCATAATGGAAGCAAATAACTGGGCCATACAAGCTATTAATGAGATTTTTTTACATTCTGTTTCTTAGTGTATCATATGAGAAATAATCACTGGTGTATTTATATTAAGGTTCAGTACATACATACATTCATATATACTGCACATACGAAATCTATTTCCTCGTGTGTATATTTTTGCCTGGTGTGTGTTTTTGCATGCAGGCTTCTGTCTGTGTTTGTATACAGGTGCTTGGCAGTGCATGTGCGTTTGTGTGAGTGTGTATATTTGGGAAAATATTTGTATATTGGTGCATCTGTGTGGGGGTGTGTTTATATTCAGTATATGTGTGTTTTTGCACATGTACATATTTGCGTAAGTCTGTATGATTGTGTGTTTTTGTTTGTGTTGGGGGGGGGGGGGGGGGGGGGGGGGGTTGTGTAGTGTGTGCTGTTGTCCATGTGCATTTGTTGGTGTACATTTGTGCATGAAGGTGCCTATGCACGTGTGTGCATATATGTCGGTGCACGTGTGTTTGCGTATATGTGTTTGTGTATATATGTGCGCTATGCTCAGACTGCTTGCGCCTGGTACTAACTCATCCGCTGTTAATAGCGTTAGCTCTGCAGCTGTCTCACGGCTGTTAGGGACAGACTGTGGTCATGGCTGCAGGGCCCTTCTAGCTCTCCTCAACGTCCCCGTTCTGAGTGATTGGACGTGTCCGTCATCCCCGCCCCCACCCCCCCCCCCCCCCCCCCCCCCCCCCCCACCCTTGGCTGCACTGTATTTCCGTAAAGCTGAACTCGATGTTCCTCAAACTGCCACACTTCCCCCAACCTTTTCCTTTTTCCTTAAAGCTTGTGACCTGTCTTAGATCTTTCAGTACAGCGACAGGGAAGGTGGTGTGTGGCCTGTCCACTCATGATGGGTCAGTGATGTGTGCTCCTCTCCCATTGCATTCTGGGTGAATAAGGATATAACCGACTAATCTGGGTAGAGATGAGCACTGGGGAAATAGGAATAGTCTTTTGCAGTATGTCTATCTATGGCACTGAAACATTTAAACTGGAAATGACTGCAAAACAACCTGAACGACAATCTACACATGCTCAGTCAGTTTCGACTTGAGTAATATTTGTATATTATACCCAAATACCATAATTGGGTGTACTTACTGCAGGCATACAGTTTAGCATAGCATCATCCTTTTAATAACTTTCAAAGTTATCACTTTAAACATAACCTGAAAGTCATGTAATGGCATGTAAGAGCAGATTATTTTAATGCCTATAATAAGTAAAGCAGCATCATATAAGATGATATGTGTTTTGCACAAAAATGGTGTAAAATCCAGTATGGCAGATTGTATGGATCTGTGAGGAACTTTTTCCATTGGTAATGAGATGGACTTGTGTACCAGGTTTAGTGACTGTACACCCCACGGGTTCAGATTTTCGTTTGCACATTTTGCACATTGCACAGTTGTTTGCTGTAGCACTGCCGTTTGACCAGTCTGTGCCGTATTGGTACGGCTTGCACTTTTCTTTGAACATCACAAGGCTAGTTTGCTTATTTTTTGTGCCACTATGGTAGAAAATGGTAAAATGGTAGAAAGCATTGGAGGCGAACATTGGAGGGGTTGAGGAGAACATCACTCTAGGGTGGTTTAGGGAAGTTTTGAGAAAAATATCCAAAAAAACATACTCATGTAGGCCTATATATCCCAAGCCTAAAATGGGCATTTAAATCTGCATTACTTTTAATAGTTGGCAAAACATAAATGGAGAACCACCACTCTTCCAGTGTCTAGTCTATTTTATTTCATGTATGTTAACATTACACTTAACTCCAACTATGTCCCACTACTTCTCATTACTGGGAGTCCATTGTTCACACCTGCAAGTATGAAATAAAATTTAAAAACAAAAAAACAGGAAAATGATTACTTTTGGCAATGCTTTTTTTTTTTTCATGTAGCGATCATTTTACATACTTTAAAAGCTTATGTTTTTTCCCCCATATTTTCATTTTCATGCTGCATCACTGGGTTGTCACGTGCCAAAAAGTGGGAAAACTGACCATGTTAGCAAGTTACAGGGTAACGATACTAGTCCGTAATAGCAATGTAGTGTAGTTGTGTATAGGCTAGCTGGGCAGTTAGCCATTAGTATAATATTTACAGTCCCTTGTAAATAAAAACGTATGTCTTGCCTCCTCTTTTGAGTGCTCTATAACTTCAGAGGCTGAGAATAAATAAACTTTAATTTGTGTGGTTTTTTGCCATTTTGTTTTTAGTGTTTTTTGTGTTTGGTTGGTAATTGTCAATATAGCTGCAGTGTGATTTTGATTGGCCTAAGCATTTTAACCATGTTGCCTAATGCTGGGAGAAACAAAGTGCGACAAGGTATACAGATTCTGGAATGCGCTGGGATCAAGATTCCGTTCTTGTAAGATGTTGCAATCAGATGTTCAACAGCCTCTGTCAACAGTGTTGATGCCAAGTGCTCCTTCCCCCGTCATGGTAACATTGTCAGTGACAATAGGCACTCCATCAGAGACTCAACCCTCGCAATAGGCTACAACTTGTACCAAAACTAATTTTAAAGAAATAAAAATGTACACACAGTAACCCTGTTTTATTATTTTAGTAATGCAATTTGAGCATGCTCTGTTCCTAACAACGCTTTTTTAAATTAAAGGGAAAAAAGTATGCTCTTTCTTTCTGTGATGGACCAAAGCTATTAAATGCACCAGCCTACTAATTAATTTTCATCTTATTTGTTCCTAGAGGCAATTGCCTGGCCCGCTGATTCTTTGAAACTACAAGCTTCATTTTAGTTGCGCCTGTTATTTCAATCGTTTCCCAATGCTGCAGATGAGATCTATTAATTAATTTAATAAATTAATGTTTTTTTTAAAACACTTTGTGAGTTCTGCTGCATTTTTCAGTTTCTGTTATTTTCAACAATTTTACCGTGACTGCTACGCGACTTTAGCCAATATTTTCGGTGACGAACACCCGGCCTTACTTATTGTCACGAGCTTCATGGAGCTTTACAGCAACACAGTATCTTTTCTTTGCCGCTTTGTCCCCGAGGTGCGTTAGTGTTGATTACGCTACAGCGCCACTCTGAAGTAGTGCCGCCGTGACATGTTCAAATGATAGTAGCCTAATCCACTGTGCGTAATGCTTCTGAAATAGGCTTTATTGTCGACACGGTCACATTTTTGTCAAGGTGGCCACAGGAAAAACACTGCATTTTTTTGGTCAAAAAGAAGTTCCATTTGAAACGGCAATGGTGTTCTAAACGGCTGCCAGCTGTGTCTATGCTTTTTTTCAAAGAAAACTCGTTACGTTCAGGTAACATGGTTAGATTGTTGCTCCTCTTTTGTTCCGGAGAAAGGTGTGATTAAGCAGGACATATTATCAAAAGAAAATGAACCGATGAAATTCTGCTGAGCATATCGTCAGCATACTTTTTGTTAATATTTAGTCAGGTTTTCTCAAAGGCGGCAGAAAAAAGACAAAGGCGGCCGCTTTTTATTTCTCTATGGAGGGAAAACCCTGGAAAGGAGAAGAAAAAACGTATTAAGAAAAACCATAACAAACACAATTGGGTTCGAGCTCAAAGAAAAACCATAACAATCGCAATAGGGTTCGAGCTTGTGGGGCCCTTACCGTAGTGGAGTGGTTTGTGGATTCGGTGACTGTATCCCACTGAGTTCAAGTGAACTTTAGGGAATGTAGGAAGTGACAGGACATTTGAGCTGCCCCTCCCGCGACCACCATGCATCCTCTCTGACATCCATGATGACCAGCTGCCTGCTCAGCTCAAACCTGTTCAGTGACCGTGCTATCAGCAGTGCCCAACAGGTTGAGCTGCTGCAGTGCCAGCCTCACATCTGTCCCTTCATCTGGTCAGCCCCAGGGTCAGGCTCAAGGAGAACTCCTCTGTGCACATAAAACCCCATGCTCCACCTAGACCTACAGCTCCACCTGCTTTTGCCCCATGCTCCACCTAGACCTACAGCTCCACCTGCTTTTGCCCCATGCTCCACCTAGACCTACAGCTCCACCTGCTTTTGCCCCATGCTCCACCTAGACCTACAGCTCCACCTGCTTTTGCCCCATGCTCCAACTAGACCTACAGCTCCACCTGCTTTTGCCCCATGCTCCACCTAGACCTACAGCTCCACCTGCTTTTGCCCCATGCTCCAACTAGACCTACAGCTCCACCTGCTTTTGCCCCATGCTCCACCTAGACGTACAGCTCCACCTGCTTTTGCCCCATGCTCCCCCTTCTAGACCTACAGCTCCACCTGCTTTTGCCCATGCTCCACCTAGACCTACAGCTCCACCTGCTTTTGCCCATGCTCCACCTAGACCTACAGCTCCACCTGCTTTTGCCCCATGCTCCAACTAGACCTACAGCTCCACCTGCTTTTGCCCCATGCTCCACCTAGACCTACAGCTCCACCTGCTTTTGCCCCATGCTCCAACTAGACCTACAGCTCCACCTACTTTTGCCCCATGCTCCATCTAGACCTACAGCTCCACCTGCTTTTGCCCCATGCTCCAACTAGACCTACAGCTCCACCTGCTTTTGCCTCATGCTCCAACTAGACCTACAGCTCCACCTGCTTTTGCCCCATGCTCCAACTAGACCTACAGCTCCACCTGCTTTTGCCCCATGCTCCACCTAGACCTACAGCTCCACCTGCTTTTGCCCCATGCTCCCCCTTCTAGACCTACAGCTCCACCTGCTTTTGCCCATGCTCCACCTAGACCTACAGCTCCACCTGCTTTTGCCCATGCTCCACCTAGACCTACAGCTCCACCTGCTTTTGCCCCATGCTCCAACTAGACCTACAGCTCCACCTGCTTTTGCCCCATGCTCCACCTAGACCTACAGCTCCACCTGCTTTTGCCCCATGCTCCAACTAGACCTACAGCTCCACCTACTTTTGCCCCATGCTCCATCTAGACCTACAGCTCCACCTGCTTTTGCCCCATGCTCCAACTAGACCTACAGCTCCACCTGCTTTTGCCTCATGCTCCAACTAGACCTACAGCTCCACCTGCTTTTGCCCCATGCTCCAACTAGACCTACAGCTCCACCTACTTTTGCCCCATACTCCACCTAGACCTACAGCTCCACCTGCTTTTGCCCCATGCTCCAACTAGACCTACAGCTCCACCTGCTTTTGCCCCATGCTCCATCTAGACCTACAGCTCCACCTGCTTTTGCCCCATGCTCCAACTAGACCTACAGCTCCACCTGCTTTTGCCTCATGCTCCAACTAGACCTACAGCTCCACCTGCTTTTGCCTCATGCTCCAACTAGACCTACAGCTCCACCTGCTTTTGCCCCATGCTCCAACTAGACCTACAGCTCCACCTGCTTTTGCCCCATGCTCCAACTAGACCTACAGCTCCACCTGCTTTTGCCTCATGCTCCAACTAGACCTACAGCTCCACCTGCTTTTGCCCCATGCTCCATCTAGACCTACAGCTCCACCTGCTTTTGCCCCATGCTCCAACTAGACCTACAGCTCCACCTGCTTTTGCCTCATGCTCCAACTAGACCTACAGCTCCACCTGCTTTTGCCTCATGCTCCAACTAGACCTACAGCTCCACCTGCTTTTGCCCCATGCTCCAACTAGACCTACAGCTCCACCTGCTTTTGCCCCATGCTCCAACTAGACCTACAGCTCCACCTGCTTTTGCCCCATGCTCCAACTAGACCTACAGCTCCACCTGCTTTTGCCTCATGCTCCAACTAGACCTACAGCTCCACCTGCTTTTGCCTCATGCTCCACCTAGACCTACAGCTCCACCTGCTTTTGCCTCATGCTCCACCTAGACCTACAGCTCCACCTGCTTTTGCCCCATGCTCCAACTAGACCTACAGCTCCACCTGCATTTGCCCCATGCTCCAACTAGACCTACAGCTCCACCTGCTTTTGCCCCATGCTCCAACTAGACCTACAGCTCCACCTACGTTTGCCCCATACTCCATCTAGACCTACAGCTCCACCT
>CM056382.1:47662627-47831050 GCA_029718625.1 Synaphobranchus kaupii | reverse complement strand
AATAGAACTTGAGCCAGCATTGTTGGGCTGGCTTTTATAAGCTCAGAATGGTGCTTTAGCATAAATTGGGTTTCTCAGGAGGAAATGTGAGCCACTAGCCGTCCACCCATTTGTTCTCTTCTCTCTTTTACACTCTGAACCTGAAGGTCTTCTACCCTGGGGAAACAAGACTGTAGTGGTGAAATGCTGGTCAATGCTATCGTTGCTTAGCATGTTCCTCCACAGGATCATTTTTGTTTCTCTCCGTGTTTAATCCCAGTTGTCGTGGTACCCTGGCTGTTCACTTTCACTTCCCATCCTGCTGTTGTAGGCTAGTGGGAGGAGCTTCTCCAGCAGCATGTGACTGACGGTTCTGTCCATGTTCCAGGTCCGAGGGAGGGCACCACAGCTCCACCAGGTCAGTGGGTGTACGTGAGCGACACCAGTGTCCAAATGGTACCAGAGTCCAGGGTCCTCAACTCTCAGGCCTACTTGCTCTTCTACGAGGAGCTACAGTAACTTTCTTCTCCTGAAAAGGTGTGGGGTGCACATCAAAGCATACTGCAGTGCATGCTGGGATCTCCAGTCCTCCCTCTGCCCCCCCTTCAATTGAGCAATATTAGGCACATGTATGTGCATTTCTCTCATATGAATTAAGGCCCATGGCGGTTGCTTCTTCATGCATAGCAACGAAAGCATCATCATCATCATGTATATAGAACAAAACAAGAAAAATAATGGCAGAGGAAACTTTTGTAAAGTTTATTTATATTTTACAGTCTGAAGTGCTAAATATGAACATTACAATATTTTTTGTAGAAAGTATAAACGTGTGTTTATTTTTAAAGTGTGAATGCCAAAGATTTAGTAAACAGATGAGTGAGAGAAAAGAAGAACATCCCTAAGAAGAGTGCCAAATTGCCTGTTCTGATCCGGTTCTGATCCGGTTCTGACCCTGTTCTGAGGATAAAAGGGCAGCCCGGATTGTGTCCAGCCATGGGTCTGTTACAGGTGCTAGGCTGCGTTCACAGCGCACCTGGAAATGGGTCTGCTTTTCTGCCTGTACATGAAGTGCAGATGGTGCTGCTAGCGATAGTGAGCACTCTTGTTGGAAGCTTGTTATGAACAGTTGTTAATGAACCAGAGATTACAAAGCGAAATACAAAGCACCATATGCACATAGTCATCGAATGTATTTGAATAACTAGTGGTGGTTGTACATTGCATTTTCTTAATTAGCAACACAAGCAATAAAGACGCTATACGGCATCTCTGATTGCTTTGTGAATTGTACAGTAGAAGCATTTCACATTTGCTTTTGCATCTATTACCAATGAGAATAATAAGAGTTTTATAGCTAGCTATTAAGGTTAGTTTGTTTAGGTTAGCCTTATAACAAGCACTACACAGCGTTATCAAATATTTATGTTAAATAGATATGTAAATCTAAATACCTGAGTCTAAAAACAGTTCATCCAAGTGATATAGGGATCATGTGTGCCGTCAGCCAGTCCCAAACCTTTTCATCTTGGAGCCTCATAAAATGATTGATAATGATTAACTGTGGAAGCCTTATCCAACACCAACCACAGGATGGTATGAAGTGGCTATTTAACACATGAGCATGGAAGCATGTCTGAATCATGTCATAATATCATGGATATATATATACAAGATGTGTAGAATATGCATATTTAATAATTACCACCAATAACAATATTATTTTTTGAACATCTAAAATATATCATTGACAAAATATGAAAATACAACAAAATATTCTAAAAAAGGAAATAATCCTCCATTTTGCAGAGAACATGTCCTGCGACTACATGGGAGGATTCCATTTTGGGAATTCCATTTTGGGATTTCATTAGCTGATGCTAATTCCCATGTACAAGCAGACAGTGTCCCATTGTTGTTCATACTGTATGTGTATCAACTCTCTATGGCAATCACATGAAATAGCTGTGAATTATGTTCTTCGGATGTTATACCCAAATACACAGTAAAGGTGTGATGTGATGTTGTAATGCAGGGATGGGCAGGAGGGCCATATCTTCTGTCCCCATATGAAGTGGTTTACTGTGGTTTAATGTACAAGTGAACTGGCATTTGTGTCCATAGCTAGTTAGGTAATGGGGTTGCCCATCCCTGCTGTAACACACGTGTGTGTCCCAGCACATAGTCTGAAGCAGAGGTTTTGAAATGGTAGCAGTGGAGAGGTGCATGTGAACGTAGCTCGTGCATCCTCAGAGCAGATAATGAACATGGAGAATCCCATCCCACTCATGCAAGGACCGACTACTCTCACAGCGGTCCTCACCTCTGGACATCAAACAAGGCTCTCTCTCTTTCTTTGCTTTTTTTAATAACTTTTTTGTTCTACAGGGATCTATCTGAAGCTTTAGGAAACATTCATTTGTATCCCTGAAAAAAATATGTTGCATTCTTTGTTTTGCTCCAGATTCCCTTAAAGTCAACTTTTCAAAAAAGAAATTACATGCAATGTCATAAGTGGATATGCGTATTTGTTGTACTTTTTTAAAATGCTAAATTATCAAAAGCTGGTAAAGATTATTCAATAGAAGAAATGGTTCAAGAATTTTTCTATATCTTTTCCACAGCAGCATGCCATAAGTTAGAACTTAACATCGGCATCCCATTTTAATATGACAGAAAATGTTATTTATGTATTTAATAAATAATTGGGGTTTGCAAGAAATCAACATTTATTTTCATCAACAAAACCTGTGTTTTCTCGCTAATCACAATGATACAGTTCAATATAATTGAAATCAGAGACACCTGTTAGCCTGCAGCTAATTACTGAAGTATTCAGGCTTGCTGACCTCATTCATTTCTGATGAAAGAACTTCATTAGTGTACTGTGGAAAAGAAGGTTTTTAAGATTACCTTTCTTAGGACTGTTAAATGGTTTTGTGTGTAAATACAAATGTTAAAGGTTGCGATTGGCTAATGTGACCTAAGAACCTGGAATGTTTCAAAATACTAGGGTAGGAGCTTGGCTCAATTTACTTTTAAGGGAAATGTTTCATAATTAAAAATAAATTTCAAATCCTGACAGTCAATGAAAGCAATTATATTAAAAGTGAGAAATATGCACCAATGAATGGTACCTTGTTTGGCTCAGGCCTTTCCTAACCCAAAAGGGTTCTGGTTGAATATGTAATTACAAATTTGAATAGTGATCTTATTTCAAGATAAGTAAAGATATACATTTTTTAAATAAAGAGGAAGGAATACAGTGTGGGAGAAGACCAATGTTGTATTGAGGTTGTAAATCATCCTGTCCCTCACGTGCTTCCTCTGAAAACTACACAAGATGCTGTGTTGTGGCGCACTTGAATGTCAGTCATCTCTATATTGGGAGAAAGATGCACAAAAGACGTATTCTGATTTTGTTAGCCCTCGCCGTCATGCCAAATCGCATGGTGCCATTTTCCCCTCAGTCGGTGGCGACAATCCGTCATGACGGCGGGAAAGCAGTGCTGTTTGGGAGCAGGATGAGAGCTGGTGAAGAGGAGGTGGGTGTGGATCAGGAAAAGGGCAACGTCAGAACCATCCCGCCTGCTACCATGCATTCTCCCGCGCTGTGTGACACCCCAGTCAAGCCTACTGTAATATTTAAGCTGCAGTGACAAACCAAAATACTGAAATCTCTTGAAACATGCCTATTTATAAAAGGCAGGCCTTGGCCGCAGGATGTTTTCTTGAAGGTTAAAGATGATTTAATCTCAGTAATATGAGGCCCCCTTCATATCCCCAGAATGTATGTGTGAGACCACTTCTCCTTCCCTGCTATACTGGTCACTGCTGTCATAAGAGATATGGTTGGGAATGCTCATCTGTCTACGTCCCCTGACACATTAAAAACAAACAGGCTGTTGGGTTTTTTTTTTTTTTACCATCCCCCCCCCCCCCCCCCCCAGGGGCACTTCTAACAAGTTTTCTACCAGGGATGCAATGTGACTGTCTGCTTGATTACATCACTGCCTGACACGTTAATCTGAGAAAGTTTGTTTTGTTTTTTTGTTTTTTTTAGTGGTGAGCATGATCAACTCCTTGACTCACAGTACTAACCTATTGTCTGGTGCTATCACCTGATGATAGGTTAGTGGTCTCTGTGAACAATTACAGTCACTTATCAGATGCTCTTATCCAGAGCGATTTACAAAAATAACAGAAATTGGCACGCCATTGGCCTACCATACACAACTATAAGCTGGCTTTCTAGCCTTCTAAAGACTAATGTCCTCAACCTCTCACTTATTGGCTACAATACAAAAACCAAAAAGCTTATGGGGTATATGCTGCAACATGGCTAGATGCTTAATCTCCAGACTAAGAATGTCAGAGGGAAGTGCTCACTGTAGTGGCTGCACAACATCTTTTGGAGCACTGTGGTGATTAGCTAAAGGGCAAAAGTATTTAAAATGGATTTGATTGAATGTGTAACAGTTCCAGGGTTGATCACCCATCATGTACACTAATACATTAACTTGGCATTCTGATATTTCAGTTAATCTTCAGTTAGTCTTTCCAGCAGCAGTTCAAAATCTTTTAAACCTATGGATCCAATTGGGCCAATTATAATGCGGTGATGCATCGCAAGGTTAAGGGAGTGTTTTTATGCAAATAGTAGATCAAAGATGATTGGTTGCTTCAATAGAAATCCAGAATCTACGTCAGATCTGGAGCCAAATCTAATTGGCTTGTTTTAACCCCGGTGATTTTTTTTTCTGGATGAAATGTGGCAAAATGTCATATTTTATACATTTTATATTTTACCACACTTAATTGGGACACGTCATGCGACCAAGCATTTAATAAAACTTAAAACAAATAAGTGGGGGCCTTTAAATTTAATGTATGTTTTACATTGGTCCAGTCCCAGACAGTTTTTGTGTAGCATGACGGATATTTTACAGTTTTTCTCAATCGCTAACACTAACATATGGTTCAATGAGCAAAACATCCCAAACCATTATATCAGCTACCAAAAGAAAGACTCATTTTGTAAAATTATAAAAACAATTCACCTGTTTTCAGACAAATTGCAAATGTGTTAAACCCTACACACAAGTCTCTTCATAAAGGTTCTAGAAAGCACTGCCATTCAATATAGAAAACTCCACTAATTACAACGCAACACAATTGGCACACAGTCCTCAAGGTGCAAACATTAACATGCTAAATTGTTCAATCAACCAGAACTTTGGGATGAATAAAAAGGGCTACAAGTGAGTTCATTTGTTTTGGAACAATGGATTGCCAACAATGGAGAGAGAGGACGAGGAAACATTACCTATAAAGACGTTAAGACTTTCAATTGACTTAACTTAAAATCAAAATGAAGCCATGTGGCCATTCAGTATTCTTTAGGCACACTGGGCCCTAACCCCATAAATAGCTTTCTTCTGGGTTTCTCCTCTCCATGACAGGAGACACCATGAGAGCTTAGTTTTGTCCATAGACAAGCAAGCGCCTCAACGTGGCTTTTAATTGCCTAAGGATATCCCCCTTTGGTACCTGTGGAGGGGGAGCGGGCAGCATTCCTAAATCAGGTCAATCAGAACAGGCCTCTTTATAACAATGTAATATTGTGTGGACTATGAGCAAGTTTGCCTTATCAAATTATACTGTCTCAGTAATCTAAAAACTAGACAACCGACAGACAGGTACAGGGCATTCAGAGTTTTGTGGTCTAAAGCAAGAAAATACACTTCAAGTAAGGGGGGGGGGGGGGTTCTGGCAAGAAAATATTTCCAAATATTGGAAAGAATACAAAACAATACTTCTCAGTTCTAACAAACTCAATGCAGAAAGATGTGTCTCTTCATATGGAAAATATGGACATGGATTCAATCACAATAAAGTTTTTATTTAATTTTCAATTTGTGTTTTAAGCTATTTATTTTTTATTACCCTACTTCTGCAAACCATTTCATTATTATGAATAGCTTTCTATTTATCATTTTTGTGCAGGTGATACAACTGCTTTTTATGTGTGTAGGGCAGGGATACTCAAGTCTCTCAAGGCCAGTAATACTGCTTTTCTACCCGATAGTTAATTGATCGATTAAAGCCACTGATTGGCCAGAGATTTATGGGTGCCCCAAGTTTAAATCAATCCTGATTAGAGGGGAAAGAATGAAAACCAGCAGTACTATTGGGCTCCAGTGCCAGATTTGAGTATCCTTTGTATAGGGTACTTCCCACAGATTAAGAAAAAAAAACTATGGTACAACATACCATTATAAAACTATGCCACATGTCTGTGGTTCTAATATCTACACTGATTGCAGCATGTGACAGTGTGGGATCATTTCTGCCAATCATTATTAAGTGGCAATTGACTTATCAATGTGGATGACTGGGGATGTGCGCTCAAAGACGGCTCTACTGGCCTCATGCTGAGGGATGACTGAAATGCAGGTGGGAAACTGCTTTGGAAAATATGGAGACCCTAGTCATTACATGTCACTACCCATCCCACCTCTTGGGGATTTTGTACAAACGGGCAAAAAACAAAAGTTTGTACAAACGGGGCGGCGAAAAAGACTCCAGAGCTTCAAATTCAGTTTTTACGAGGCCGTGGAAAGGCAATGGGTGACGTCACAGTGGCTTTGTCCATATTTTTATACAGTCTATGGTAGAGACACAGGACGCTGAGAGACATGCGACAAAGGTTGCACGGTTGGATTCAGCGTTGTGGCTCGCAATGAGCATGGATAGCTGTACAGCATGATAAAGCATGTAAATTTAGCATAACTGCACATTTATTTTTATAGTTCCTTTTATGCTTGTTTTGTCATTCCCCAAAACATCAGGGACACCTACACGGGAACATTCCTTGTTTTACATGCAAAACATGAAATTTTCTTATTTTACAATCATTTTGGGTGTTATGTGGGGGGGAAAAGTGTTTTTTAGGCATCTCAACAAGGAGAGAAGGTGTGAAGGTTTGCAAGTTATAGCCCAAACAGCTTTCTGTATAGGCCTACTTGCCTGTACTGTCAGTACTAAAAATGCTGTCCCACTAAGAAAGCAGATGCCTGCTCCATTGATGCCCACAAAGGCAGTTGCCTTCGAAGACAGCTGCTGTTGTGGGCACCCAAGGTACTCTCACAAATGGAACTCCCCTATGATAGCATCTACGTTCTTGCGCACAAGAGCAATTTACCTTGAAAGGACAAGTGTGCAAAAGTGTATAGCCTACTCACTGATACTTAAACATACAGTTGAAGTCGAAAGTTTACATACACCTTAGCCAAATCCATTTAAACTCAGTTTTTCACAATTCCTGACATTTAATCCTAGTAAACATTCCATGTCTTAGGTCAGGTAGGATCACAACTTTATTTTAAGAATGTGAAACGTCAGAATAATAGTAGAGAGAATGATTTATTTCAGCTTTAATTTCTTTCATCACATTCCCAGTGGGTCAGAAGTTTACATACAAACAGTCAGGTTTGTAGGCCTCCTTGCTCGCACAAGCTTTTTCAGTTCTGCCCACAAATTTTCGATTGGATTGAAGTCAGGACTTTGTGATGACCACTCCAATACCTTGACTTTGTTGTCCTTAAGCCATTTTGACATAACTTTGGAAGTATACTTTGGGTCATTGTCCCATTTGGAAGAGCCATTTGCGACTTCCTGGCTGATGTCTTGAGATGTTGCTTCAATATATCCACATAATTTTCCTTCCCTCATGATGCCATCTATTTTATGAAGTGCACCAGTCCCTCCTGCAGCAAAGCACCCCCACAACATGATGCTGCCACCCCCGTGCTTCAAGGTTGGGATGGTGTTTTTCGGCTTGCAAGTCTCACCCTTTTTCCTCCAAACATAAAGATGGTCATTATGGCCAAACAGTTAAATTTATGTTTCATCAAACCAGAGGACATTTCTCCAAAAAGTAAGATCTTTGTCCCCATGTGTAGTTGCAAACTGTAGTCTGGCTTTATTATGGCGGTTTTGGAGTAGTGGCTTCTTCCTTGCTGAGCAGCCTTTCAGGTTATGTCGATATAGGACTAGTTTTACTGTGGATATAGATACTTTTGCACCCGTTCCCTCCAGCATCTTCACAAGGTTCTTTGCTATTGTTCTGGGATTGATTTTCACTTTTCGCACCAAAGCATGTTCATCTCTAGGAGACAGAACACGTCTCCTTCCTGAGCGGTATGACGGCTGCGTGGTCCCATGGTGTTTATACTTGCGTACTATTGTTTGTACAGACGAACGCGGTACCTTCGGGCATTTGGAAATTGCTCCCAAGGATGAACCAGACTTGTGGAGGTCCACAATTTTCTTTCTGAGGTCTTGGCTGATTTCTTTGATTTTCCCATAATGTCAAGCAAAGAGGCACTGAGTTTGAAGGTAGGCCTTAAAATACATCCACAGATACACCTCTACTTGACTCAAAAAATATCAATTGGCCTATCAGAAGTTTCTAAAGCCATGACATCATTTTCTGGAATTTTCCAAGCTGTCTAAAGGCACATTCAACTTAATGTATGTAGAATTCTGACCCTCTGGAATTGTGATATAGTGAATTAAAAGTGAAATAATCTGTCTGTAAACAATTGTTGGAAAAATTACTTGTGTCATGCACAAAGTAGATGTCCTAACTGACTTGCCAACACTATAGTTTGCTAACATGAAATCTGTGGAGTGGTTAAAAATGAGTTTTAATGACTTCAACCTAAGTGTATGTAAACTTCCGACTTCAACTGTAACTAACACTTAATGGCACATAGCCAAAGTGACAAAACAGGCATGTTTCCATCGCTACTGGTGGAAAAAAGTGTTGTAACTTTCTAATCATGCTTTAAAAAGTCGCATAAATAAGTAAAAATATAATTATTATTTGTTATTGTCATAGGCTAATCATTATGATGAAATTGAAAAGTATACATTACCAAAAAATCTCACAGATGTGTAACTTGACCTGTTTTGCAGCTATGCAAGGCTTGTAAACATCCTAGATAGGTAACGTGTCTTATTTTGTTTCAATTTGTATTGTTTCTGACGAGTTGCTTGGTGCATAGGTGTGACCTGCGTGCTCCGTAATTACAGTTGGCAACCAATACCTAACAAGTTGTCACTTTTAATGATAATAAACGGCAAACGCTACAACTAGGCTATCGGATTGTTGGTATCGATTGAGACCACAGAACTAGTTCTGCGATTGAGACGGTGGGGGCTTGGGACAAGAGCAAAGATTTTAGATATAAGACAAGATACGCAACTGGCGCTTTCCCCCATTGGATCTTTTGTCCGCACAAGAGGAAGTGATCAGGCATGCGCAGTAGTGTTTTCAGTTAGCGTAGCCAGAGATTTTGGGGGAGGGTCTCTGGCGTAGCAACTAAAGTTACATAACGTATGCTTAGAGTGGCGTGCATGTGACCAGCGCTAGCCGGATTTAAAGTTGGTTTTCGTTGTATAGTCAAAATCATAACGGGTTGTAAGTAGTAGTATTGTGTCCTGACAACCTAAGCATATAATCTAAAAATAAAAGGGAGATTTCGTCTGTCTGATAATGACCCCTTTAGCGAATTGTTTTGTAAAAACTCCATTGACCACCAGTCATTCAATGAGCGCATGTTGTCTGTCTAATAAGTTCCAAGTGCGGACGTTACAGCCCCGAAGTTGGACCTCTTGCTCCGCCTACCCTCTTTGACAAGAGGTCAGGGTATTTCCTTTTCCTTTGTATTTCCGGGTCGAAACATTCTTGCCGCCATCTTGTCTGCAAGGCGGAGAAGAAGCGGCTTGGAGGAGGTGGGAGCAATACATCGAGCTCGTATTTTAACGATTCGTTACATATAAACCTATATAAAACGACAGACAAATACATATATTTGCAGTTGTATGCAAACAAGTACACATATATCAGTTCAAAGGTAAAGATGTTCAACTTTATCCAGTCTGTTTTTTTTTGTTTTTTTTTATTATGCGCCGGCGAGGCCCCGAACTGGGGTAGCTCGCCAGCAAGATACACTAACGTTAACGGAGTTTGTCTGATTTTGGTTGCAAGCAACATCGCGTTAATCGGATATATTCCGTAGATCGCTTGCTTACATACTTTTAACTTAGCACACTCATTGTATAATTGCATTAACCAACGGCATTTGCAATTTTTTGCTAGCTAAGTTAATGGCTACTGTATCTTAGTTAACCTTATTTCTAATGTTACTGTAACGTTGGTGTTTTCGCGTCGTAGGGTTGGATAGCTAACCGGTTTTAAGCAGTGAATCAGAAATTAGCTGTTGTATCTCCCTGGCGCGTTATTGCCTTATAACTGGCCAATTCTATGAAAAGTAACGTTTTTTGTAGGTAACGTTAGCTAACGTTAGCTCAATAGCTATCACTAACTCAAAGGTAACTAACAAGCCCCGAGCAGAATTTTTTTTCGTCATTATGCTCTTAGTTCTCCTGGCGCAGCTAAGTGCTTTTAACGCTAGTTGCTAAACATAGAAAATGCATGCTGTATTAAAGTACTGTGCACTCATGTCAGTTAACTAACTGCATTAGTACTGAGTTTGCAAAAATGCAGAGATCTGCACACGACAGCCACAAATTTGGATTTTGAATGTGGGTTAAAGCTGAAGACATTAAAGAGTCCCTGTCTCTGGGCTTACTCTCAAATAATGTAGTTGTGTAGGACTCGCACAACCACACTAGAAATGTGCAGTTTAAATTTAAACGCGAGTGCACATAATTGCTCCTGTGAATATCCAGAGGTATAAACAAATATTCCACATGTAACCTCGGGCCCTTAAATAGTTGCCAGTGCCACTGCTGTAGGTAGTAATGAAATTGTAGTAAAATCTGACTTGTTGCCCTTCAGGATCTTTGGTGGTTAACCAAACGGTATGGGTATGGTGCTATCTGCTTTAAATGACAGTTTAATATTATTATACGACTAACAGTATTATTACTTCATGGTGACCTTTTGCTTACACCCAAATGGTCAGCTAAATTCATATGCAAATCATATTGCTCTTAACCCTTTCATGCATGAATTATTACAAAGCGGAGCAATATTTTTTTCACATCAAACTCCGCATGCGTTTCACCCGCCTAGGTCACAGAAATGTGCCCAAAATGGCCCCTTTGAAAACAGACCACACATGCAGATTACAACTCTTAATGCATGATGTCCACTTCAGTGGACAGAAGGTTTTTCGTATACAATACAAGAACTACTGTGATTTTTTTCGTTACAAATATAACTAATTCTGCTCCTTGCATCTTCCCTAATAAGAATATATTTGTAACATGCTCTGTTCTCTAGGAATAGAAGGTTTTCACAGCTACACCAGAGGGAGTTTGTATGTTTCAACCTCCACCTGCCATTGTGACCGTCACTCTATCAAAACTAGAAAAGCCAATAAAATGTAACAAGTTTGAGCATATCAAAATTTAGGCAAAGGTGCAAGGAATCTGCTCTGATATTTTTTGGAGATGACAAATGTTTTTGACTGTTAAAATAGATTTTGAAAAGCCTATCCACTGTAGTGGACTCCATGCATGAAAGGGTTAAGGTATATTTATATAAGGGACTCCAAATGCAAAACTGGGGGTTTATCAACTCTCACATATTTAGCAATGTCCTGGACACGTTCTGCTAGTGTCATGTGATTTAACATAGTTATTGCAGTCAGTTGTGGTAATGCCTCCAGTGTTCATAGCCCTCCATGGTTACCCAGTATAGGTAGATTTATAACCTTTTGCCATGGTCTTGTGTTGTCTTTTGCAGATTCCAGCTGCAAGAACCACAAGGAGAGATGTGGGATCAGGGTGGACAGCCCTGGCCACAGTGGCCTTTGAGCCAGCAGCAGTGGATGCAGTCCTTCCAACACCAACAGGATCCAGGTGAGGGGTCACCTGCAGCTCCAAAGCCAGGCACCTTCGCCAGTTAATGACAGGCACTGCTGGCTGCTACAACACACAAGTAACTCACACCAGCTACCAACGTACACAGAAGAGCCCACACACAAGATATTCACACTATATTCTGGACAACAAGAAAAGAAAACCTGAAACAAACATGAGCCAGAATACCCCCCTCTGAAAATATTAGCTGTTGGTCAGGTGAAAATGTACCGTTAGTTAATGATTGTCATTGGTGAAAGGAACTTTGGTGGTTAATCATACAGGGCTGGGTACGGTGAGTTTCTGAGGGTGTTGTGTCTTTTTATGGCTTCAGGCCAGGTGGACTGGGCAGCACTGGCCCAAGCCTGGATCGCTCAGAAAGAATCAACAGGTACCCCAGTGGACCAGCCGGCCCTTCAGCCGAATGGGCAAGAGGTCCAGAACCTGGAGCCGGTGCCAAACAACCATGGAAACTTCCAGAATGACCCGTCATTCACTCGGGTGTGGCAGCCAGGTGAGGGAGTGCATTGTTTATTTATTTTTGTCTCGGGCGCAGTGGTGTGAAAGCACTGCAAGGGACTCCTAACATTTAGTTTATTCCTCTTTTAAGGCCCATCCACACCAAGAACGATAACTATAACGATGTGAGCATCCACACTAAGAATGATAACTATAACGATAACGATGTGAGCGTCCACACCAAGAACAATAACTATAACGATGTGAGCATCCACACTAAGAACGATAACTATAATGATAACGATGTGAGCATCCACACCAAGAATGATAACTATAACGATAACGATGTGAGCATCCACACCAAGAATGATAACTATAACGACAACGATGTGAGCGTCCACACTAAGAACGATAACTAGAACGACAAAGATGTGACTGTCCACACCAAGAACGATAACGATGTGAGCATCCACACCAAGAACGATAACTATAACGACAACGATGTGAGCGTCCACACCAAGAACGATAACTAGAACGACAAAGATGTGAGCATCCACACCAAGAACGATAACGATGTGAGCATCCACACCAAGAACGATAACTATAACGACAACGATGTGAGCGTCCACACCAAGAACGATAACTAGAACGACAAAGATGTGAGCATCCACACCAAGAACGATAACTATAACGACAAAGATGTGACTGTCCACACCAAGAACGATAACGATGTGAGCATCCACACCAAGAACGATAACTATAACGATAACGATGTGAGCATCAACACTGATGAACGATAACGTTCTGTAAACAGTGGCTCCAAGCATGCTCTACGGGCTCAGCTGTGTCTGCTGCTTGTAAATTTTGATGGATTTTGATTGGCTATCGGTGTTTCTATCGTTCATTAAATCGCTCTGAAAGTGATCCCAACGATATTGTTCGTCACTGTCGTTATAGTGTGTGGTTTGGACTCCGCCATCCACTTGAGTTAGAGTAGTGCACTGTGAACCAGAGGCTATTTTACACCCTACAGGCCACACCATACTATGGCAGAGCTAGCACTGATCGAAGGACTGGAGTGACTGGATGACAGCTGTTTTTTTTTCTAGTGCCTGGTGTGTTTTTGGAAGGAACTAGTGCAGTGCAGTGCTAACCCAAGGAACCCTGACGGGCTTTAACCGTCGCTACCCATGTTTTTTTTTTTTAAGTGTAAATCATCAGCTCATTGAATGAGCTTAAAATTCCTGGAAGACACTGGACATCTCTTAAATATTTGTTTTTCTCTTGTGGAATGTTTGAATGAACCACACAATTTTCCCTGTATGATGAGCTGTTTCTCTTTGAGGGTGTTCCTGTCACTGACCAGGCTATTTTACCTCACTTTTTCCTTCCCCTTTTCTCTCCTCCTTCCCCAGATTGGGGAATGCACAACCAGCCCCCTCCCCCGCCCCCTGATCAGGCCTGGATCCCCCCTGGGCCCGGCCCCATGGAAGTGGCACCCCCCCTCTGAGGACAGCAACAGTCAGGACAGTTTGGAGTTTGGGCCCGACACCCTGCATGGGGCATTCCCTCAGAACAGCCACAGCTTCTCAAACACGCCCGACAGCTTCTCCATGGCCCCCATGGCCGTCAATCAGTTTGACTACCAGGTACAGAGCAGCGCTTGTACCTGGATGTACGTAACTATGTCGTTGTGTATAACTTCATTTTAAAGTACTTTAATTTTTTTATTGAAAGATTTTGGGCATCATCTAGATGAGCTTTGTTTTCTATAAATTATGTGCCCTGGGTCAAAATATGTATTGTCATCAGCGGTTGGCATTTTTGTTTTGAGGTTGTAATTGCTGATGCTGGGATTGTGTTCAATTTTGGGGTTATTCAGACTTTATGTAGTGAGGGATATTGTTTTTTTGTTGTGTAATTGATATTCTACTCTGGTAATGTGCAGTTTTTTTGTTGGGTCCATGAATTGTGGGAATCTGACCTTGAAAGGTGTGTGCTAAGCCGGTGAGCATGGGCTGTGGCGTTACTGATTCTTGGTCCTCTTCTTTCACCAGCACGGGGCTGCTGCTTTTGGACCCCCCTCCTCAGGGTTCCACCCCCCGTACTGGCAGCAGGGCCCCCCCCAGACCAGGCGGGACAGACCACCGGCTTTCCGCGAACGTCAGAGGTCCCCCATCCAGCTGCCCAAGCAGGAGCCCCCAGCTCTTGGTTAGTGTCTCCTCTGCTCTCAGTGGTACAGCTGTATGGCTTTCTCTCTTTAGGGATCAAGGATTGGATTTGCTGCCACTGAGTTGGTACCATCTGCCGAAAGCCATTCTTGACTCTCCAATGTACATTACACTCATTCACACACAAGGCACACCTGCACAGACACGTACACACAAATGCATACACAGGCACCCACGCCCAGGCGCACAGCGTTTAACCCTCTCCTTTGTCCTCCAGATGCAGTGAAGCGGCGCACTCTGCCAGCGTGGATCAGGGAGGGGCTGGAGAAGATGGACAGAGAGAAGCAGAAGAAGCTTGAGAAGGAGAGAATGGAGAGGCAGAGAGCAGAAATGGCTAAAGATGACAAGAGAGAGAGCAATTTGGAAGAGGAGGAAGGCGATGGACCTAGACTGCCTCGAAAAAGCAAATTTGTAAGTGCTGCTTGTACACCTCAGGGCTACGGTATGTGTACACTGGAAACACTTCTGCTGACAAGCATCATGCGCGGCCATAAACACACCATGATTAACACACAGCGCACTGCATAATTAGCACAGTGTAATTAAGTCTTACTGGAACATTGTGTGTTGGTCTGTAGTCTGCCAAGCTTTTCATCTGAACCGGAGGAGCATTGGCTTCCTGTTAGTAACTGTTTCGCTCTGGTTTCTATTGGCACTTTCGTTTTGTGACCTCACTCAGACGGGGTTCTAAGGCTCATGGATCCCTGTGGGTCTGTAGTGGAGTCCTAAGGGGTCGTCTATAAAAAATACGCATTATCCCCTTTTAAAAATGTTCTCCTCTTCAAGAATTCATAGGTTGAGTTTGAGATTAAAAATATTTGAATATTCTGAGAATGTGACCTTGTAAATGTTCCTAGTAAAACATTTTACAGCGAAAGCGCTCATCTTTGGGGACCCTTGTCATACAGGACAGTGATGATGAGGACGAGGAGGAAGAAGAAGAGGAGGAGGAGGAAGAGGATGTGCGAGTTCCCATGAGACAGAAGGAATTGATGAGCCGGAGTCCATCCCCTCCTGTGGAAGACCAGAGCGAGCCAGAGCTGACGGAGGAAGAGAGAGAGTTCCAGCTGGTCAGTGTTTGTCACGTCACCCATGTCTGACTTGTGATTGCCGGGAATGTCCACCGCTTGCTTTCGGGTGGTGCACTTTCCGTTTGGTCACTCGAGACTGAAGCTAACGGGGAAAAACACAATCTTTTCTTGCTGATTACAACAGATGATTTTGACCAAAACCATCCTAACGGAAGTGTTGTTGGAGGTCACCAATGAGGAGATCTACCACATGGCCAAAGAGACCCACCGCAAGGCAACTAAAGGTCAGTTCCATGGCCGGCTGACCCTCACACACCAGCCTCATCCCTGTACAAAACTCATCCTCACAGCTCAAATGTTAAAGTAGATTTTTAAACCCTGTATTCAAGCCTGAAGTAATTGAAATCATCTGTGCATCTTTTGTAGAACAGCTCTGGTGTTCATTGGCCTACTGTGTACTGTGAAGCAGAGTTAGAGAGACATTGTCAGCCATTTTTCCTGCTGCTAATGCAATGGACAGAAACTGGCATACAGAAAGAACAGAAACATGAAAAGTCTGAAGCAGGCAAAGTGACGAGCCTATTTCCTCATCCTGGAGAAGTTTTTTTGCCTTTTTTTTTTTTGCCTTTTTGTGACAGTGACTGGTGTGAGCGTTGTGCTGCTAACTGCCCCCTGGGTGCACTTAGGCTGGCACCAGGAGGAAAGTGCTTTTAGTGCAGAGTGCCGCAGGCTGCTCCCTGCCATACGGTGAAATGCGCTGTGATCTGCATGTGAGGAGGACTGTTTGCTAATCTTCTCTTCTCTCCTTTGTAAAGGCAGCACTGCGCCGTGCGTTTTATCTGTGCCCCACTCCCCACCCCCCTTCTCTAGACTCATGCCTTTGAAAGTGGTGGCTGTATGTTTTAACATGTTGTTCCTGTTGTTGATGTGAATCAAAGCTCCTGCCAAACAGCTGGCACAGTCAAGTGCACTGGCTTCTCTGACCGGCCTCGGTGAGTGTGACCCCGCCCACGTGTACGGGAGGGTGAGGGTGGGGCGTGGTGGTTGAGGTGGGAGGGGGGGGGGGGGGTTTAAGAGCAGGCTTGTCTTCTCCTTCACTCTCCTAGACTGCCTTATAGATTGATCTGACAGCCTCACCCTGCATTTGAGCTTGACGTCTACAGCGTCCTCGTTGGCCAGCTGAGTGGCTCAATTAGGGTCAGGCTTGCCCCTGCAGTGTTTCTCTATGCTGTTTAAACTAGAAGCATGCTTACAGTGAGTGGGCTTGTACGTGAATGGGCTTTTATGCATGGTTTTAGACGGCCAGAGCAGGACGGGAGGGATGTGGGGTGGGTGTGTCCGTACTGCGTCGTTCTGTTGTAAAAGGGGCGGGGCTTTGTTGCCACAGGGGGACTAGGGGAGTATGGTTCCGATGAGAGCGAGGAGGAGGAGGAGGAACGCAGTGCCGGGGGGTCGGAGTCGTCCGACACAGACGACGAGGAGCTACGACATCGCATCCGGCAAAAACAGGATGCCTTCCGCCGCCAGGAGAGGGAGCAGCTGCTACTGCAGCAGGAGAGATACGCACTGGAGGGACAGCGTTTATATGGTGAGGGGAGCAGACTTGACCATGGTTGGTAAGGGGAGGGAGGGTCCTTGCACAGATGCTTATTGTGGTAGGGGGAATGGGGTAGGCTCATGTGAAAGGGTGTGGGCATGGTACCTGTTTGTCTGCTATGAAAAAATGGGAGTGTAACTCAATTGAAAACAATGCTATGGTAAAAATTACTGTCAATCTCCAAAAAGAGTTATTTAAAGATTGAATTGTAACAGAGGCCTCTTTTTGTCATGTATTCCTCCCACAGAAGATATGGCAGCAGGGGAGAGAGGGGGCAGAGACAGGGGGGATGATGATGATAATGATGATGAGGAGGAGGAGCAGGCAGGCAGCCCAGAGAAACAGGAAGTGAGAGAGAGGGAGGCGGAGCTGGCTTCAGAGAGGCGCAGGTCCCGCAGCGACCCAGAGGTCAGCGAAGTCAGGCGGGCAGGCCCTGGGCGGGAGCGGGCGGGGCGGGGCGGAGGGAGCGGCAGTGCCACGCCCAGCGAGGCCCGCAGCGGGGGCAGCAGCTCACGTTCCAGCTCCAGCAGCTCCTCCAGCCGCTCCTCGTCCTCCTCGTCCTCGACCTCGGGCTCCTCCCGCAGCTCCTCCCGCTCCTCCTCCCCACCGCGGCGGAAGAGGAGGCGCAGCAGCCGGTCGGGCTCCCGATGGGCGCGGCCCCGCAGCCGGAGCCGCAGCCGCAGCTCGCGCAGACGGCACGGCGAGAGTGAGCGCGACAAGGGCCGTGAGAGGAGGCGGGGCAGCCGGGCCCGCAGCCCCGCGCGCCGGAGGAACCACTCCCGCTCCCGCGAGCGCCGGTCCAGCAGGGGGCGCAAGAGCAGGTCCAAGGACAGGGGCAGCCACAGCCGGAGCCGGGAGCGTAGGCGCAGCCGGGAGCGCAAACGCAGCCGGGAACGCAGCCGAAGCAGCCGGCGCAAGCAGAAAGGTGTCAGCAAAGACAGGAGCCGCAGCTGCGAGAAAGACAGGAAGAAAAAGGAGAAAGAGTCAGAGAGGAAGAAAGAGAAGCAGAAAACCAAGGAGAAGGAGAGAAGGCAGGAGAGGGAGAGTAGCTCCACAGTGCAGGAAGAGCGGAATGGTAGGTCTAAGAGGAGGAAGGAGAGCGAGCACACGGACTCCCATGGCGAGGCAGCCAAGCTCTCCCGGCAGGATAGCAAGGCTAGTAGGAAAAGCTCGGGTAAGCCCAGCAGGAAGTCGTCCGACTCGGAAACGAGCAGGAGCAGGTCTCCTTCCCCTCAGCTTAGCAAGGAAAAGAAATCCAAAAAGTCCAAACGTAGTCGTTCAAGATCGACGGAAAAATCTCACAAGTCTGGTAAGAAGGCAAGCCGCAAACACAAGTCTAAGTCGCCATCAAGGTAGTATTCCATTTTTTTATATATTCCTTTCCGCAACTGTTCTTGTGTTTTTCTGTGTCTTGAAACCCTGTGTAGCCAGTGCTTTTCCATCTGATTTTATTGATGACAGTTTGTGGTATCTGTTGTTGTTTTACAAGGAAACAAGCCACCTTTTTAACTATAAAAAGAAAATTGTACTAAAAAATAAAAAAAATCCCTGCATAGCACCATTGTCTTTGTAGGAGGAAGAGAGCCCCAATAAAGCCCCCTACAGAGCACACTCTGGGGCAGCAGAATGATTGTTTGTCTGCAGATTTCTTAAGCTTCATCTGTCGTAGTCCGTCTGTGAAGTGCTCAATGTCTGTGTGACTGCTTTGAATGTTGACGCTGCTGGTATTGTAAGGCATGCCTGACATATTCAGTAATACCCCGTCCCTTTTCTCTTGCAGGTCAAACTCTCCCGCCCGTCGCTGGCGTTGAGGAGTAGTCCTCCCTTGATACGTGCACTTATTTTAAAATTCCATGAGTTTTAAAGGCTTGTCTCATTATAGAGGCAATGGTGTAGGTAACCTCACCCCTGCCCCTCCCCCAGACCCTGCTCCCAAACCCTCCCTCCCACCCCTACCCTCCCCTCCACACAGAAACTTTGTAAATAGGTGTAATATTTTTAAGGTCTGTCTGCAATACAAGACATTTTGAATGCTAGGTTTTGACTTGTACTACGCAAAGCCAAGGAGGGTTAGTTGTCAGTAGAATCTTGAAGTTGTAACATTTTAAAAACACAAAAAAGTGAAGACTCCACATATTGTAAATTGTTGTCCAATAAAAATGAGTGGTTCTGGCTGAGTTGTCTGTTTATATTTTCCTGGGAGGCCCAGAAGGCCCATTCTCCACTTGAGGCATTCTGGGAAATCACCTGCAGCAGAAGAGCTGAAGCTTTGGCTTATGTTGTATACTAGGCTGACCAGACGTCCTCTTTCCCGGGACGTTTATTCTTTTTTGGACCATAAATATCTGTCCAGGTGTGATTTACAAATTCCTAAACATGTCCAGTTAGATTTTTCTCGTTCCATAAGCTTTGTACAAACATACTAATAGCTTAGTATTATGTTCATAATGCCTGCCCAGAACTGTCTTAAAAAAAAAAAAAATTATTAAAAATTACATTACATTACAGGCATTTCGCAGTCGCTCTTATCCAGAGCGACTTGCACAACTTTTTTAAATCATGTTTTACATATCCATTTATACAGCTGGATATATACTGAAGCAATTCAGGTTAGGTACCTTGCTCAAGGGTACAACGGCAGTGTCCTACCTGGGAATCGAACCTGCAACCTTTCGGTTACAAGGCCAGTGCCTTAACCATTATACTACACTGCCGCCCAATATATGGCCACCCTGTTGTATACATGTCAAACTTGTGCACTTACATGATCAAGTCATTGATCTGGATATGGTTCTTCAAAGGTCCTGTCTCTTGCATGTAAACGTATATTATGTAAAAGAATGGTACCGCATGCTACATAAACTAATCGCTACGGGCAACCCAATCCGTATGAGCCACGGTTTGCTGCTGGCAATTTCATATCACGATAAGACACCCTCAGTAGTATTACTTGAGGTTTGGTGAATGGGGATATTTATGAAGGATACATTTATTATGCTAATATGTGTTGATTGGTGATTAGGAAAATAACTCAAATTGAGTACTCCCGAAGGCAGTGGCGTACCGTGGGCGTAGAACTAGGCCTTCTGTAAACTTACCTTTAACGGATGATCACTCTCAATCTGTTTCCGTTTACTTTTCCTGATTGTCAATCAAATAATTGATTCACTCAATAACCAAGAACAAGAAGTAAATTATTAGGCTACCAAGTTATTTTGAGATAGCATTATTGTTCTGTGCAACATAAACTTGTTGCATTTTTGTATATCGACATTTATGATGTTGTGTTATCATGCGAAGATTCTGACTTTTAAATGCTCCATGTTTAAATGTTCAACGTAGATTTTCGTAAATGAGTATTTCTAGCCTGTATTATGCGCTGCTCTCAACGATTCGAGACACTTAAGAGGCTGTCCTCTTTAAATGTATGCTTTCTAATGTTTAAATCGCTTTGACTAATTTTAGTGTCGTCTTAAAATTAATTACATTCTTTAACGCATTCAGATTATTGCCTGATCCTTGTTAAACAATCTTAAATTGTCTCTTTGTCGTTATAATTTCTAAACCATTATAGGCTACAAATTGGTCTTGATTATTCAGAGAATGAATGGATTGATTGTTAGGCTACTGAATCTAAATAAACGGAAACAAGTAATCCCCACTTTTTCCAACGCGCAGGCCGTCGCTACATATATTTAAGTGCTACCCATTTTATGACGCAAAGAAAAATACTAGCACAGAAAAACTTGATATACTCATTGATGTTTGTTATTCAGTTATTGAATTGGTTGATTGATAATTAAGAACTATAAGTAGAAACAGGTTGAGAGTAATATCCGTATAAAGGTAAGGTTACCGAAGAGTGGCAAACGCGTAGGAACTGTTGTGCGTCTAGTAAGTAGGTCCCAGTCGAGCATTTATGTCCGCGGAATGGCTCGGTCACATTGACAGTACAACTACACCGTACAGCTATAGTTATGTGCGTACAGCTATAGTTATGTGCGTACAGCTAACGTTAGTGTGAAAGGCAGGGCTTTACTTTTCTGGCAATTATGTATGCCACAAAACTGATACCTTTCACTTTGGGGCTCCGCGCTGGCGTGAAATCCCGACGTCTGACAAAATCTGTGGAAGTCACTTCAACTGTGTTTTTCTCGCAGACCGCCGTGCCCTGGAGGACAACAGAGTATGCACATTCTCCCAAACGTCAGGAGTTCTGGAGGAATATACCGCGAAGTGCCAAGTCCCGTACTATGAGGTATGCTAGCAGCCTAGCACCGTTGTGTGAGTTCGCTGCATTGCTACTGATAACTGGCCCGACTAAATAATGTGTTTATTGTGACTGCAACATGACTGGGTGTGTTTTGGTGTTTTAGTCAAGTTATTCAGCCCTTGATTGGTTGGCATCACGTTCACAGGACCCTGCATGGTCATAACGCCAAAAAACAAAAAGTCTTTACCAGTAAACTGTTCATGCTACTGTCGGAAAATATATCGGCTCTTTTTCTCGAAATTCTTTTTTTAAAACCTTTTTTTTTTCCGACGAATGCAGAACCAAGTTCAGTCACTTCAACTACAACATGCATAGTTTGTTAAATATGATCTTTAGACTCTTTGGCCTTCTGAGTTATGAGGCACTGGATTGCAGTGTTCCTCTGACTGCCCTCTTGTACTATGAATTGTTCTGCATGAAACTGACAATGCAGCAGCCAAGAAAACCACATTTAAAAAGGATAGGCCTAATCTTTCAGGCTAGAGAATGAATGTGGTTGAGGGGGTAGTTTAAGTAACAAATCTTGTTTTATGTTCTAAAGAGATAGAAAATAATATATATTTTTGGATAAGTGTATGTGTAATACATTTGCTACAATTGTTAAAAAGAACAGTGCAAAAGGAAATTGTCCATTTGGAAATGAAAAAGAAAAAAAAACAGAAATATAACAAGTGCCACGAGTTATGATCTGAATAGGCTAACACAATTGGTTTCCTTATTCCCAAATGTCAATCCTGTCTGAACCTCTCTCCCATGCATGCCTGGCGTGCACAGTGTCCACACTGCATCGCAGTCCACCCTGGACCCCAGTGAGACCAAGAAGTTCCAGCTGCTTGCCGACAAGTGGTGGGATGTGCAGGGTGAATTCGCCGCCCTCCACTCCATGAACGATCTCAGAGTACCCTTTATACGGTGCGTCCTTGCGTGAGTGTATGTGCTTCGGTAAAGAGCACCCCGGTTCTTATTCATAAAGCGTTAGTTTGTTTCACATCTTAATCAAATTCTTAACCAACATTTTTTTTTTTTTTTTTTTTTTTTTTTTTTGTTGTTGAGAAAGCCCAGATGAGTTTGTATGGCCTGTCGCTCCTGAGGGGGGTACAGTGTCCCTTATATGGGCCGATGTGAGGTGACACTGGAAAGCCACAGTCGTGAAGCTGTCTGCTGAAATATATCAGTTTCATATTTCTCCATGCGTCTCAGGCTCGGGCAGAGAAACGCCAGCGCTCCGCTAGGATAGAGGCCTAAGGATATGCTCTGCGGATCGAGCTGTAAGGCCTGGGAACACGGAATGCCTGTGCTAACAAGACGGAGAAAGAGAGGACCGAGAGAAAAGGGAACACAGAAGGAAAAGTCGTGAAAGAATGTGACAGTGTACTTGTGTGGATCCTGTGAAAGCTGAGTGGGGTAACACCAGCCCCACTGGCTCAGCATATTTCTGTCATCGTCCAAACCCATAGTTGTCATGGTTATTCACAATCCATCCCATAATGATCTGCCCCCCCCTCCCCCACGCTGTTGACATGACCAGTGAAGTGTGTGATTAGGTGAAGTGTATCTGCAAGGTTTAGCGAGAGGTGATTTAGACCTGCCCTCAGGGCCTGTTTAAATGAGGCCAGTGCTGCCACCGCTGTTGCTGTTGCTGTTGCAGTTGCAGTTCTTGGCTGCTGGCTTCTGGGCCTGTAATGCAGAAAGCGCAGTGGTGCAGGACGTAATCGGGCGCATTAGAAGCTCATGCCGAGACGGGGCAGGGTGGGAGAGGAGGGGTGAAGATCTAGATTTCTAGATTTCTCCTCACGGCCCCGCTCGAGTCGCCCGAGGTCACAGATCTTTAGCTGCGGTGCAAACACTGCGGTTTCGTTCACGGTAATGAGGGGGGGCACGTTCAACGTTCAGTTCCTTCTTAGCTCATCACCCGGGGGCGAGTATGGCTGAGGTTGCAAGGGCGGAGGTAGTGCTGCTGTAGAGGATGTGGGGCACCGGGCCCCACCCATCATGTGCAGCATACCCTCTGAAAAGGCGCATTCCTTTGGCTTCATGACAGATTAGTGTTCCCATTTCTAGATTCACAGCAGACGGTGATGGCATAATTGCCATACGTGTGACCTTTGACCTCTCTTTATAGGGACAATCTGCTGAATGTTCACGGTGGCCAGCAGTGGGGCAGACCCCTTTCTGGGATCAGGATACTGGATGTGGGTTGTGGAGGCGGACTGCTCACAGAGGTACTTTCCGCTCTTCGTGCACACTGCGTGTGCGCATCCGCGTCCGTGAGAATCGGTTTTTCTATGTGTATGAGTTTGCTGTAGTGCTGTCTG
This sequence comes from Synaphobranchus kaupii, assembly GCA_029718625.1. NCBI lineage: Eukaryota > Metazoa > Chordata > Actinopteri > Anguilliformes > Synaphobranchidae > Synaphobranchus > Synaphobranchus kaupii. The sequence goes on along the minus strand of CM056382.1, from coordinate 47,807,267 downwards.
TGTGAGAGGTGGGATGTCTGTCTGTGTGTTCTGGATGTGTGTCTGTGTGTCTGTGTGTATTAGGTGGGAAATGCTATTTTAAGCCTTTTGGTATAAAGTGCATGTAGATTCTCTTTGTAAGGAGAATAAAGTTGCATTATGGTGAATTCACCTTTGATCCTCTGGCAGTGTTTCTGGATGGTTCCATGAAATCTGCTCATAACAAGTCACATCCTCAGACAAAGGTCTTTTTATTGTTTTTTTCTTTATGAGTGAGTGGAGCAGGCGATGTCAGCCTTGCTCACACATTCTGAGCCTCGCGCCATCCGTCAGAGCTGGTTTGTGTCTGATGTCACACAGAATCCCATCACCCCTGCGCACCACAGGCCTGGAGCTCCCTCTGTTTAACTGTGGTTTTGACCTCCACCCACCAGGGGCAGTGGTGTCAAGGGGAGTTGTATGTGAGATAAGGATGAGTGTCCTGCTGGTATGTGGTCTGACCATAGACTGTATAAAAATAGGGTCTGACACTGGCTGAGATCTCCTGCAGTTTCTCAATCAATTAATATATCTAGCTATCCATCTCCTTTTTTGATTTAATTTCAGTTTGCTGTTTTTTGCTATGTCACACATACATTCACTTTGCAAAGCGTATGAATGTAAGGGAAAAGCACAGGACAATGTCACACAATAAATGAGGAAACGGAATAAAATATTTACATACCAATTTAGTCATATGAAGCAATAAACGTTCCATCTCTTGCTCTCTCGTAGCCCCTGGGTAGACTTGGTGCATATGTGCTGGGGATCGACCCTGTTGAGGACAGCATTCGGACGGCGGAGCTACATGGCTCATTTGATCCAGCCCTAATGGAGCGGGTTCATTATCGGGCGTGCACCCTGGAGGAGCTGTCTGAGGAGGAGGCCGAAGGCTTTGATGCTGTCGTGGCGTCCGAGGTGGTGGAACACTTGGCTGACGTGGAAATCTTTGCCTGTTGCTGTCACCAGGTGCTAAAGGTGTGTCGTGACTGGCTCTCCACACCAGGTAGTAGCGTATGACTGCATCAAGTACCTGTACAAAGGCTAGATACCCAGAGTATCTGCACCAGTGGCGGATATCCCTCATATTATACACACAAAATAAGACCAAGGAAAATGCATAGCATACACAGTCATTATAATTATTTACATTTTTTGTCAGATGAAAATAATTCAACTGTTAATTGTATTTTTTAGTTTACAGTTGACATTCATAACATGGATATTTTGAAGGATTCGGTGTCTCTTGTGTATCATAGAAAAAAGTACACGTGTGCTTCTATGTGTGTGTATAAACTAGCACCCAAAGCATAAAAGCATGCCTAAACAAACCAGTACCTGGCTGCGTGGTAAAAGATAGTTGGTGGGTACAGTTAACGCCTTTGTTTGATGTACTCCTATTTGTAAATCAAGTTAGATTAACCCTCAGGACAATTTGTGGCTGTGTGTTTTCAAACCATCTGGGTTTTTGCCGTAACATCAGACATTCCATGCAGATGAGGCTTTTGTTTGGACTTGGACATGAACTTGGGTCGGCTGTACAGAACAGCTAGCCACTGAAGGGAGCCCACACTTCCATAATCTGCTTTTAATGCAGCTGAATCTGGTTAAAGCCAGCTAGCTCCTCATTTAGGTGCCAGCTAGTGTGTGTTCATGCGAAATCTTACCATGGCATTATCAAAGTTTACCTTCTGAGATTTTAATCCTGCCGGCCAAGAGTTTTCTGACTGGCTGAGTTTTAGCTGCCACTGTAAGACGGCCGTAGTGAAAGAGGTGAACGTCACCTGATCCTTGTTGTGTTTGCATGATGTCAGCGTGTGCCGGGCAATGCATTCTGTCATGTTTCCTGCATCCTTGTTTTTGTGTAATGTTAATGCCCCTGTTGGCTTTTATCAGTTCTTTCTGCGTTGCTGTGGTTTCTGTCCTTGACATGTGTCACTAAGAGTGAGTTTAAATGCTCAGGCTGCTGCAGGGGCAGTGTGAGCGGGAGAATGGGGCTAATTAAAGGGAAATGTAGAGGCCTGCTTCAAACTGACTCGGACTCGGCGGACTGTAGTCTGGCAGCTTTGCTGCTGCTGCTCACCATTGGTTCTGACAGTGGGCTTGGCCGGTGCTATTTGGTATTGGTTTTGCTGGACAACCTGAATGTGTTGCACCGCCAATATTTTTTTAGTATTCCTGGTATTTATTGTGTATATACAGTACTACTTTTAGACACACAGTGTATCGTACATTGCAAGCCATTGAGCATTCCTACCTCTTCTGCTTTATTGAACACCACAGGAAATAAGACTAGACTTTTTGGTGTTATCCTTGATAATTCCTTCCTATCAATAAGTATACTGTATCACTTGGTGCTGTCATTATGACCTTCCTGCTTGTGTGTGCCTTACAGCCAGGAGGGTCCCTCTTCATCACCACCATCAACAAGACCTACCTGTCGTACGCGCTGGCCATTGTGGCAGCCGAGCGGATCCTCCGCATTGTGCCCAACGGGACGCATGACTGGGAGAAATTCATCAGCCCCGTCGACTTGGAGCGCCTGCTGGAGTCTAGTGAGTCTTTTCAATGCAGTCTTTCTCTTTTTTTTAAAGTAATGTGGGATACGATTAAATCAATCGGGAGAGTGAAGACATCCTCGGCTCTCGGCCGAAACACGCGGTGTCGCCAGCCTACTTTGCCCACCGCGGTCCACAGCCGAGATCGCATAGAGTTGTGTCGGAGGAAGACATCCCGTATGTGGCTTTGCTATGCGGTACATGGGTGCCTGCCTGACCAGCAGGGGTAGCTAGAGAGCGGTGAAACGTGGACCCCTAACCGACTGGACCCTCCCATACCTGGGGCGACGCAATCGCCAATTAACCAAACCTTAACCAAATGAGTCACCCAGCAGCCCTCCAATGCAGTCTTTCTTCACCATGAGTGGAATTTCATAACTGCTGTGTCACACTCTCTCTTTTCCCCCCCGTATCACAGATGGCCTCTCTTCGGAGTCTGTCCGCGGCATGCTGCTCAACCCTCTGACTGGGTCCTGGCGCTGGACTGAGAGCACTGCCATCAACTACGCCCTCCATGCAGTGAAGCAGAGGCAGGAACCACAGCCTGAACGCGCCCAGTCGCCCGCCGAGACCGAGGGCCACACAGGCGAGGCGGAAGCCAGGGCTGGAGGGGCGCCTGGACCGGGGGCTGGTCACAACTGAGATCTCGGTGATCCTGCTGCGAAAAGACAGACTTTAGCTGCTGTGGTGATTGGGAGGAAGTCATGGGGACAACTGAGGTGCTCGAGAGACAGGGCAGAGTTATTAATATAGGGATATGATGGATTGGTGCCAAATATTGGTCTCTATGCAATCCATGGAGTGGAATTGGCAGATTTATGCTGTTGCATTCATTTTCCCTTTCAAAGCCACAGTGATACTGTAGGCATGAGTGATACTGTCAGACTTTTACTGCACATTTGGAACGCCTGACTCAGTGCCAACCAGCCTGTCTGTCCTGTTGTCTTTGTAGGCCTGTGGAAAACCGTCTCACCGATGGATTATTATTATGACCTCAGAGGGTCACAGTTTCATGGCCCTCTGTCGGTTTGCTTTCGTTCGTGAGCTAACCCTGATAACGGTTTATACCATGGTAGTACCTGTGTATGTAACTTCTATCAGGCAGCAGCAATACGATTAACGGAAACTGATGAAAAATGCCATGAATGATGCCGGTCGACCTAAGAGAGCTGTACTTGGCTTTACTGAAGCACTTTAAGGTAGAAAGGTGGCAATGTAATGCATTTCAGTTTCAATAAAAGTTGGATAATTTTTTTGTGTGATTGGGTGCGTCATTTCATATATCAATTGTTTACATGCAACACCTTATACCAAGCCAAGAGCATTATATGTGCTGTGCAAAAACGACTGGAACTCATTGTTTTTATTTAATAATTCATACAGTAGGCTAATCTGTACTGCCCCATTTTGTCGGTCCTGCCTTCGTCAACCCATCACACACATTAATCCCACTGCCACATGTAACAAGCGCAAATTGTTCTCAATGAAATCCTACTTGTTCTAATTTTTGCGGACGAATATAATACATGTTTGAGTTTTTCTCCCGAAAACTGAATTTGTCCTAAAATTGTATTGCCCCCTTTTAAACTGTCACTCTTCATGACTTCATAGGCTAACATCACATGCAATGACACCACGTTAGTAGGCTATCTAACTTGCCTCGACAATGCGTTGTTCATTTTAAACAATTTCGTCGGAGACAAACCCAAAGAGTCTCAAAATGTTATCCATTTCAACTTTAAGTCGTGTTATTTACACAGGAAAATACTGCTTTTTGGATGTTTTTATCCCCATAGCCATATTTTCTATCGTATCAACCTGCACTGGAAAACGAACTCAAATTTGAAAATAGTGGTGCGGATTTATGTCCCCTCTCATAGATTTAATTTATGGAAGAAAAAAAAAAAAAGTTTAGCTTTAGTTTTATACAGTAGCCGATAGTATTCTTCTGCTAAAGTTAGATGGGCACCTTAGGCGCCAAGTGGTTAGCCATTTCCCTTGCTATATCGTTATTGTTTTGGAAACTTAGGCCTACTATGCTCAATAGCGCACAGACAGAGGTAGCCTACTTGGGTACCATGGAAAACCCTCTCTAGTGGGAACTGTGATGTACGCGCTTCTTCAAACAAGTGGAGCTTGGCAATTAATGTTTGCAATGAGAATTATTTAGTCCAGTCATGACGCTGGCTATTAATGTGCTTCCAAGGATGAACTTCAGGTTGAATTTAAGAAGTTGCAACTGTCGCGTAAGTAGCCTACACCTAACTCACAAAGCGCGACAAGTGTCATGTGCAAATTGTGTTTTGTAAATTAGGGAGGTGTATTTGGTTTTATATGATGTGCGTCTGACGAAGCATCATAGCCTTTACAAATGCTTGTTTGTGTAGACCAAACGAATGGGTGGTAATTTTCTGTTCAAGCACAGGCTACTGTGATGTCATATTCCCAATAAATAATGTTATTCAAGTAATGTTATAAGTGTGCGTAGTTAATGTTGTTTTCGAGTATGTGTGTATAACCGTAGCATAGTTTTATACGAAGGGCAGTAATAGTATACCATGAAGCATTACTGATTCATATAGTTATATATTTAAAGAGAACGGCGGTCATCTGTTAGAATGTTTCCATAGAAATTGAGGTTGTATTCCTCCGAGCATCATTTCTGTCGGAGTCTCCCATGAGACGCAATTGAGGTGTGACATCACAAACTTCCAGTGGAACACGCAGAGGATGCCGAGCGCGATGCGGAAACCACTACGACCAGCACGGGAATTGTTCCCGCATTCCCCCCCACAAAACATCAAGTGAAATGTTTTAATATCCATATACGCTACTGATGAAGCCGAAGGGGGTTCGAGTACGGAAGCAAGAGGCGATTCATTAGGACAATGCATTGGGGGGTTGGGTTCTCCTCTTCCCGGCCGTGCGCCGTTGATCTTGGCCAGAATCAGAGCAAATCCTTCGGGCTGTGTGCTTCCGATGATCAGTACTACTTGCATGGGTACATTGTTGCCTTCCCTCTGCAGGACTGCAGTGGGATTATGTCGGGGCTGGGATCCGACTCATGGTGGAGGAGAACCTTCTATCTTACTGGTGGTGTCTTGTTAGCCGCCACTGTCTACCTCATATACGAGCTGCTGGCTATCAGGTACAAAGAAATGCAGGGGATACCATATACTTTGGCTACTCTCGTGCCGACGCTTGTGTGTGAACGTGTGAGCTATGAATGTACGATGTATCTTATATTTGAATAAAATCATTAGATTAGATGTTTTATGACGAGTCATAGGTGTCATTGACATCCTTACAATTATTTTTTCCATTGTTTTCATTCATTTAAAAGTATATAGCACGTAGCCTATTTCTTGATGAAACAGTGTTGCATGGGGTATTGGGGCACAAGCAGGAGTGAATGGGTCCAGCACGTGCTGCAGTCTATGCCCATATACGTTTCTCAAATGATAGAGAGCACCCCCCCCCCCCCCCCCCCCCCCCCCCTGTTCTAGAGCCTGCTGTTCTAGAATGGCCTTTGCTCACTGGAGTGACTCTGAGGTCCTTCAGATAAAATGGATAATTCCACTTCACAAAGGCAGATTCCTTTACCTGAAGTCAAACCAATGTCTCCTGCCTCCACAGAGCAGCAATTCAATCTAGAAACATGATTTAGAAACAGACTCTTGGAAGGCCCACGCTTAAATTTCACCAACTTGTTGTAATATCAAGGCATGTAATGCCAACTTTGCATATTTATTTAAGATCACTTATTAGATCACTTATTTAAAAAAACACTGATTTTAAGAAAAGACTGACCACCCTGAATAAACAAGCAATAAAAAGCATAAATGCTTTGCAACATCAAGCAGAAGCTCTAGCAAGAAAAAAAAACATGTATTATACTGCAAAAAAAAAAATAGTAAGCCTTTGTGTGAAATAACTCTAAATATAAAAAAAAACACATTTCTCATTATTTTTTAGGACAGAAAAATATTAATCAAGATTCCAGGGTGACCATGTGGCACTCGTGTCCATAAGGCGGCCGACTCTCAAGCCATGTATGAAATCCCCTGGGGGGCTGGGAATTGGAGTCCCTACTTTCTGTATTGTGATCCCATTTATGTCTGTAACCTTTCCGCTTTCCCCCTGTCTGAATAAAGTGGAAAAAAACTCAAGGGGGGCTGTATTTATACAAATGAAGTATAAATACAGCATGATTCTCCCACCAAAATGTCATAATCAGGGTTTAGATTTGTATTTAAATTATATTTAATGTTTACATTTTTTTTCATGTGCAGTTCTGAAGCAGAGTATCAATCAAAGTGCTTTGCAGACATTTAAAAACCATTGTCAACAGGACGACATCACTCTATCTTGTTGACAGTAGTCTTGAACCCAGACACTTTATCAAGGGTATCTGGGGAGGGAAGTTTTTGTGAGATTGGTTTCCTGCATGCTGTTTGGTTCTAGTTATGTTTTAGGCCTATGTTTGAGGTGGCATGAATTACCACCTACAATTGGGGCCCTATCTACGCAAGATTATGAAATCATTAACCATTGGTGCACCTAAAGGGATGTATGTCACTAGCACAATCTCATTGTTGATTTGATTTCTTTTTTTTTTTCTTTTTTTTGAATTTTGTTTTCTGATTTTTTTCCCCATTTTCTCCCAATTTAGTAGCCAATTGAACCCCTATTCTAATTCAATTACCCCCGTGTAGCAACCGCTAGAGAACCACCGCTATACAACCCTGTCAGCCGGTAGTAGGAAGGAGGTCGCCACGTCCTCTACAGGGCGCGACTCCTCGAGCTCCTGACTGTGATTCCAACTCGCCCAGGGCCGTTCTGTGCGCAGCGATTCTCTCCGAGCCCCTCCCCCCACCCGAAAGCAGCCGCCAATTGCCGCTCCCACAGGGCACCGGCCATGCTCGGATCTGGCAGGACCGGGGCGCGAACCCCGATCCTCGGAGCACAACTGCACCGACTGAAAGTCGGCGCTCTTACCGGTTGATTTGATTTCTAAATAAATGTAGATTTGATAAGTCAATTTATCATAAATTTCCAAATATTCACGTGTCCAGTCCAGTTGGTTCACATGCAGTGATAATGGCAATGTAAACCAGTGTTGATGAAAACCACGTGTTTGTCATGGAAGTTGGCTGTGTATTTGATTTATCTCTGGAAGAAGCATTTCTAACACACCCTCTGAATATCATCACATAGATCAGCTAGGATACACGTGCCAACTGTTAATGTTTATTTTCGGTAATCTGGGGAATGTAGACTAGTTGTGAGGGAATAGCAATTTTCCGACCTATCCAAAAATAAAGCGAAACAACTGTCTTGTTACTACTCTGTTTCAGCCATCATGGGCAGCCTGGGGGAGGCACGGCTTTTATATCCCCAAATAAATGTTTTGAGGTTTTTTTCCCTGAGTAAACTGACAGATGAATCCGTTTTAAAATCTGTGTGAAAACTGACATGTATGGACATTGAAGTTAAGTAGATATACAGTCTAAAGACCTCCCTGGCAGTTATAATGTTTAACCATGGTCTCAAATAATGGCTTAAATTGTGTGTGTGTGTGTGTGTGTGTGTGTGTGTGTGTGTGTGTGTGTGTGTGTGTGTGTGTGTGTGTGTGTGTGTGTGTGTGTGTGTGTGTGTGTGTGTGTGTGTGTGTGTGTGTGTGTGTGTGAGTTGGCAGGTGACGTTCGAGTTATATTTAATCCAGCCTCCCCCTTGCTTCTGGTAGCCTGCAGGGATATAGCTGCTGGGAAATGACTTTCATTGTACAGTATGTCTGCCATAATGGAAAAGCAGATGGTTCCTGACATTATTATTTTTTTATTTGTCCTAATGTGGGTGAGTGTTTCAGCGAGTCAGAGACAGATCAGGACAGGCTAATGGAGGCGCTAATGTTGTTTCCCTATGAGCTGAGTGTGGCCTGCTGTGTGCCACTCCGCAGGAAGGAGCAGGAGATGGACTCCAAAGACGCCATCATCCTCCACCAGTTCTCCCGGCCCAGGAGCGGTGTTCCTAGCCTCTCCCCCTTCTGCCTGAAGATGGAGACTTACCTGCGCATGGCTGGCCTCCCCTATCAGGTGTGCTGAGCTAGTGCTCATGCTTTCACTCTGTATGTGTGTGTGTGTGTGTGTGTTTGTTTCCGTCTGTTCCTGTCTGTGTGTGTGCATGCGTGTATGTGTGTACTTGGGTGTACTCCACTCCACCACCCCCCAATGGCTTAAAACCAGTAGTGATTTTAGGTTGGACTTGTGCTTTAAAAATGTATAGTAAATTATTGAGAAGCTTCAGTCTGAAATGGAGTGTTTTCTGTCTGCAGAATCATTTTGATGGGAGACTGTCTCCTCAGGGTAAGATGCCCTGGATCGAGTACAACAGCGAGCAGGTGTCAGGCACGGAGGTCATCATTGACTTCCTGGAGGAGCAGCTGGGGGTCAACCTCAACAGGAGCCTGACCCTCCAGGAGAGAGCTGTGTCCCACGCCATCACCAGCATGGTGGAGGAACACCTCTACTGGTCAGTGTCATATGTACTCCCACATAAAGGTGGGAGTTGCACGCATAGTGAGTCAATCACACAACTAGTAGGGATTCTTTCACACACTGGAGAGTCATACACACAGAGTAATCTCACACAAACACACACACACTGAAGAGTCACAGATATATAAACAGATATATAAGCTCAATAATATCCACATATCCACAGGTTGAAGAAAATGTTAACTTTTTTATATACTGCATTTACATGGCACAGTCACGTCTAAAATTTTGACTGTAGTCCACACAACCCCAAGTCCTCTGCAAAAGCATGTGTGTTTGTGTGTGTGTGTATGTATGTGTGTGTGTCTCAGGACCATAGCATACAGTCAGTGGGTGGACAACCTGGAGGAGACGCAGGAGATGCTGGGATTTAGTGGGCCCCTGAGTGACCTGCAGAAGTGGATCCTCAGTCGCCTGACCAGCGGCATTGTGAGGCGAGAGATGTACGGCCATGGCATCGGGTGCTTTTCCAGGGAGGAGTTGTACGCCCTGATGGAGAGAGACATGCACGCTCTGGCCACCTTGCTGGGTACCTGAGGGGGGTTTGACCACAGAAGTCATACAGGGGATTCTCTGTCACTATCAGTTTTCTGTATGGGTCATTCACTCTGAAATAACACTGTGATTGCTTGCGCTGCATATTGTGACTGCTCTCTGCTGGTAGAATAAGGAATAAGTGTACTGCAAAGTGTAATTCCAAAACAACACATGCTGCCAAAATCTTTGAGCCCACAACCAATGTAATGAGATAATGCATTTTATGTGACCCAACCCTTATTTAAATGTAGCATGACACATTTAAAAAAATATTGAAATACTTTTTTTAACAGAACAACTATTTTGAGTGTCCTATGGAAATTGTATAACATTACTATTTGTTTTCTTTTTTGTTTTAGCAGTAACTCACTCCTAAACCTCTCTAGTTTAGCAACCTGCAGTTTTCGGAACCACCTGCTCTAGAAACAACACAGAAACGAGGATCATTGAATAACGTGTGTGCTTATTTCTACCTCTTTTTATTTCACTTATTGCACTTTCTTGATTTCCTGTTGCATTTATTCCTGTGGTGAAGGCGTGTTCCTACTTGTAAGGTACGTATGTGTAGGGTATTTAAACTTTGGCGCCGATGTTCTTGCTGCAGGTGATAAGAAGTACATCATGGGGCCAAAGATGTCATCTGTAGATGCCACGGTGTTTGGCCATCTTGCCCAGGCCATGTGGACGCTGCCCCGGGACACGGCCTGAAGAAACTGGTCAAAGGATGAGGTCATAAAACGGTTTCTCTTTCTGACCAAAACCGGTGTGCGTTGGAAACATTTGACCTTATGATTGAACAATAAAGCATCTCATTCAGAAGCAAAAGTAGTGTGCAGGTGCTATTTCTCTATATTGTGTACTTTTTACCTCGCAACTGCAATTCTTTGAAAGTGTTGTAACTGAAAGTGTTCTCTGATGCACCATAGCTTCCTTCCTATTTCTTCAGTGCCACTCTGCACCCAACCAAGTGGACTGTTGTTAATATTCCAGATATTTAAGATGTAAAAAAGTATTTAGCTCAAAGATACACTGGCCTGGCCAAAAAGAAAGTCGCCGTTGCACCCGTCATGCATAGTGCCCATTGTACAAGCCTCTGGAGGCAGTGTTATGATCTGGGGTTGGTTCAATTGGTCAGGTCTAGACTCAGCAACATTATGCAGCAATAAAATGAAGTCAGCTGAGTACCTGAATGTATTGAATGACAAGGTTATCCCATCAATGGGCATATTCCAGGACGACAATGCCAAGATTCATTGGGCTCAAATTGTGAAAGAGTGGTTCAGTGAGCACGAGGAATCATTTTCACACATGAATTGGCCACCAGAGTCCCGACCTTAACCCCATTGAAAGTCTTTGGGATGTGCTGGAGAAGACCTTACGGAGTGGTTTGACTCTCCCGTCGTCAATACAAGATCTCGGCCAAAAATTAATGCAACTCTGGACGGAAATAAATGTTGTGACGTTGCATAAGGTTGTCGAAACAATGCCATGACGAATGCATGCCGTAATCAAAGCTAAAGGTGGTCCAAAGAAGAAAAAAAAATATTAGTGTGCAACTTTTTTTTTTGGCCAGGCAGTGTATTTGCAGTGAAGGGAAATGCCCAATACTGGTTATACTTCTCATATAGTCTGCCCAAGTGTAGTTAAACAATGGCTCCACTAGATGGTGGTCATAGACTTTGTAATGATTTTCAGTGGCGGTTTAGTCCTTCATAAAGAGGCATGGTGCAATCAGAGCTCTAAAATAAACATTTTTCAAGTGGAATTACACTTTCCAAGTCTTAATTCTTTTAATTCTACCATTTTATAAAGACGGTCTACAGAAAATTTTATCTTGGAGTTACACTCGTGCCCTCTTTCCGATATAAACTGAAGGACTCATATTGTCATATTGTTTAGTGGCAGCGAAATCCATGGTCCTGTTGCTATTCACTCATCTCAGATATTGTATCCTGCTGATAGGTTATACAGATTCCGTCTTCATGACCAGCTTAGTAGTATACCTTCTGTAGACTCACTGTAGGCTCATTATAGACTTTTTGATTTGTTATAGACCTGTTGCAGATCTGTTGTGGACTCTGTAGAATCATTATATGCTTTCTGTGGACTCATTATAGAACCGTTGTAGACATGCCATAGACTCACTGGAGCTCAGATAGACCTTTTTGTAGATTTTTATTATGGGCCAAATTGTAGACTTTTACTATAGATCTGATGTAGACATGTACAGTCAAGCCGGAAAGTCTCCCCACCCCTTTCACCTTCTCCACGTTTTATTACGTTACAGACATATTCCAAAATTGATTAAATTCCTTTTTTCCCGCAAAATTCTACACACAACACCCCATAATGACAATGTGAAAAAAGTTTTTTTGAGATTTTTGCAAATTTATTAAAAATAAAAAACTAAAATTTCTCATTTACATAAGTATTCATACCCTTTGCTTTAACATATTTTTAAAGTATCATATTTCATATTTGGTCGCATATCCTTTACATGCTGTTACTTCCTGAAGTCTGTGACCATCAACATAAAAAAAACTGTCGATATCTTATTTTCAGGTACTGTTACAAGCGATACTATAACCTCTCTGCATTTGAATGGATCTCTATGGAAATTGGGGGGTGAGACTAGATTCAGCTGTAAATTACACTGGTACAGTATGGAACACATGGCTGGCTAAATGGCTGTAAGTTATCAAGGGTCTGAGCTATCAAACGAGCCCCAAACCATCACTCTGTTGCCAGATATGGAGTAGATGTGGATGGATCACTGCAAGGGTTATTTCTCCGGACCCTTAAAGTGATCCATCCACATCTACTCCATATCTGGCAACAGAGTGATGGTTTGGGGCTCGTTTGATAGCTCAGACCCTTGATAACTTACAGCCATTTAGCCAGCCATGTGTTCCATACTGTACCAGTGTAATTTACAGCTGAATCTAGTCTCACCCCCCAATTTCCATAGAGATCCATTCAAATGCAGAGAGGTTATAGTATCGCTTGTAACAGTACCTGAAAATAAGATATCGACAGTTTTTTTTATGTTGATGGTCACAGACTTCAGGAAGTAACAGCATGTAAAGGATATGCGACCAAATATGAAATATGATACTTTAAAAATACGTTAAAGCAAAGGGTATGAATACTTATGTAAATGAGAAATTTTATTTTTTTATTTTTAATAAATTTGCAAAAATCTCAAAAAAACTTTTTTCACATTGTCATTATGGGGTGTTGTGTGTAGATGTTTGAGGCAAAAAATGAACTCAATCTATTGCAGTATAAGTCTGTAACGTAATAAAATGTGGAGAAGGTGAAAGGGTGGGGAGACTTTCCGGCTTGACTGTAGTCTTGTGGACTCCTTATCCACAGAGATGCTGGATATTTAGCAAGTGTTATGGGCGCTGTGTGGATGTCACCTGCCAACAGATGAGCTGGTAAACCTGGCCACGTACTGCGAGCGCATTCGTCGGCGCTTCTGGCCAGAATGGCACACGGACTGTGATGAGCTGTGCTCGGGTGATGTGAGCGAGGACAGCGGCGCCTCTTCCGAGCCGCTGGAATTTGGACTGTTCTCTGGGACTGAGACCTTTGAGGAGGAGGTGACGGAGAGCAGCAGCCTCTCCTGCTCGCTTGTGGCCGACACCGACTGCAGCGCTGCCACGCCCTTCGACTCGGACACGGACATGGATGCCTCTGGCCACGAGCAGGATGAGGTGTAACCCTGCCCCAGCGTTTCACAACCCCCCCCCAAACCTTGGATGCATGTCAGCCATCCCAGGTCTACTTTTTAAATAAATTTTAAAAAGCATTTTTTTTCAAATATGTAAATCATTTCAGATACAGTACATCAGGGACAGGCCTACTTGACCTTTCAGCGAATGGCACAACTGGAGTTAGGAGTGATGTCACGATTTCAGGGGCAGGTGGGTCACTGCTGCTGTGAAATGCAATGAGGGAAAGCGATTTCATGTTGTTCTTTAACTCTATTTACTTTGGCCCTTTTGAGGCAATTTCCTCCTGGTTTCTACTAGTTTTATTTAAATGTCAATATCTAAAAAAATATTCCCTGCACATCCATGGTTTTAAGTTCGAACTGAAGAAGAAGCTGTATCATTCAGAAATTTGCTACAGAATACATTTATTTCAGAATAGTCACATACAGTATATATATAATAACCATAACATACGTCGCCTAATGTATTTAAATACGTTTAAAAAAGAACGTACGAAAGCGCGTGTGTATTCACACAAGTACAGCAACGTATTTCAGTCCTCAGTGCGAGGGGTGGTCACTGCGGAAATGTCGACTGTACGGGACTTTGGCGAAATATAACAAGATAAACTCTTCAGGGTTCATGAGAAAACAGCTGTAGCTGAATATACTGGTAAGTACTTGGTTTCTTAAGCATTTATACGAGAGATTTTGGAGCAAAAAATGAGGTGTCTTCTAAACCGAAAGTGCATCAGGTACTGTATATAGTACAGTAAGCAAGGGAAAACGGCGAATACTCATTTGTACAACGTTTTAAAAAAATATTATTGTTTCTATACCTGAACATGATTTTCTTAGCGTGTATAAACGGTGCATTTGATGCATTTTACAGTCTGTGGCTGTAGCCAGAGGAGGGTCGTAAGTGCTGTGGGCTACTAATAGCACCCTCCTAATTTATTGCACGGCAGTGTAACTGGAGAAGCTGAGGTTTTCGCAAGAGGCTACCCTTTAAAAAAATACTGCGTCAAAATTTTCGGGGTTTTCTTAAAGCTGTAGTTTATAATTTCAGATGAACATGAATACTGTAATTGAGACGGATACGTCTCAAACCACTAGGGGTGAAGTTAGACTTGAAGTACTGTACTCGTCAACCAGGAATCATGTGTACTCAGAGGAAATGGGTCCAAGTGAAATATATTCCTTTTCCTGTAATAGCGACAGACATTGCAGCCCTGATAGCTGAAATGTTTTCGACAGTCATGTTGAAAACATGGTCATGGTCAGAGTGATGCTATATACAAACAGACAGAGATGGTCAAGACCAACGATGAGACTATGATGTTAAACACATATGGTTGGACTGATGTTTGACATATGTCAATGAAGCTGTTAAACACACAGTTTGAGTGATCTTAAACACACACACAAACACAGCTTTTAAACCAGACGCTCAATGATGTTGACCACAACCAATGAATAGGACCACCCTGCTTTTTGCATTTTCCTTGCATACTTGAGTCAGGAGTTAGCAAGACTTATTAATGTTGTAATATTTAATATTTGGTTTATATGCCTTTTCAGCTTTTCAACTTGTTAATTTCTGTCAAATGAACCTGAAGAATTAGCAGAGTTCTTTCTGTGATTCTAGCCCTTGCAGGTGTTTGTGTGTTGTTTTGACACACCCTGTGGGTGTCTGATTTAGAAACAGCAGAAATGTTCCTGAGACTCTGGCAAAATAATATAGATAACAGTTCTGCTCATTTGCAGTTGGTTACGTGTTGCACTATGCTGCACATAGATCTACAAAATTGTACATGAATTAAGAAGTGATAAGACTTCTTATTATGATTATACAATAATAATATGTTTAGGAGTTGTGTAAAAATACCCATAACCATTTAATTGATAGCCATGATTTAAAGTTAGCTGTGACAATTGTATTGAATATTTGCATTCATCAAGTATCAAGTTGATTCATCAATATTAATTCTACTCAAATACAGAGTGTATTGAAAACAGCTTGTTTTGTGGGTGTGGTGGTGGATGGCAGCATTTAGTTATTATGCATTTAATGTCATAATATAAGTTTAAATAGTGTAGTTTTATGTATGCAAATATACTGTATATTTGTGTATGACCATGTGTGTATGTTTGTTTGTGTCCATATACAGTATGTATGAATGCATATAAAGTGTGCACAGTGTATGTAAATTGTGTGTCTATTGAGTGTAGTGTATGTGTTGTGTGTATTGTGTATGTAGTGTGCATAATGACTGTTTTGTGTATAGTGTATATGTTGTACATTATTGTATATGTATGGAGTATACAGAGAGTGTATAGCACATGCATAGTGTGTGTACAGTGAGAGTACCGTGTAGTCATAGTGTATATGTAAATTGTTTATAGCGAGTGTATGGAATGTGTATAGTGTATAGTTTTGATATGTGTGTAGCCACGTATATATGTGGATTGCATGCATAGTTTGTATATTGTGAGTGTATGGATTGTGTGAATAGTATGTATAGTGCATGTTTGGAGTATGGATAGTGTGTCATTTAGTGTGTATATAGCATACAGTCAAGCCGGAAAGTCTGCATACCCCTTTCACCTTCTCCACGTTTTATTACGTTACAGACTTATACTACAATAGATTGAGTTCATTTTTTGCCTCAAACATCTACACACAATAGCCAATAATGACAAAGTGAAAACAGGTTTTTAGAAAATATGCAATTTTATTTTACTGACAAAAATAGGTTATTTAGGGGTTACATATCTGTACACACCCTTAGCCTAATACTTGGTTGCTGCACCTTTGGCAGCGATTACAGCTTCAAGGCGTCTTGGGAAAGAAGCTACGAGCTTGGCACACTTGTTTCTGGACATTTTTGCCCATTCCTCTTGGCATATCCTTGCAAGCTCCGTCAGGTTGGATGGGGAGCGTCGGTACACAGCCATTTTCAGCTCTTTCCACAGATGTTCAATTGGATTCAGGTCTGGGCTCTGGCTGGGCCACTCAAGGACATGCACAGACTTTCTCTGAAGCCACTCCTTTGTTCTCTTGGCTGTGTGCTTTGGGTCGTTGTCATGTTGGAAGGTAAACCTTCGTCCCAGTCTGAGGTCCAGAGCGCTCTGGAGCAGGTTTTCTTCAAGGATCTCGGTGTACTTAGCTGCATTCATCGTTCCCTCTATCAGGACTAGTCGCCCCGTTCCCGCTGCTGAAAAACATCACCCACATCATGATGCTGCCACCGCCATGCTTCACTGTAGGGATGGTATTAGCCAGGTGATGAGCGGTGCCTGGTTTCCTCCAGACGTGACGCTTGGTATTCAGGCCAAAAAGTTCAATTTTGGTTTCATCAGACCAGAGAATCTTGATTCTCATGGTTTGAGAGTCCTCTAAGTGCCTTTTGGCAAACTCCAAGCGGGCTGTGATGTGCCTTTTACTAAGGAGGGGCTTCCGTCTGGCCACTCTACCATAAAGGCCTGATTGGTGGAGTGCTGCCTGGATGGTTGATCTTCTGAAAGGTTCTCCCATCTCCATAAGGATACGCTGGAGCTCTGTCAGAGTGACCCTGGGGTTCCTGCTCACCTCCCTGGCCAAGGCCCGTCTAGCAGAACCATGATTGGCTTCAGCGTAATGTCGCGCAATAGCATAGTCACCCCCGTCAACTGATACGTAATATACCGATTGGACAGTTCTTGCGCTTGAGACGCTACTGTAGCACGGATGCATAATTTGAGAGCAACATCTGTCAGATGCATAGCAGATTTCTTCAGAGAGGCTACAGTATCGTTGACGTTACCGCCGCCATTGACCGTGCCCGCCATACTGATAGGAAGTCCCTCCTCTGTAAAAAGCCTAAGCGTGCTACCCCTTCCTCGTATTTGCTTTTCCACTGAGTTCAATCCGGTCGCTGGAAGAGTTAAAAACATTGTCCGTAAACACTGGCCCATTCTCCATTCACCCTCCTGGCTACCTACGCCCCCTAGAGGGTTATATCGCTGTGGACATTGTGTCCATTGCTCTAATTCTAATGTCATTAAAGTCTTCTGTCATCGACGTTCGGGCAAGGAATTCAAAATAACCACTTTTATTAACTGCAACATTACCCATGTAATATACATGTTGAAATGTATATGCTCCAAAATCTACATCGGTCAGACTAAGAGAGCCCTCAAACTTAGAATTGCTGAACATAAGACCGCGATCCGGTCCAAGAATATGGACTATGCTATTGCGCGACATTACGCTGAAGCCAATCATGGTTCTGTCTCTTCTCTAAAATTTTGGGGTATTGAGAGAGTCACTTTATCATCCAGAGGCGGAGATATTATTAAGCAACTTCTCCGCAGGGAGGCGTACTGGATACATACACTCAATAGTGTGGAACCCAATGGGTTAAATGAGTCTCTGAATCTTTCATGTTTTTTGTAATTTGTGTATAGGCTATTTGATTTTCATTATATATTGTTTTATGCCATGCTCATAATAAGAAATTATTCAGTTTATTTACCTATGACATTTGTCGGTCTTCTCTTTACCCTGTTAAAGAAGATAACGTTGTGTTTGTGGTATCTATGACGAGATATATTAGTCCTACACATGCGCACCTTACTTTGTGTAATTGATGGGAGGGTATTTATATACCTCCCGGTGCATTGTCTGTATTTCCGTTTGACTCTGAAGAAGACGTCGTTGACGTTGAAACGTCAGTCGTATTAAAAAAAGGTATGTGTATTCAGTATGTATAGTGAGTGCATGAGGTATGTGTATATAGTAGGTATAGTGAGTGTGTGAGGTATGTGTATTTAGTATGTATAGTGAGTGCATGAGGTATGTGTATATAGTAGGTATAGTGAGTGTATGAGGTATGTGTATATAGTAGGTATAGTGAGTGTATGAGGTATGTGTATATAGTAGGTATAGTGAGTGTATGAGGTATGTGTATTTAATATGTATAGTGAGTGTATGAGGTATGTGTGTATAGTAGGTACAGTGAGTGTATGAGGTATGTGTATATAGTATGTATAGTGAGTGTATGAGGTATGTGTATATAGTAGGTATAGTGAGTGTGTGAGGTATGTGTATTTAGTATGTATAGTGAGTGCATGAGGTATGTGTATATAGTAGGTATAGTGAGTGTATGAGGTATGTGTATATAGTAGGTATAGTGAGTGTATGAGGTATGTGTATATAGTAGGTATAGTGAGTGTATGAGGTATGTGTATTTAATATGTATAGTGAGTGTATGAGGTATGTGTATATAGTATGTACAGTGAGTGCATGAGGTATGTGTATATAGTATGTACAGTGAGTGTATGAGGCATGTGTATATAGTAAGTATAGTGAGTGTATGAGGTATGTGTATATAGTAGGTATAGTGAGTGTATGAGGTATGTGTATATAGTAAGTACAGTGAGTGTATGAGGTATGTGTATATAGTATGTACAGTGAGTGCATGAGGTATGTGTATATAGTATGTATTGTGAGTGCATGAGGTATGTGTATTTAATATGTATAGTGAGTGTATGAGGTATGTGTATATAGTATGTACAGTGAGTGCATGAGGCATGTGTATATAGTAAGTACAGTGAGTGTATGAGGTATGTGTATATAGTATGTACAGTGAGTGCATGAGGTATGTGTATATAGTATGTATAGTGAGTGCATGAGGTATGTGTATTTAATATGTATAGTGAGTGTATGAGGTATGTGTATATAGTATGTACAGTGAGTGCATGAGGTATGTGTATATAGTATGTACAGTGAGTGTATGAGGCATGTGTATATAGTAAGTACAGTGAGTGTATGAGGTATGTGTATATAGTATGTACAGTGAGTGCATGAGGTATGTGTATATAGTATGTATAGTGAGTGCATGAGGTATGTGTATATAGTAAGTACAGTGAGTGTATGAGGTATGTGTATATAGTATGTACAGTGAGTGTATGAGGTATGTGTATATAGTATGTACAGTGAGTGTATGAGGCATGTGTATATAGTAAGTACAGTGAGTGTATGAGGTATGTGTATATAGTATGTACAGTGAGTGCATGAGGTATGTGTATATAGTATGTATAGTGAGTGCATGAGGTATGTGTATTTAATATGTATAGTGAGTGTATGAGGTATGTGTATATAGTATGTACAGTGAGTGCATGAGGTATGTGTATATAGTATGTACAGTGAGTGTATGAGGCATGTGTATATAGTAAGTATAGTGAGTGTATGAGGTATGTGTATATAGTAGGTACAGTGAGTGTATGAGGTATGTGTATTTAATATGTATAGTGAGTGTATGAGGTATGTGTATATAGTATGTATAGTGAGTGCATGAGGTATGTGTATATAGTATGTATAGTGAGTGTATGAGGCATGTGTATATAGTAAGTACAGTGAGTGTATGAGGTATGTGTATATAGTAAGTACAGTGAGTGTATGAGGTATGTGTATATAGTATGTACAGTGAGTGTATGAGGTATGTGTATATAGTATGTACAGTGAGTGTATGAGGCATGTGTATATAGTAAGTACAGTGAGTGTATGAGGTATGTGTATATAGTATGTACAGTGAGTGCATGAGGTATGTGTATATAGTATGTATAGTGAGTGCATGAGGTATGTGTATTTAATATGTATAGTGAGTGTATGAGGTATGTGTATATAGTATGTACAGTGAGTGCATGAGGTATGTGTATATAGTATGTACAGTGAGTGTATGAGGCATGTGTATATAGTAAGTATAGTGAGTGTATGAGGTATGTGTATATAGTAGGTACAGTGAGTGTATGAGGTATGTGTATTTAATATGTATAGTGAGTGTATGAGGTATGTGTATATAGTATGTATAGTGAGTGCATGAGGTATGTGTATATAGTATGTATAGTGAGTGCATGAGGTATGTGTATATAGTAGGTATAGTGAGTGTATGAGGTATGTGTATTTAATATGTATAGTGAGTGTATGAGGTATGTGTATATAGTATGTACAGTGAGTGCATGAGGTATGTGTATATAGTAGGTATAGTGTGTGTGTGAGGTATGTGTATTTAGTATGTATAGTGAGTGTATGAGGTATGTGTATTTAGTATGCATAGTGAGTGCATGAGGTATGTGTATATAGTAGGTATAGTGTGTGTGTGAGGTATGTGTATTTAGTATGTACAGTGAGTGTATGAGGTATGTGTATATAGTAGGTACAGTGAGTGTATGAGGTATGTGTATATAGTATGTACAGTGAGTGTATGAGGCATGTGTATATAGTAGGTACAGTGAGTGTATGAGGCATGTGTATATAGTATGTATAGTGAGTGTGTGAGGTATGTGTATATAGTAGGTACAGTGAGTGTATGAGGCATGTGTATATAGTATGTATAGTGAGTGCATGAGGTATGTGTATATAGTAGGTATAGTGAGTGTATGAGGCATGTGTATATAGTATGTATAGTGAGTGTGTGAGGTATGTGTATATAGTAGGTACAGTGAGTGTATGAGGCATGTGTATATAGTATGTATAGTGAGTGTGTGAGGTATGTGTATATAGTAGGTACAGTGAGTGTATGAGGCATGTGTATATAGTATGTATAGTGAGTGCATGAGGTATGTGTATATAGTAGGTATAGTGAGTGTATGAGATATGTGTATTTAGTATGTATAGTGAGTGTATGAGGTATGTGTATATAGTATGTACAGTGAGTGTATAGGGTATGTATAGCGTGTGTGTATATTATGTATAGTGAGTATATGGGGTATGTGTAAATAGTAGGTATAGTGAGTGTATGAGGTATGTGCATTTAGTATGCATAGTGAGTATGAGGTATGTGTATTCAGTATGTATAGTGAGTGCATGAGGTATGTGTATATAGTAGGTATAGTGAGTGTGTGAGGTATGTGTATATAGTAAGTATAGTGAGCGTGTGAGGTATGTGTATTTAGTATGTATAGTGAGTGCATGAGGTATGTGTATTCAGTATGTATAGTGAGTGCATGAGGTATGTGTATATAGTAGGTATAGTGAGTGTATGAGGTATGTGTATTTAGTATGTATAGTGAGTGTATGAGGTATGTGAATATAGTATGTACAGTGAGTTTATGAGGTATGTGTATGTAGTAGACAGTGCGTGTGTGAGGTATGTGTATTTAGTATGTATAGTGAGTGTATGAGGTATGTGTATTTAGTATGTATAGTGAGTGCATGAGGTATGTGAATATAGTATGTACAGTGAGTTTATGAGGTATGTGTATGTAGTAGACAGTGCGTGTGTGAGGTATGTGTATTTAGTATGTATAGTGAGTGTATGAGGTATGTGTATATAGTAGGTAATAGGTATAGTGAGTGTATGAGGTATGTGTGTATAGTAGGTACAGTGAGTGTATGAGGTATGTGTATATGTATAGTGAGTGTATGAGGTATGTGTGTATAGTAGGTACAGTGAGTGTATGAGGTATGTGTATATAGTATGTATAGTGAGTGTATGAGGTATGTGTGTATAGTAGGTACAGTGAGTGTATGAGGTATGTGTATATAGTATGTATAGTGAGTGTATGAGGTATGTGTGTATAGTAGGTATAGTGAGTGTATGAGATATGTGTGTATAGTATGTATAGTGAGTGTATGAGGTATGTGTGTATAGTAGGTACAGTGAGTGTATGAGGTATGTGTATATAGTATGTATAGTGAGTGTATGAGGTATGTGTGTATAGTAGGTACAGTGAGTGTATGAGGTATGTGTATATAGTATGTATAGTGAGTGTATGAGGTATGTGTGTATAGTAGGTATAGTGAGTGTATGAGATATGTGTATATAGTATGTATAGTGAGTGTATGAGGTATGTGTGTATAGTAGGTACAGTGAGTGTATGAGGTATGTGTATATAGTATGTATAGTGAGTGTATGAGGTATGTGTGTATAGTAGGTATAGTGAGTGTATGAGATATGTGTGTATAGTAGGTATAGTGAGTGTATGAGGTATGTGTGTATAGTAGGTACAGTGAGTGTATGAGGTATGTGTATATAGTATGTATAGTGAGTGCATGAGGTATGTGTGTATAGTAGGTATAGTGAGTGTATGAGATATGTGTATATAGTATGTATAGTGAGTGTATGAGGTATGTGTGTATAGTAGGTACAGTGAGTGTATGAGGTATGTGTATATAGTATGTATAGTGAGTGTATGAGGTATGTGTGTATAGTAGGTATAGTGAGTGTATGAGATATGTGTGTATAGTAGGTATAGTGAGTGTATGAGGTATGTGTGTATAGTAGGTACAGTGAGTGTATGAGGTATGTGTATATAGTATGTATAGTGAGTGTATGAGGTATGTGTGTATAGTAGGTACAGTGAGTGTATGAGGTATGTGTATATAGTATGTATAGTGAGTGTATGAGGTATGTGTGTATAGTAGGTACAGTGAGTGTATGAGGTATGTGTATATAGTATGTATAGTGAGTGTATGAGGTATGTGTGTATAGTAGGTACAGTGAGTGTATGAGATATGTGTATATAGTATGTATAGTGAGTGTATGAGGTATGTGTGTATAGTAGGTACAGTGAGTGTATGAGGTATGTGTATATAGTATGTATAGTGAGTGTATGAGGTATGTGTGTATAGTAGGTACAGTGAGTGTATGAGGTATGTGTATATAGTATGTATAGTGAGTGTATGAGGTATGTGTGTATAGTAGGTACAGTGAGTGTATGAGGTATGTGTATATAGTATGTATAGTGAGTGTATGAGGTATGTGTGTATAGTAGGTACAGTGAGTGTATGAGGTATGTGTATATAGTATGTATAGTGAGTGTATGAGGTATGTGTGTATAGTAGGTACAGTGAGTGTATGAGGTATGTGTATATAGTATGTATAGTGAGTGCATGAGGTATGTGTGTATAGTAGGTATAGTGAGTGTATGAGATATGTTTATTTAGTATGTATAGTGAGTGCATGAGGTATGTGTATATAGCAGGTATAGTGAGTGTATGAGGTGTATGTATATAGTAGGTATAGTGAGTGCATGAGGTATGTGTATATAGTAGGTATAGTGATGATATACTGCAGCTCTTAGGCTCTCCATGCTGGTGAATGGCGGGAGTCCAGCTGATTAAGAAGCTGCCAGGCGCTGGAGGCGTAATGGAGCGAGAGGCGGGGGCGCTGTGCAGGGAGAGGGACACGGATCAGGAACCAGGCTCCCACGGGACGGAGCAGGTGCAGGCTGTGAGCGAGGCCTTTGGGCCCAATGGGGCAGCCAGAGCTTAAAACAATCTGCAGCTCTTTTTAATTTGGGTTTGTGCTTGCCCGACCTCTCTCTCTCTTTCTCTCCTTCTCTCTCTCTCTTTCTCTCTCCTTCTCTCTCTCTCTCAGCGCCCTGCACTGAGGGGCAGAAAGAGACCGAAATTAAAAAGGAAACTCCCAAGGTACCAAAACAAATTAGAGCAAACAAATTACACCAAGTCAACAGATAAACACTGCAGCATCTGTCAATCTGGCCTGGAGGAGACGGTGGCAACCACAACTGCCACCATCGCACACAGTCACACACACACACACACACACTGAGAAAGCCTCATATACACATACACACAAACCTATGTACACACACATACACACTAAACTAGTAGATACTCCCACATACACAGACCCACACACAAACAGGAAAAACCGTTACAAGCACACACACACACACACACACACGTACAAACAGAAGTACCCTTCACATGCACACACACTGATATGTACAAACAGAAGTAGCCTTGCATACACACAGACACATACAAATAGAAGTACCATTTACAGACCCACAGTGGCTCCTCCTCCCTGTATGTAAAACAGGGCTTCAGTTCAACCTAAGTGCCAGTTTAAGGGTTAATTTAAAGTGATAATTTTGTTCAGGTTACAAATGGTCATCAATTCATATGTCAGTCTGATTTAGCATTTTCCTGAAATCAGTTCATTTTAATCTATAAACACTTATAATATGGATGTTTCAGAATTGACCTTACCGTTATTACACTGTTCTGAATACTCACTCAGTTTTATTACATTGTTCAGACCAGCAGGCCTGACCTCTCCTCCCAGGGGTCAAAGGTCATCATGTGTTCTGGCAGCATTCTGGACACCGGAGTGGCTCAGATTTATAAAAGGATGATGTTTGGGAGATTGTTCAGACTTA
Organism: Synaphobranchus kaupii; assembly: GCA_029718625.1. NCBI lineage: Eukaryota > Metazoa > Chordata > Actinopteri > Anguilliformes > Synaphobranchidae > Synaphobranchus > Synaphobranchus kaupii. The sequence goes on along the minus strand of CM056382.1, from coordinate 47,782,707 downwards.
CGTATGTAAGTTTCATGGTTCTAAGTATCTGTTGATAAATTAATCATGAAAAATGTCAGCAACGAAACACTTGCTTGCATGAATATTACATAACCCTTTGTCTGTGAATTATTTCTATAGGTACAGGGATGTGTGTGAGTGAGTTAGTGCGTCTGCATATACTGTATGTAGTATGTGTATGTGTGTGTGTTTGTAGTATGTATGTGAGTGTGTATGTGTGTGTTTGTAGTATGTGAGTGTGTCTGTGTGTGTGTGTATATTCATATTAGCGTGTGTATGTGTGTGTGCCTCTGGCTGATTGGCAGGCACAGTGCCTCCATCTGCTCCATGTTGCCTATATTCCTGGAGGCGATGACCCACAGGTCATCTGGGCACTGCTGCTGCCAGACAGGCCCTGTGGACCTGCACACCTGCAGACGCCTCGCGTCCAGGATCAAACGCACCCGTACAAAGGAAGAGTACCGGGGGCCCACACAGACAGGTGATGCTGTTTTCTTTACTAATTACATCTTTACTCAGTCACTGGCATCCCGAGAGCTCCAGCTGCCGTCGTATACTCCAGCTGCCTGCAGCCTGGACTATGTCCAGCATGCACCAACAGAAGGCTTCCCTGCGGTCACATGCGACCGGACCGCTTCGCTACGGTCACATGCCTTCAGACCATGTCTCTATGGTCACACACGCACCGCAGTGTTTCGCTGTGGTCACATCTTCCCGGTCCTCTTTACAGTCACGCCTCCCTAAGCTGCCTCACTGTGAACTTCTTCGGTATGGCCGCACCTTTCCAGCCAGCTTCTCTGCTGTCACATCTCACATCTCACTTCTCTTAAGAGTCACACTCCACAGCCAGTCCTCTAGGCTCATAGCATAGTCCTTAAAAGGATTACACTTTTAATGGTGACACTACTTGGAATGTTGTGTATCCAGCACTACATAACACTAAAAACTCATTTTGAATGTCAGTAAGGCTTTACTCCGAAAGCATTAACAAGACTTTTTCCCTGCTAGATGTTGTTCCAGTAAGGCCACTGAAAGCAACCCCAGACAGGAGCAGCTAATGTGCTCCACTTGTGTGTGACAATGTCTGTGTGTAATCCAGTGTTGCCTCATAGATTACTCACCATGCTGTACTGGTAGATACAGCGCAGGCACACTACAGGGTAATAGTACCTTATAGAACCCTGGTATTCAAATCACGGTCCTCGAGGTCTGAGAATTGCTGGTTTTCCACCCTCCCTTTACGTGGGAGTCAGGTGTGAAGACAGTCTGGCCAATCGGTAGCACTTAATTGTTCAGTTAATTACCTGGGAGAAAGGAAACCAGGGCCGGATTTGGATTTGAGGTCCAGATTTGAGTATACGTTATAGAGCGCACACTATGCTCTAATACAGAGGTGGGCAACGAGGGCTGTATCTGTTTCTGGTTTTAGTGCCAATTTCTGGCCTTAATTACTTTATTAGCCTAACATTTTCACCATCTGACATTTTAGGTACATTTCTTCATACGCACGTGAATGACAGAAAGACTGTTTTTGTATCCATATGTGAAACATTTTACCGTGATCTAATCAATCAGTGAAGCAGTGTTTGCGTATACAGCCAATTAGCTCATTTAGCTAGATAATTGATGGAAACAAAAACCTGCATACACACCGGCCCTCCAGGAACGGGATTGCCCACCTCTGCTTCAATAGGACCTCATAGTGAGCACACACTACACTGCCAAATTTTATCCAAAAAGGGTCAGTGTGAGTGCAGTTTTTGTTTTAGCCCAGCACTAAGACACCTGATTCTACTTAAGGTCTTGATTGAAGACCATGATTAGTTAATTAGTTGAATCATGAATTAATTTATTGTTATTTAACTTTTTTTTGTGTGTTATACAGCTGCTCTCATCTTTAATGTGGGCATTTCCCACTGCTTCTAGCAAAAACTAACATGCCCTTGTACAACATATAAAAATACTGCACGATGTCCATGGTAGTAAGTAGTAGTCAAACTCAGTGGCGGCTCCTGAGCTGAAAATTGGGGGGGCGGAAAACTTCCCTTTAAACTGATTATTGGTCTTAATCATTTTTCAATCAGTTTCCTTAATTCACCAATTACTCAATGCCATCAAATGTAGCCAGTTCTCCTCAATTAGGCTATTAGGCAAGTAGGCCTAATACAATTATTTTAACTGGCATTGCAAAATTGTGCAACATTATTATAATTATTATTATTGTCAACATTATAATTGTGGATACATGTGCTCTTCATTCTCCGCACTCTTAATTCCGAAAATATTCATGGAAATTAAACGATCTTAAAGCTCAGCTTTTGTTAGATTATTTTTTTTATTTAGCACAACCTGCAATAAAAAAATGATCTAACAAAAGCTGAGCTTTAAGATCATTTCATTTCCATGAATATTTTCGTAATTAAGAGTGCGGAGAACGAAGAGCACATGTATCCACAATTATAATGTTGATTAAAATGTGCACAATTTTGCGACGCAAGTTAAAATAATTGTATTACTTGCCTAATAGCCTAATTGAGGAGAACCGGCTACATTTGATGGCATTGAGTAATTGGTGAATTAAAAGCTGATGTAGCCTATTGTTAATCAAGGAAACTGATTGAAAAATGATTAAGACCAATAATCAGTTTAAAGGGAAGTTTTCCGCCCCCCAAATTTTCAGCTCAGGAGCCGCCACTGGTCAAACTGAATTTAACATGTGAGTGTCGCTTGTAAACATCACTGTCAATCATCGTCTGTGCTAAATTGAGGTGGTGCAAATGGGATAATTGTTTGAGAAGTGGCTTGACAAAGAGGCTATCGTGACATCTAGCTGGCGGAGGACTGAAGTACCAACAAGGGGAGACAAACTGTGGCCCGACTCATAGAGAGCACACACTACACTCTAATAGGACCTCATAGAGCAGACACACTACACTCTAATAGGACCTCATAGAGCAGACACACTACACTCTAATAGGACCTCATAGAGCAGACACACTATGCTCTAATAGTAACTCATAGAGCAGACACACTACACTCTAATAGGACCTCATAGAGCAGACACACTACACTCTAATAGGACCTCATAGAGCAGACACACTACACTCTAATAGGACCTCATAGAGCAGACACACTACACTCTAATAGTAACTCATAGAGCAGACACACTATGCTCTAATAGTAACTCATAGAGCAGACACACTACACTCTAATAGGACCTCATAGAGCAGACACACTACACTCTAATAGGACCTCATAGAGCAGACACACTACACTCTAATAGGACCTCATAGAGCAGACACACTACACTCTAATAGTAACTCATAGAGCAGACACACTATGCTCTAATAGTAACTCATAGAGCAGACACACTACACTCTAATAGTAACTCATAGAGCAGACACACTACACTCTAATAGGACCTAATAGAGCAGACACACTACACTCTAATAGGACCTCATAGAGCAGACACACTACACTCTAATAGTAACTCATAGAGCAAACACACTACACTCTAATAGGACCTCATAGAGCAGACACACTACACTCTAATAGGACCTCATAGAGCAGACACACTACACTCTAATAGTAACTCATAGAGCAGACACACTATGCTCTAATAGGACCTCATAGAGCAGACACACTACACTCTAATAGGACCTCATAGAGCAGACACACTACACTCTAATAGTAACTCATAGAGCAGACACACTATGCTCTAATAGTAACTCATAGAGCAGACACACTACACTCTAATAGGACCTCATAGAGCAGACACACTACACTCTAATAGTAACTCATAGAGCAGACACACTACACTCTAATAGTAACTCATAGAGCAGACACACTACACTCTAATAGGACCTCATAGAGCAGACACACTACACTCTAATAGGACCTCATAGAGCAGACACACTACACTCTAATAGGACCTCATAGAGCAGACACACTACACTCTAATAGGACCTCATAGAGCAAACACACTACACTCTAATAGGACCTCATAGAGCAAACACACTACACTCTAATAGTAACTCATAGAGCAAACACACTACACTCTAATAGGACCTCATAGAGCAGACACACTACACTCTAATAGGACCTCATAGAGCAGACACACTACACTCTAATAGGACCTCATAGAGCAAACACACTACACTCTAATAGGACCTCATAGAGCAAACACACTACACTCTAATAGGACCTCATAGAGCAAACACACTACACTCTAATAGGACCTCATAGAGCAAACACACTACACTCTAATAGTAACTCATAGAGCAGACACACTACGCTCTAATAGGACCTCATAGAGCAGACACACTACACTCTAATAGTAACTCATAGAGCAGACACACTATGCTCTAATAGTAACTCATAGAGCAGACACACTACACTCTAATAGTAACTCATAGAGCAGACACACTACACTCTAATAGTAACTCATAGAGCAGACACACTATGCTCTAATAGTAACTCATAGAGCAGACACACTACACTCTAATAGTAACTCATAGAGCAGACACACTATGCTCTAATAGTAACTCATAGAGCAGACACACTACACTCTAATAGTAACTCATAGAGCAGACACACTACACTCTAATAGTAACTCATAGAGCAGACACACTACACTCTAATAGGACCTCATAGAGCAGACACACTACACTCTAATAGGACCTCATAGAGCAGACACACTACACTCTAATAGTAACTCATAGAGCAGACACACTATGCTCTAATAGTAACTCATAGAGCAGACACACTACACTCTAATAGGACCTCATAGAGCAGACACACTACACTCTAATAGGACCTCATAGAGCAGACACACTACACTCTAATAGGACCTCATAGAGCAGACACACTACACTCTAATAGTAACTCATAGAGCAGACACACTATGCTCTAATAGTAACTCATAGAGCAGACACACTACACTCTAATAGTAACTCATAGAGCAGACACACTACACTCTAATAGGACCTCATAGAGCAGACACACTACACTCTAATAGGACCTCATAGAGCAGACACACTACACTCTAATAGTAACTCATAGAGCAAACACACTATGCTCTAATAGTAACTCATAGAGCAGACACACTACACTCTAATAGTAACTCATAGAGCAGACACACTACACTCTAATAGTAACTCATAGAGCAGACACACTGCTCTAATAGTAACTCATAGAGCAGACACACTACACTCTAATAGTAACTCATAGAGCAGACACACTATGCTCTAATAGTAACTCATAGAGCAGACACACTATGCTCTAATATTAACTCATAGAGCAGACACACTACACGCTAATAGTAACTCATAGAGCAGACACACTACACGCTAATAGTAACTCATAGAGCAGACACACTACACGCTAATAGTAACTCATAGAGCAGACACACTACACTCTAATAGTAACTCATAGAGCAGACACACTACACTCTAATAGTAACTCATAGAGCAGACACACTACACTCTAATAGTAACTCATAGAGCAGACACACTACACTCTAATAGTAACTCATAGAGCAGACACACTACACGCTAATAGTAACTCATAGAGCAGACACACTACACTCTAATAGTAACTCATAGAGCAGACACACTACACTCTAATAGTAACTCATAGAGCAGACACACTACACTCTAATAGTAACTCATAGAGCAGATACACTACACTCTAATAGTAACTCATAGAGCAGACACACTATGCTCTAATAGTAACTCATAGAGCAGACACACTATGCTCTAATATTAACTCATAGAGCAGACACACTACACGCTAATAGTAACTCATAGAGCAGACACACTACACTCTAATAGTAACTCATAGAGCAGACACACTACACTCTACTAGTACCTCATAGAGCAGACACTACACTCTAATAGTAACTCATAGAGCAGACACACTGCTCTAATAGTAACTCATAGAGCAGACACACTACACTCTAATAGTAACTCATAGAGCAGACACACTATGCTCTAATAGTAACTCATAGAGCAGACACACTATGCTCTAATATTAACTCATAGAGCAGACACACTACACGCTAATAGTAACTCATAGAGCAGACACACTACACGCTAATAGTAACTCATAGAGCAGACACACTACACGCTAATAGTAACTCATAGAGCAGACACACTACACTCTAATAGTAACTCATAGAGCAGACACACTACACTCTAATAGTAACTCATAGAGCAGACACACTACACTCTAATAGTAACTCATAGAGCAGACACACTACACTCTAATAGTAACTCATAGAGCAGACACACTACACGCTAATAGTAACTCATAGAGCAGACACACTACACTCTAATAGTAACTCATAGAGCAGACACACTACACTCTAATAGTAACTCATAGAGCAGACACACTACACTCTAATAGTAACTCATAGAGCAGATACACTACACTCTAATAGTAACTCATAGAGCAGACACACTATGCTCTAATAGTAACTCATAGAGCAGACACACTATGCTCTAATATTAACTCATAGAGCAGACACACTACACGCTAATAGTAACTCATAGAGCAGACACACTACACTCTAATAGTAACTCATAGAGCAGACACACTACACTCTACTAGTACCTCATAGAGCAGACACTACACTCTAATAGTAACTCATAGAGCAGACACACTGCTCTAATATTAACTCATAGACAGCAGAAACACTACGCTCTAATAGTAACTCATAGAGCAGACACACTATGCTCTTATATTAACTCATAGAGCAGACACACTACACTCTAATAGTAACTCATAGAGCAGACACACTGCTCTAATATTAACTCATAGACAGCAGAAATACTACGCTCTAATAGTAACTCATAGAGCAGACACACTACACTCTAATAGTAACTCATAGAGCAGACACACTATGCTCTAATAGTAACTCATAGAGCAGACACACTATGCTCTAATAGTAACTCATAGAGCAGACACACTATGCTCTAATAGTAACTCATAGAGCAGACACACTATGCTCTAATATTAACTCATAGAGCAGACACACTACACGCTAATAGTAACTCATAGAGCAGACACACTACACTCTAATAGTAACTCATAGAGCAGACACACTACACTCTAATAGTAACTCATAGAGCAGACACACTATGCTCTAATAGTAACTCATAGAGCAGACACACTACACTCTAATAGTAACTCATAGAGCAGACACACTATGCTCTAATAGTAACTCATAGAGCAGAAACACTACACTCTAATAGTAACTCATAGAGCAGACACACTATGCTCTAATAGTAACTCATAGAGCAGACACACTACACTCTAATAGTAACTCATAGAGCAGACACACTACACTCTAATAGTAACTCATAGAGCAGACACACTACACTCTAATAGTAACTCATAGAGCAGACACACTATGCTCTAATAGTAACTCATAGAGCAGACACACTACACTCTAATAGTAACTCATAGAGCAGACACACTACACTCTAATAGTAACTCATAGAGCAGACACACTACACTCTAATAGTAACTCATAGAGCAGACACACTACACTCTAATAGTAACTCATGGAGCAGACACACTACACTCTAATAGTAACTCATAGAGCAGACACACTATGCTCTAATAGTAACTCATAGAGCAGACACACTACACTCTAATAGTAACTCATAGAGCAGACACACTGCTCTAATATTAACTCATAGAGCAGACACACTACACTCTAATAGTAACTCATAGAGCAGACACACTACACTCTAATAGTAACTCATAGAGCAGACACACTACACTCTAATAGTAACTCATAGAGCAGACACACTACACTCTAATAGTAACTCATAGAGCAGACACACTATGCTCTAATAGTAACTCATAGAGCAGACACACTACACTCTAATAGTAACTCATAGAGCAGACACACTATGCTCTAATAGTAACTCATAGAGCAGACACACTACACTCTAATAGTAACTCATAGAGCAGACACACTACACTCTAATAGTAACTCATAGAGCAGACAAACTACACTCTAATAGTAACTCATAGAGCAGACACACTATGCTCTAATAGTAACTCATAGAGCAGACACACTACACTCTAATAGTAACTCATAGAGCAGACACACTACACGCTAATAGTAACTCATAGAGCAGACACACTACACTCTAATAGTAACTCATAGAGCAGACACACTACACTCTAATAGTAACTCATAGAGCAGACACACTATGCTCTAATAGTAACTCATAGAGCAGACACACTATGCTCTAATAGTAACTCATAGAGCAGACACACTACACTCTAATAGTAACTCATAGAGCAGACACACTATGCTCTAATAGTAACTCATAGAGCAGACACACTACACTCTAATAGTAACTCATAGAGCAGACACACTACACTCTAATAGTAACTCATAGAGCAGACACACTACACTCTAATAGTAACTCATAGAGCAGACACACTACACTCTAATAGTAACTCATAGAGCAGACACACTATGCTCTAATAGTAACTCATAGAGCAGACACACTACACTCTAATAGTAACTCATAGAGCAGACACACTATGCTCTAATAGTAACTCATAGAGCAGACACACTACACTCTAATAGTAACTCATAGAGCAGACACACTACACTCTAATAGTAACTCATAGAGCAGACAAACTACACTCTAATAGTAACTCATAGAGCAGACACACTATGCTCTAATAGTAACTCATAGAGCAGACACACTACACTCTAATAGTAACTCATAGAGCAGACACACTACACGCTAATAGTAACTCATAGAGCAGACACACTACACTCCAATAGTAACTCATAGAGCAGACACACTACACTCTAATAGTAACTCATAGAGCAGACACACTATGCTCTAATAGTAACTCATAGAGCAGACACACTATGCTCTAATAGTAACTCATAGAGCAGACACACTACACTCTAATAGTAACTCATAGAGCAGACACACTATGCTCTAATAGTAACTCATAGAGCAGACACACTACACTCTAATAGTAACTCATAGAGCAGACACACTACACTCTAATAGTAACTCATAGAGCAGACACACTACACTCTAATAGTAACTCATAGAGCAGACACACTACACTCTAATAGTAACTCATAGAGCAGACACACTATGCTCTAATAGTAACTCATAGAGCAGACACACTACACTCTAATAGTAACTCATAGAGCAGACACACTACACTCTAATAGTAACTCATAGAGCAGACACACTACACTCTAATAGTAACTCATAGAGCAGACACACTACACTCTAATAGTAACTCATAGAGCAGACACACTACACTCTAATAGTAACTCATAGAGCAGACACACTATGCTCTAATAGTAACTCATAGAGCAGACACACTACACTCTAATAGTAACTCATAGAGCAGACACACTATGCTCTAATAGTAACTCATAGAGCAGACACACTATGCTCTAATAGTAACTCATAGAGCAGACACACTATGCTCTAATATTAACTCATAGAGCAGACACACTACACTCTAATAGTAACTCATAGAGCAGACACACTGCTCTAATATTAACTCATAGACAGCAGAAACACTACACTCTAATAGTAACTCATAGAGCAGACACACTACACTCTAATAGTAACTCATAGAGCAGACACACTATGCTCTAATAGTAACTCATAGAGCAGACACACTATGCTCTAATAGTAACTCATAGAGCAGACACACTACACTCTAATAGTAACTCATAGAGCAGACACACTACACTCTAATAGTAACTCATAGAGCAGACACACTATGCTCTAATAGTAACTCATAGAGCAAACACACTACACTCTAATAGTAACTCATAGAGCAGACACACTATGCTCTAATAGTAACTCATAGAGCAGACACACTATGCTCTAATAGTAACTCATAGAGCAGACACACTATGCTCTAATATTAACTCATAGAGCAGACACACTACACTCTAATAGTAACTCATAGAGCAGACACACTACACTCTAATAGTAACTCATAGAGCAGACACACTATGCTCTAATATTAACTCATAGACAGCAGAAACACTACACTCTAATAGTAACTCATAGAGCAGACACACTACAATCTAATAGTAACTCATAGAGCAGACACACTATGCTCTAATAGTAACTCATAGAGCAGACACACTGCTCTAATATTAACTCATAGACAGCAGAAACACTACACTCTAATAGTAACTCATAGAGCAGACACACTACACTCTAATAGTAACTCATAGAGCAGACACACTACACTCTAATAGTAACTCATAGAGCAGACACACTACACTCTAATAGTAACTCATAGAGCAGACACACTACACTCTAATAGGACCTCATATAGCAGACACACTACACTCTAATAGGACCTCATAGAGCAGACACACTACACTCTAATAGGACCTCATAGAGCAGACACTCTACACTCTAATAGTAACTCATAGAGCAGACACACTACACGCTAATAGGACCTCATAGAGCAGACACACTACACGCTAATAGTAACTCATATAGCAGACACACTACACTCTAATAATACCTCATAGACAGCAGACACTACACTCCAGTAGTACCTCATAGAGCAGACACACTACTCTAATAGCACCGCATAGAGAACGGACACGCTATGCTCTAATAATACCTCAGAGCACACCCTATGCTCTAGTGCCACAGTTGTATCTCATAGAGCAGACACTAAACTCTCAATATTAACTCATAGAGCAGACACTACACTCTAATAGTAACTCATATAGCAGACACACTACACTCTAATAGTAACTCATAGAGCAGACACACTGCTCTAATATTAACTCAGAGCAGACACACTACACTCTAATAGTAACTCATAGAGCACACACACTGCTCTAATATTAACTCATAGACAGCAGAAACACTACACTCTAATATGACCTCATAGAGCAGACACACTACTCTAATATTAACTCATATAGCACACACACTACACTCTATTAGTAACTCATAGAGCAGACACACTACACTCTAATAGTAACTCATAGAGCAGACACACTATGCTCTAATAGTAACTCATAGAGCAGACACACTATGCTCTAATAGTAACTCATAGAGCAGACACACTACACTCTAATAGTAACTCATAGAGCAGACACACTACACTCTAATAGTAACTCATAGAGCAGACACACTATGCTCTAATATTAACTCATAGAGCAGACACACTATGCTCTCATAGTAACTCATAGAGCAGACACACTACACTCTAATAGTAACTCATAGAGCAGACACACTACACTCTAATAGTAACTCATAGAGCAGACACACTACGCTCTAATAGTAACTCATAGAGCAGACACACTATGCTCTAATAGTAACTCATAGAGCAGACACACTATGCTCTAATAGTAACTCATAGAGCAGACACACTACACTCTAATATTAACTCATAGAGCAGACACACTATGCTCTAATAGTAACTCATAGAGCAGACACACTATGCTCTAATAGTAACTCATAGAGCAGACACACTACACTCTAATAGTAACTCATAGAGCAGACACACTACGCTCTAATAGTAACTCATAGAGCAGACACACTGCTCTAATAGTAACTCATAGAGCAGACACACTATGCTCTAATAGTAACTCATAGAGCAGACACACTATGCTCTAATAGTAAGTCATAGAGCAGACACACTATGCTCTAATAGTAACTCATAGAGCAGACACACTATGCTCTAATATTAACTCATAGAGCAGACACACTATGCTCTAATAGTAACTCATAGAGCAGACACACTATGCTCTAATAGTAACTCATAGAGCAGACACACTATGCTCTAATAGTAACTCATAGAGCAGACACACTACACTCTAATAGTAACTCATAGAGCAGACACACTATGCTCTAATAGTAACTCATAGAGCAGACACACTACACTCTAATAGTAACTCATAGAGCAGAAACACTACGCTCTAATAGTAACTCATAGAGCAGACACACTACACTCTAATAGTAACTCATAGAGCAGACACACTACACTCTAATAGTAACTCATAGAGCAGACACACTACACTCTAATAGGAACTCATAGAGCAGACACACTACACTCTAATAGTAACTCATAGAGCAGACACACTACACTCTAATAGTAACTCATAGAGCAGACACACTATGCTCTAATATTAACTCATAGAGCAGACACACTACACTCTAATAGTAACTCATAGAGCAGACACACTATGCTCTAATAGTAACTCATAGAGCAGACACACTATGCTCTAATAGTAACTCATAGAGCAGACACACTATGCTCTAATAGTAACTCATAGAGCAGACACACTATGCTCTAATATTAACTCATAGAGCAGACACACTACACTCTAATAGTAACTCATAGAGCAGACACACTATGCTCTAATAGTAACTCATAGAGCAGACACACTATGCTCTAATAGTAACTCATAGAGCAGACACACTATGCTCTAATAGTAACTCATAGAGCAGACACACTATGCTCTAATAGTAACTCATAGAGCAGACACACTATGCTCTAATATTAACTCATAGAGCAGACACACTACACTCTAATAGTAACTCATAGAGCAGACACACTATGCTCTAATAGTAACTCATAGAGCAGACACACTATGCTCTAATAGTAACTCATAGAGCAGACACACTATGCTCTAATATTAACTCATAGAGCAGACACACTACACTCTAATAGTAACTCATATAGCAGACACACTACACTCTAATAGTAACTCATAGAGCAGACACACTACACTCTAATAGTAACTCATAGAGCAGACACACTATGCTCTAATATTAACTCATAGAGCAGACACACTATGCTCTAATAGTAACTCATAGAGCAGACACACTATGCTCTAATATTAACTCATAGAGCAGACACACTATGCTCTAATAGTAACTCATAGAGCAGACACACTATGCTCTAATAGTAACTCATAGAGCAGACACACTATGCTCTAATAGTAACTCATAGAGCAGACACACTATGCTCTAATATTAACTCATAGAGCAGACACACTACACTCTAATAGTAACTCATAGAGCAGACACACTATGCTCTAATATTAACTCATAGACAGCAGAAACACTACGCTCTAATAGTACTGATAGAGGGCAGACTCACCATCCTGTACTGGTACCTCCAGGGAGAGTAGGCAAATTCACCTCCTGCTCCTCATGTAACTCCCCCTCCATTCCTCCGCTATCTCACCTGCCACCCTTTCATTAATTTCTGCAGATCTTCAGCTGCTTATACCTTAATACCCTAATTGTTGTGCTCTAAAACAATCATTAGCAATCCCGGCGAGATTGGATGAATTTGAGAGCTCTTTTCTTCCGTTTTCCTCCCTTCCTTTATCTTCCGCTGTTTTCTCTCGGAGAAGGTGGGATGTTGGCAAAGCCTCTTTAAACTCCTTGGCATTAGGCTGGATTATTGTGCCGCTAGATTCAGCCCGCATCTCCTGGTTGCGGCAGACACAGAGGGTAAGTGGTTCATGTCACACTTGATTGCATTTAGAAATGAGAAACAGTGGGACAATGGGACGGGGACATGGACATCATAAAGCAGGGTCTCTTCGGGGATGAGTTGCAGGCTGCGAAACAACACAGCGGCAGGTTTTGGGGGGGGGAGGGGGGCAGGGCGAGGCCCCCTTGTCTGGAGCTCAGAGCAGAGTTTAGACAATCTCCACACAGCCATCTGCCACTCACTCTCCCCTCTGTGGATATGAATTTGGCTCAGTTCTCTGTCTGTGCACACAATCACACTGCAAACACACACAAACAAACTCAAACACACAAGCAATTCACAACACGCACCCTCACACGCGCACACACACGCATACAGACCCTTCAATTGAAGGGTGATGTGCCTAAGGAGTGTGTGAGCCTTAGAATCTGAGATCGGGGCTTTTCTCGAGTGCATCAGACCTGTGTGATGTACATTCAGAGGTCATACATTGTTGGTAAGCTGCCTTCATTGTAAAACAATAATTTTGCTTTCTGTTGTCTGTGAATATGATATGTTTCACTTGGGCTGAGCATTTATGCTGAAAACAATGTCATGTCTGTCTGTTGTATGAGCTGCAGCAACAGGTGATGTCATCAGGAAAATACAGCCTAACTTTTTTTATTTTCTGTAGGATCTTTAACTGAACATGCCCAGACATGTTAGAAGGCCTTGGTGAGGTGCTGAATTTTTTTTTCTTTCTTCTAAAAGTTGATAAGGAGGAGCCAGTGCTTCAGAGCGCTCCCTGTACAATCTTCAGCAGTGTTATCATGATGCAGGGTGACTGCCATTATTGGTTTCCCAATATGTGCAAAGAGCAACCATAACCCTAACCCTCTTCACTCACTTCACCATTGCCTGGTTTACCAGTATATCTCACCTATGCCTATTTCACAAGCACTCCCTCATAAGCAATAATACTCTATCTCCTCATATACAGTCAAGCCGGAAAGTCTCCCCACCCCTTTCACCTTCTCCACGTTTTATTACGTTACAGAGTTATACTACAATAGATTGAGTTCATTTTTTGCCTCAAACATCTACACACAATAGCCAATTATGATGAAGTGAAAACAGGTTTTTAGAAATTATGCAATTTTATTTTACTGACAAAAATAGGTTATTTAGGGGTTACATATCTGTACACACCCTTAGCCTAATACTTGGTTGCTGCACCTTTGGCAGCGATTACAGCTTCAAGGCATCTTGGGAAAGAAGCTACGAGCTTGGCACACTTGTTTCTGGACATTTTTGCCCATTCCTCTTGGCATATCCTTGCAAACTCCATCAGGTTGGATGGGGAGCGTCGGTACACAGCCATTTTCAGCTCTTTCCACAGATGTTCAATTGGATTCAGGTCTGGGCTCTGGCTGGGCCACTCAAGGACATGCACAGACTTTCTCCGAAGCCACTCCTTTGTTTTCTTGGCTGTGTGCTTCGGGTCGTTGTCATGTTGGAAGGTAAACCTTAGCCCCAGTCTGAGGTCCAGAGCGCTCTGGAGCAGGTTTTCTTCAAGGATCTCGGTGTACTTAGCTGCATTCATCTTTCCCTCTATCAGGACTAGTCGCCCTGTTCCCGCTGCTGAAAAACATCCCCACATCATGATGCTGCCACCGCCATGCTTCACTGTAGGGATGGTATTAGCCAGGTGATGAGCGGTGCCTGGTTTCCTCCAGACGTGACGCTTGGTATTCAGGCCAAAAAGTTCCATTTTGGTTTCATCAGACCAGAGAATCTTGATTCTCATGGTTTGAGAGTCCTCTAGGTGCCTTTTGGCAAACTCCAAGCGGGCTGTGATGTGCCTTTTACTAAGGAGGGGCTTCCGTCTGGCCACTACTATAAAGGCCTGATTGGTGGAGTGCTGCCTGGATGGTTGATCTTCTGAAAGGTTCTCCCATCTCCACACGGATACGCTGGAGCTCTGTCAGAGTGACCCTGGGGTTCCTGCTCACCTCCCTGGCCAAGGCCCGTCTTCCCCGATTGCTCAGTTTGGCCAGGCGGCCAGGTCTAGGAAGATTCTTGGTGGTTCCAAACTTCTTCCATTTACGAATGATGGTGGCCACTGTGCTCTTTGGGACCTGTAAAGCTGCAGAGATCTTTCCGTACCCTTCTCCAGATCTATGCCTTGACACAATCCTGTTTCTGAGGTCTGCAGATAATTCCTTTGACCCCATGGCTTGGAGTTTGCTCTGACATGCACTGTCAACTGTGGGACCTAATATAGGCAGGTGTTGGCAATCCCCAATCATGTCCAATCAATTGAATTTATCACATGTGCACTCCAATTAAGTTGTAGAAACATCTCAAGCAGTATCAGTGGAAACAAAATGCACCTCAGCTCACTTTTGGGTGTCATATCAAAGGGTGTGCACACTTGTGTACATATGATATTTAACATTTTGATTTTTTATAAATTAGCACAAATGTCTAAAAACCTGTTTTCACTTTGTCATTATCGGCTATTTTGTGTAGAATTTTGAGACAAAAAATTAACTCAATCTATTGTAGAATATGTCTGTAACGTAATAAAACGTGGAGAAGGTGAAAGGGGTGGGGAGACTTTCCCGCTTGACTGTATGTATGGTTAATTCAGCATTGCAACTGTGTGTGTGTGTGTGTGTGTGTGTGTGTGTGTGTGTGTGTGTGTGTGTGTGTGTGTGTGTGTGTGTGTGTGTGTGTGTGTGTGTGTGTGTGTGTGTGTGTGTGTGTGTGTGTGTGTGTGAGAGAGAGAGAGAGAGAGAGAGAGAGAGAGTCCCTACAGGATTAATGTTTGTATCTTTGCACATACACCAAACAGTTATTGCGTGACTGGCCCACAGAGGGCAGTGTCACCCTGCTTCAGAATCTCTCTTATGGAAGTTGTAGTATCATGGTAGTTTAGTACGGTTTTACTGTTAATCAAGGTTAAATACCAATTGTGTTGTGAACTTGTGATCCATGTTGAAATGATCATTCCGTTAAGAACATCACCGACATATTTCTATATAAAGGACAGGCCTCAATATTCTAGGCAAGTATTAGTCAATGTGTACCACAAGTATAAAAAATTGCAATGCAGAAGATCGTACAAAGCTATAATAAATGTTCAGTCCACATTCTTATGGTGCCACAACCTCAATACTACAGCTCGATTTAATTATTATTCAAATCACACTCTCATTATGTCATAGGAACCTCTCAGTCCCACCAGTCTGCTTAACTATACAGATCCAACGCTTGTGAAGTCACAACAACCTCTCGGCGCCACAACTCTGGTTCTGTTTGCATTCTTATGATGTCACAGTCACTCAGCGCCACCACTCTGGTTAACTGCATTCAGATCAAATTGTTATGATGTCACAACAACCTCTCAGCATCACTTGTCTGGTTTACGGCGTTAACTGGTTAACAGGCTTCACTGTTCATTTTCGTATGATGTCCCGTAGATCTTTGAGAAGACTCACAGTATTTGAGGCGATGTGTAAAGTCAGTTGAAGTGGAGCCATGGTCTGCACATCAGAGGGTCCAAAAATACAGGATTGATTAAAAGCATTGCCGGGGTTATATCACTGTTTGCCTTGTTAGTCCTCCAAAGACATTCTTCCTTTCAATCATTTCATTATATTCTAATGATGAAAAAGCAGATTGTGTAAGTGTTTTGCTCATTTTTACCGGCGAACACTTTGTAATCGCTAAGGCCAGTTTCTGAGACAAGTCCTGTGGTAACTTCTGTTCTTCAATGTGTTCGGCAATGGCACCTATTACAGTCATGGTCATGGTCAGATTGTTGACGAAACACTACATTTATGAGTTCGAATACCACATTTAAAACTGAGTGATGGGTAGTTAAATATGAATAATGGCTCGACACATAAACGCAAAAGTTTTTTTTTTACTTAAGGTAATAATGCATGCTGTCCAAAAAAATCTCAAATTTTAATTTGAATGACATTTGAGACAGGTTGCACGGTATCTGTCAAATGCTACACTGTTCTCTCCTGCGAGCACGCGCGGGGCTGCCTGGAGCAGCACGAAACTCTAATATATAATCTGTTGTTCCTCTGTCATCGCGAGGAGCACGCAAACTCCTTGGAGAGCCTGTAAAAATTCATTAATCTAATTAAATATGTCCTATTGCCCAAACGAGACGCTGGAGTCGCTTTGCTGTAGGATAAGCGCAAAGTAAGACCGAGTCCCAGCAGAGGCAAACAGTCGACTCGCGGTAACGGTGGTAGGCTTCATTAAACTCTTAATTACCTATTGTTTCTAACTAGTTCGTACTGTTTTAATGAGAATCCACAGGCAGTTAAATGCAATCTAAATTTTCTAATCTACTGGTCCATTACCAAGGAGTCAAAATGTTATTAGTTTTATTAGTAATCATACTTTTAAATGGCACTGATCCTAATCCTGCGGGTAAAGCAGGCTGCAGAGGAGTAATTGAATTCTGACTTCCGATGGGGAGGAGTCTCAAACATCTGAAAGCATCCCTGCCCCACCTCCTCCACCCCTACATAATTCCCCCGTTGTGTCAATAAAACCCACGGAAAAAGGACAACAATGTGTGCATTGATGTGCATGTTCAATTATTAATGTGCAAGTTGTTTGCGTGTCCATGGGCCTCAGGTATAAACGGTGCATGCGTACAAAAAAGATGCGTACGCCTCTTTCCCCACGGATTTGGGATTTATGAAAACAAACTTGACATCAAAACATGCGCTCATGTACACAGAGTATGCCTCATGCGTACACATATTATTGAGACTGTGGGAATTGGCGACTCCGATGGCGGGGAAACTGGAATACGCATGTTTTTTGTACGTATGCACCATTTATACACGAGGTCCCATGTGTGTATCTGCGTGTGCATGATACTGTATGTGTTCATACTAAAACTACTTCGGCACTAGTTACCGCAGAATAAAATAAAAGCGAGTATTATATCGTGTCTGGAAGTGGCTCACAGTAACTTAGCTGTTATAGATTCCCTTATGAATATAATGAGGGTTAATGAAAGGCCGTACACAGTGCTGATTAAATATAATGTTACTTTATGGGGAATCCATCAACAGGTGGAACATTCAGTGTTGTGTCATTTTGAGCCATAGCCATTCCATTCCAGAACACTGGCCCCCACAAAAGCAATCTGTCCTGACCCAATTGCTTCTTCATTCAACTGGTGGATTCAACTGATATAATCAGTTTGGCATCTGTCTGGTTAGGGACTTAGTAGGCAGCTCCAAAATCAGTTCATATTCAGCATTGCTCTCATTGTTAAAATATGGGATTAAAAATGTGTTAACTAATTCCAAAACAACTGCACTGCAAAGTACACTGTTAGTCAAACATCACATGCAACAGATGTAGTGTCAATGTGGCTGGTTTAAATGTCAGTGGGAAGTACATTATGCACTGTTTTTTTGACACAAAGTTCTGGCAACCCAACTCAACCCCTCCCACAACTCAATAGTGGTTCCAAACCTTTTAGGAACCACTGCTATAGTGAGTGTTTAGGGTGTTTAGACCCCCACCCTCGGGCAGGGAAAAGCAGGAGAGCAGATGAAGAGAGTCGATGAGGGAGATTGAGCTGTGATGGGGCGTCTACTGCCAAACTCCAACTGAAGAGGACGTTCCGTTATCATATTCTCCCAGACTGCTTCTCCACACCACGCACATTTATCCCCTGGCAGTGACTGATGGTGTGTCTACGGGGGCCTCTCCTGTGGGGGGCAGTATGTGGCACTTTGCTGCTGTCAAAAAGCTAAAAGTGGACACATCTCCCGCAGTAATGATGCACATTTCCTGATATAGAAGTGTGGGGGTAAATATGGATTTATGGCTTTGTTTTCATTTTATTATTGGGTAGGGGGGGGGGGACTATTTTTCCACAGAGATGCGTCTTACTGCAAACAATTCCACGTTAACCAAAAACAAATTGACCGTATTGTCTTTCCTTCTGGAAAGTTCTAAAAATATATATTATTTCATGCTTTTTATAAAGTGTTCTTTTTGAACTGCATTTTTTTATCAACTGCATTTTCACATGGAGCGAGTCTGCTCTATCAGCTGAAGCAGGAGGGCGTCGGCCTCACAGGAAGAGAACTTGTAGTGTTTAGATTTATGACCACTTTCATGCTCAGGAGGAATGTTCCTCTATCACCGTGGTGCAAAATGACCAGGGACAGACGCGCGCACAAATGCCATCCGCCAGCTAATGAGGGGCATTATTCAAAACAGCCATCTTTGTCAAACACAGCACACTTCTCAGGGTCTCCGTAGAGGCTTTCATCAGACAGACGTCATTTAAATCCCCCACAATTCTTCAAAACACTTTAGTTCATTCACTTCAAAGCTGGAAAAACATACTGTTTCTGAAACTATTTGGACATTTAACATGGAAAGTATTTTTTTCCCAAAAAGAATAAAATTGTGCTGTTATTGTGAACTGTTTCTGGTCAACAATGCTCCTCCCTTATGGGAAAAGAATATGCTGCAGTATATTGTAAATATATAAAATTTATTGTTAAACTATATTTAAAATATACTGCAGTATATTACATTTCCGTAAGGGCTAAGTAGGTGTCCTGATCTGCATGCATCCTAAAAATATGTACTTTGTGTTTGCACTGCCTGGGTTGTGGTTTTGTTAATGACAGAAAGAGTAGGTAGAGGGAGAAGAAACCTTTGAGGTTTTATTGAGTCTGCAATGGGCAGAAAATAGTTGTAGGACCCACCACCACCGATGAGGCCTACTCCATGTGTCACAGACCATTTCCTTTTTAGAAAGAAGGGGAGGAGTCACAATAATATAATATGTTTTACAGAAGCCTAGAGAAATAGGGGGCTGAGCGAAGGGAGGGAGGGTGGGGATGTGTATGTAGACTAAATCAATAGCAGACCTGTGGACAAAATAAATAATGGAAAAATGGACTGACACAACAATAAAAACATTGAACATATGAATCACGCTGTCCAGTGATAGTGGCAGTACAATGCTGTTTTACAAAATAAAAAAAACACATTTACTATAATACTAAACTTTATGTTATAGCCTTTAGTAATCATGTAATTTTGATGCATTTATGAATTCCCTAACCACTGCTCCATACTCCTGCTCTGACCACTGCTCCACAGTTCTGCCCTGACTGTTCAGTGTTGCCACGGTGACAGAGGAAAAATATGGAATTGAAATGCTGATCTATGTCCTCAAGATTGTGTACAGCGCTTACACTGCTGGCATTCTGCATATTTTGCATACCGGCGCAATTTACAAAGGGCTTTAGATTGTAGACTTTTTTTTGCCGTGTTACTTGGTTGGAGGTGAGATGTGAGGAAAGTGGAGCTCCGTTTGTCACAGTGGTGCACTGTTCGAGGCCGGGCTCATTACAGCCGTCTCTCGCAGGCTCTGGAGTGAAATATTCATGCATGAGGAGCAGAATTATGCAGCCCTGTCAGGGCTTTTGGGGGGAGGAGGGGAAGAGATATCGCCCCAGTGAGCAGCGCGAGGCTGGGTGTGCAAAACCCCGCAGCTCCGCTGGGACGCCTTGCCAGGAGGTGTGAAAGGCACAGGGAGCCGACCTCAGTGCCAAGAGGGATTGTGGGAGAGAGATAAGCGCATCTCTGAGCTGGCACACACACAAAAGAGTCTGCGTGTCAAGACTGCAGAGAGGAGAGGAGAGAGAGAGAAAGGACAGAGAGAGAAATAGGAGAGGCAAAGATAGATAGCGAATAAGAGAGGACAGATTTTGAAACGGGGTGTCACTAACATACTTCACTGTTCAAGCGCCACGCTGGCATAGTTATCTCAAGTCACTGTGGAGGAGACATCTCATGCCAATCCAACTTGATCAAAGAGCATGTTTAGTTGACAACATGGATTTTTCACCGCCAGTCTTTTCTGCAGGTATAGTAGGCACTGAACTACAGCCTGTCTTCCAAATATTCTGCTTGTGTACCTACCTCTACCTGAGCAGAGGTTAACCCTGTCCTTATTACCCTCTGCACAAAATTGAATGGGATATACCTAGTATAGGTTACTGGAAAGAGACTGATAAAAACAATTTTTTACACTTCAGCGGCTACCATCCGCCTGCACTGTGGCAGGACTTGCCCTATAGTCAGCTATTGAGAGCATGAAAAATACGTAGTCAGATCTAGAGAAACATGCAACAGATCTATGTGACTGGATCTTTTCGAAGGAGAGTTATGATGAGGGAGAGGTATGAAGAGTTATGATGAAAATTTGTTAAATGCCTATACGTCTCAGGTGCGTAATGTTAATCAAGAGAGCCAAAACCAGTCTCCCTACACCATCAACCAATGGTGCTAAAGTCCACATTTTATCCTATATCACAAGCTGGGAGAAGGATTGTGTAAAAGTATTGGCATGTGTTATCTTGTGATCCCAATGTCGGCAATGTTTAACAGTCAGTCCCGTTTTGCCTCTAAGGGTGCCAAAAATCAGAGGGAATACGAAGTTAAAGCAGACACCACCACGACACTCTCTTTTGATTATGCCCCCGGGAATTTACCTTGCTTGGATTGTGTAAATTGCAATGCAATGATAAAGACAGACACTTTTCCCCATCTGTATGCTGGGATGCAGTTTAAAGTAAGAGGTAGAATTACACAATTTTTTATTTGCCTATTAAAATGTCCTTGCAGGTTATGCTATGTTGATAAAACCACAGGAGAACTGAGAATTAGGTTTTCAGAACATAAAAGTAATATAAGGATCTGGGATGAAATGTCACCCATTACTAAGCATTTCAATGCCTAAGGGTCATGATGTGTGCTCCCTGAGATTCATGGGCTTCAAAGTTGGAGAGTCACCAGAATGTGTAGGCGATAGGAAAATAATTTTGTTACAAAAGACAGCCTCTTGGATCATTTTTTTTTTTAAAGTTTCCTAAAGAAAGGTTTGTGTTGGGGCGTTGTTTGTAATTTACGTACATCTTTTAGTAATTTCCATCAATATTTGATTCATTGTGATCATGATTTCTGATCCGGAATTAGTCATTTTAATTTCCTTATTTTTCAAATATCTATGAAAGAGAGTACAGTCTCAGTACATTATTACTTGTCGTGGCATTGTATAACTAGAAATACCAGGTGGCATGGGTGGAGATTAAGGGGGGGCATCCCCCCCACCTGGTCTGTGATCTCAACCACCACCCCACCCCCCTCCGCTGTACACGATTGTGGATTTCCCCCTTCCCAAGGTCTCCAGTTTGCAATGGCAATCAAAAACCCCCCCGGTCCGCGATCGCAAATCTCTCACCCCCGCCTGCGATTGCAAATCTCGCAAAAAATGACAAATTGCATTCACATTGCACCTTTCATGAACCTCCGGTTGTGGATGAGGCCTAAATCATGTTCTGGGTGGGGCCCAACTACCATTCTGAGCCAGAAGGCTCACCGCAAATCAGCTGAAATGGAGAGGGACTTGTTCTTCGAATTAAAGTTGGTGATGATCAGATGGCCAGATTGGTAGATCGTGAACGTGATCTTTGTGATTGTCAGGGATTAAACAGCCGTGGCAATATCATAATCATTCAAATGATTAAATATGTATGCCAAGATATCATATAAATGTATACAGCTGCACGTCTTGTGAAAATCCATTATATATTGAAATCATGATTTTAACATGCGTCCATGTACTACTGGTGTGCTGAATAGCGACTGCATTGGAGCCTGTAGTTGGTGCTGCATAAAACTGTCAACTGTTGCCACTTTTATTGAAGGTGGGGTCCTCAGCCACATCGTGGTCATTTTACAGGCCCTTGAGATGAAAGTGTTGGAACCCTAGCCCTTTACAACATTGGGGTATTGGTTTCCTATCTGAGAACATATACCACCTCTGGCTTTATAAATATCTTGTTTTTGTAGAAAAGTTGCCTGGGTGAAAAAGGAATGTGCAAAATGTTGCAGTGTCACTGTCTCCTCTGTTTATCTGTGAGGTCTTCAGCACTGAGCCATTAATTCCGCATTTCTAATCGGAACTAAACACACAAATCAAAGCTATCTACCGTTGTTTAAGTTGAAGAGATTTGCATGCATTTGGAAAATCTGTATTATCAAGAGGAAAGATCAAGGTGGTGACTTTCAATCATTATGCTCTTCAGTACAGTCGAAAATAATTCAACTCACTGCTGAAGTTCAGCTGGAGGACTCAGCGAGGAAGACAATAGCAAAGGGAGACAACAGCTTTTCTGCTATCTCACTGTTTTTATTACAGAGCTAATTATATTTGCAGATTCTGTCATTTAGACAAAAGGCAAAGAAGTTGGGGTAATCAACATGATCAACATATTTGATTGGATTTTTGTAATGGTAACTTTATTGCCCTTTAAAAATGCAGTAAATAATAAACTAATCTGTGCAGTAATCAGATCTCACTTTTGTGGGAGGTTATGTTTTGTGACATGATGTACAGAGGATTTGGAGGTGAGGTGTGTGTGTGTGTGTGTGTGTGTGTGTGTGTGTGTGTGTGTGTGTGTGTGTGTGTGTGTGTGTGTGTGTGTGTGTGTGTGTGTGTGTGTGTGTGTGTGTGTGCGTGTGCATGTGTGTGTGTGTTGGGTGAGTTCTCAGAGAATACGGCCATTGCTGATCTCCTCACTCTGTGGTTAGTGGAGCAGTGGATGCTGATGGACTGTGGGATTTAATGAGGAGGGAGGCTGACTCCCACTCTGCCTCTCCTGGTGCATACTGAATCCCTCCCCAGCCACTCTGAAGAGTCACACAGGGGCATGTTCATTATTTAGCACAAGGTTTTAACAGCTGGGTTAGAGCAATGAGTGAAACACACATTTAGCAGTGCGTCGTCAAATGGAGAGCTTCTGGGCGCATTGTGTATGAGTGCATGTGTGTGATAGTAAATGTACGTAAGGACCAGTTTGTGTATTTGTGTGTTGAAGTGGGAGAACAAGTCTCTCTCTCTCTCTCTCTCTCTCTCTCTCTCTCTCCTCGTGAGATTGAGTTTGAGATTGAGTTTTGAGAGTTTGAGTTTGAGATTTCACTCTTTCTCTATGTCTACTCTGTTGTTTTGAAAGCATTCGATGGTGAAAATATTAGCAACTTTGATTATAAATAATGCAGTTCACTCAACATCCTAATGAATATTGCTGATTTATTCATGATTATTCATCAGTACAATCTTCTCAGAGCTGACAGCTGATAGTATGTTAATTGGATAAGGCAATGCAAATATCCTCTGAAATTCCACCATGGAATAAGCAGGAAGAGTTATGTTTATAATCTCCAATTATTAGTAACTTTTTATACTTTAGAATTTTACAAATATTTGTTTATTAGTTATCTGAACCTCTTCAATCTGTGAGCAATTTTCAATACACTTTGTTAATTTGACCTCATGTCCCTTCTTTACCCTCAACAGAATATAGTCTCACTTTTAATGAATTAAATAGAGTACCTCATTACAAGATTGCCAATCCTTCAAGTGCTCAATTCAATAATAATAATTAAAAATGAAAAAGACAATCATAAGGTTAAAATATATGTGTTTAAAGCACCATTTCTCCCATTCTGTTGTTAAGAGAGAGAACTGACTGGCATTTCTGCCTGTTGGTAGATTTTCTCAAAACCCACCTTGTTGCGAGGATGTGCACAGCATGATGTGTTTTTGAGGGAGGGAGAGTGGTTACTCAGAGGTAATTATCAGCTTTCTCCATGGCACTGGCTGCTGTCTAATGGAAGACTGGCCAGTGAGCACTCCACAGGGACCGGATGCTCTTTGTGTTGACAATGGCAGCGTAATTCACTGGGGAGCGAGTGGCTGGACAAATCATTCATCTATGCAAATGCCAGCCAAGAGCGGTCACACGCGTCCATTACTCTCTTCATCAAGGCGAGCACAGAGCGCGTGTGACGGATGGCCTTCAGCTCGCCCCCTCGAGCGCGACGTGCCCGTGAGCTGCTCTTCCTCGCAGAAGGGACAAGGGGCCGCTGGGGAACTCGTTCATTTATTACAAAATAATAAATGTCACATGGCCTCTTTCTGGTGCTGCTCTGACTGACAAATGTTTTATTCAACAAATCAAACAATCATTCTTTTTTGTTGTTTTTTTTTTCAGACCTAAAAGTAGAGGCTTTGTGTCTGATATGAAGCTGTATTTGTGTTTGGGAGGGCAGAAAGAAGCATACGCTGGCACATACATACATACATACAAACACATATACACATACAAACACACAGACAGGAGCAGAGTTGGATGAAAATATAGCTCTCCGTTGTGCCCATGACAACTCAACAGTGTATTTCACCACCAGCTGAACTGTAAAAAAATAAATGTAACGTTAGACACAATTATTTCCATGTTTATTTTTTTATATTAATTTATTCATTAATATATATATATATTTTTTTTTACGTTAAACTATTTGTTTATTTATGGACTCCTCATTCACTCCAAATATCATCACCAACGTAATTTTCAGTGGTGAACGCTTCAAAGAAGGCGAACAAGCACACTATTTGACTACAATACCCATAATACCCTGCGTCCAGCTGAAATCGGATGAAACCGGATGTTGATACTCAAGGTAAACAGAAAATAGAACCTGCTGGTACTGCTGCTGCTGAGAGAAATCCCGAAATGGAAAGACGTAATTTTAACTGGTATTTTAATATACCGTAAGTACCGGTTGCATGGAAGCGTCGCATACGCTTTTGAATAACTTTATTTGGCTTCATCCTGCTACCTAACGTAAATAGGCAACGATTCACAAACAAACACAAATGCCCGGAATGTAACGTAACGTTACCGTTAGCTAACGTTAACGTTTTGGCAGGGACTTTGACAGGTGAAGGGTGGGGGCGGCTGTTGGCAACGATATAACGTTAGTCGTTTCTTTGGCGTTACGGTGTAACGTTAATGTCTTGACAACGAGAGGTAGCGGTTGCGATAATGACAATGACAGCTTGAGAGATCGCGTGGTTTCATTGGGTGACGTGACCTTACGGCTTGCGCACGCCCTAATTCGCTAACTTCGCTTCCGTGGCTTCTTTTGGAAATTAGAGTACATTGTGTTACATAGCTACAAGTACTCAATGACAAACTAAACTGAAGACAAACAACAAGCAATAGGTAATTCTACGGATGAAAAGGGACGAGACACATTGGTAGATGGTGTTGTGCCCCCCTTCACTGGAAGGCGTGTTGGAATGCTTAGTTACCTAGTAGCTAGGTTGAAGGTTTTTACATATTCGGGGTCATATTGCTTTGGTAGGTTCGTACATTGATCTTACCGGTTAAACAGTATACAACATAGCCTATGTGACTGAGAACGTGCAAGGTATCAACAGTACAGAGTTGATGTCTGTTATTGCCCCCCTAGCATTATATTAACAATCACTAACTGGTGACAGACTTCATGATTACACAGCTGTATGCATTGTTGAAATACTAAACTGCTTGAGTGATGTGCAATCCCCCCATGTTGATATCATCAGGACTCTGTATACATTTATATGGATCATGGTAAAGTCTTTCCTGTACCATCCAGTGGTTAGCAGCACTGCCCCCTGCAGGGCAAAGTTGATCAAGTGTCCTCATGCCCTCTTGCATCTCTCTCTCTCTCTCTCCCTCAAACCCACAGGTCATGCATGTGGTTGGGGCTGTAGCCTGCACTGTGTAGAGCAGAACCCAGCCTGGTGCTACCGCTGCTGCCGCCACCGCTTCCGACCCCACCCGGTCCGGCCCGAGCCCAATGTTCCCTATGCTAACCCTTCTGAGCATGTTTTACTATATCTGTCTGCGGCGCCGGTCCAGGAGTGGGACCCGGAGCGAGGTTCTGAACAGCCGGAGAGCCATGGAGTCCAGCCAGAGGTCCCTCCCGCTCAGCGTAGAGGTGGAGCAGTACGCTAAGGAGGTGCTGGACTTCAGCTCGCACTACGGCAGCGAGAACAGCATGTCCTACACCATGTGGAACCTGGCGGGCATGCCCAATGTCTTCCCCAGCTCTGGCGACTTCACGCAGACCGCCGTCTTCCGCATGTACGGAGCGTGGTGGGAGCAGTGCGCCAGTACGCCCCTCCCCTTCCGCCGGACCGCCCACTCCTTCCACAGCCAGGACTACATCGAGCTGGCCTTCGAGGAGCCCGTGTACCCCACTGCCCTCGAGGTGCTGGAGACCTACCACCCTGGAGCCATTGTCCAGATCTTGGCCTGCTCACTGAACCCCTTCTCCCAGAACCCACCCGCTGACGTCAGGTAACACGCTCAGACATATCGCCTGCTTACAATCCTACGCCGTATCATATCCCCCTGTTACACACCCACATCACCCAACGTAGCCCTGTCCCAACTGACATCAACCTGTAATACACACACATCACCCAACGTAGCCCTGTCCCAACTGAAATCAACTTGTAATACACCCACATCACCCAACACAGCCCTGTCCCAACTGACATCAACCTGTAATACACCCACATCACCCAACATAGCCCTGTCCCAACTGAAATGAACCTGTAATACACCCACATCACCCAATGTAGCCCTGTCCCAACTGAAATTAACCTGTAATACACCCACATCACCCAACGTAGCCCTGTCCCAACTGACATCAACCTGTAATACACCCACATCACCCAACATAGCCCTGTCCCAACTGAAATGAACCTGTAATACACCCACATCACCCAATGTAGCCCTGTCCCAACTGAAATTAACCTGTAATACACCCACATCACCCAACGTAGCCCTGTCCCAACTGACATCAACCTGTAATACACCCACATCACCCAACATAGTCCTGTCCCAACTGAAATTAACCTGTAATACACCCACATCACCCAACGTAGCCCTGTCCCAACTGACATCAACCTGTAATACACCCACATCACCCAACATAGTCCTGTCCCAACTGAAATCAACCTGTAATACACCCACATCACCCAACATAGCCCTGTCCCAATTGAAATTAACCTGTAATACACCCACATCACCCAACGTAGCCCTGTCCCAACTGACATCAACCTGTAATACACCCACATCACCCAACATAGTCCTGTCCCAACTGAAATCAACCTGTAATACACCCACATCACCCAACGTAGCCCTGTCCCAACTGACATCAACCTGTAATACACCCACATCACCCAACATAGTCCTGTCCCAACTGAAATCAACCTGTAATACACCCACATCACCCAACGTAGCCCTACTTTCCCTGTTGCAACATTGATCAACATTAACCTATTAACATTTACGTTTTTTATATATTTAATTAGCAGACATATTTACCAAGAATGGCTTTAAGATACTGTATATTGTATACGGTACTGATAGTTGGTAGCCTTATAGGTCATTTGTATCTTAAGAAAGTGTCCTATAAAACTCACGTCAATCAACATTTCCCTGGCCAACGTCGCCCAACATTGCCTCTTAATAGCCTAAAACTCCTGGAATAGCCATTTAACACTGAGAGATGCCCCAATATCATGCTCTGGTGCTGGTTGCTGCATGCAGGTGGGAGGTCCTGTGGGCAGGTGAGCCCTCCAAGGCAGTGACCCCCCAGGCACGGCAGTTCTCCCCCAGCATCAAGCAGATCAACTTTGCCACCAACCTGATTCGGCTGGAGGTGAACAGCTCCCTGCTGGAGTACTACACGGAGCTAGACGCAGTCATCCTGCGCGGGGTGAAGCAGAGGCCCGTGCTCTCCCTCTATAAGATGCCCTTGATCGACATCTGCGACTTGAGCGACAGCGAGGAGGAGAGGGAAGCCGCCGAGGCCCTGGCCGGCAAGAGCAGCACGGGAAACGGCTACTTCGACAAACTGCCCTATGAGGTGCGTACACCCACACGCACACACACTCGCTCAAGCGCACACATGCACCCACACACAGACACATACGTTGTGCAGACACTGAAGTACCTGCACAGACATGCACAAACACACATGCACTCAAACAAACGTAGACACGCAGACATGTACACACACACACAAATACAAATTACACAGCGCAGTTGAGTGTTCTCCTTCCTGTGGTATTAGCCGTCACCTGGAAACACTTCTGCTCATATAAATTTTTGGGGTCATTTCCATGACCTAAAACATGTTGCCATGTTGTCTTACACAACTTTAAAAAAATAAAGATCCAATGTACTTCTTCAGCCCTCCCTCCTTCTGTCTCTCCCTCTCTTCTAGTGTTACTCCTCTCATCTCCCATCCAAACCGCTGTCACACGACTCTTCCGTAATCATTGCCCTGTGTGCCGTCTGTAACACAATGGGCTTATTTGTCTACTGGTACCGTGCTGCAAGTACACACACATGCATAAACTCACACGTAAATGAACGCAAACGCACGCACAAACTTGCACAGACACATACAGCCACACACACACATACACACACATGCCCACACTCTCTTACTCCCACCAGTGAAACTGGAAGTGCTTTGACCCTCAGACAATATTAGGTGCTTGATTGCAATTTAAGTCCCACTGAGCCTCTGTCTGTTGCCAACAGAGGGTTCTGGGTGTAACCATGATATCTTTCTTTCTCTGGGTCTTTCTCCAACTGTTGGCCACAGCTGATCCAGCTGATCGCGAGTCACCTGACCCTGCCAGACCTGTGCCGATTGGCTCAGAGCTGCAAGCTGCTCCAGCAGCACTGCTATGATCCACTACAGTACATCCAGCTGAGCCTGCAGCCGTACTGGGCCCGTCTGACTGACACCTCACTCGGATACCTCCAAAACCGTTGCACCCTGATCCAGAGGCTCAGTCTGTCATGGACCGGCAACCGTGGGGCTGTCACTGCAACCGGCTTCTGCAGGTTAGGGCTGTTACATCGATGTGGGGTCAGAGGTCACTGTGGCACCGCCCAACTGCTGCTGTTTGGAAGGCGAGCGTGTGTGTAGACATTGGGAGCGCCTTCTCTTAGGTTTTGTGTGTGTCTGTACCTGTGTGTGTAGGGGGTGTATTTGTATACATATATATTTATTTGTGTGAGTACATTAGGGGTGTCACGATACCGATTCGAAATCGAAAATCGATCGAAATGAGCGTTCGATTCCGAACTTCGAAATCACAAGCTGGTTCGCGATTCTCCAAGTTTTTTTTTTCTCTCCACCCCCGCCCCCCGCGCGCTCTTCTTAGCCGTTCATGTGATGGGTAAAATGTAAAAAAAAGTAGCCTACTTGGCCATCTCTAATGTAAGCATTTCCGACAAAACGAAACTTGACGCCTTCCACTGCATTTTGTTCATCCACGCAGGCGTGCGTCCGAAGAAAAAAAAACAACGATATTTCAAAGAAGACACAGCTGCTAGTTAACGTTAGCTTACCGGTAGCCTGCATTACTTTTCGACACACCATGGCCACTGCCGGAGTCGGAGATGGAGAAACAGAACTGGAAAATCCTCCTGCTTCCCTCAAGTCACCGGTGTGGCAACATTTTGCCTTCCCCGTGAGTTATATAAACAACGAACGCGTCATTGACAAAAAAACGACAGTTTGTCGGCTATGCTACACGCGAGTACCATACACCACCTCAGGCAACACGTCAAATATGGCAGGACACATTCGCAGGCATCACAAAGAAATAGATTTGACTGGGAAAAAAACATTGACACAGGCAACTCAAATGACAACCCAAATGACAGTTGTCAGGGCATGAAAAAAAACGTGTAAATAGTTAATAGCGTGGTACATGTTCAACTGTTTATTATTTCAGATATTAGTTTGTTAAAGCTCTTAACTGTTCAAAGAATGTGAACACGCTCATCTTTTTAAAGAAGAATTTGAAAATGTAATTGACCGTTGTCAGGGCATAAAACCAATGTGTAAATTGTTAATAGCGTGGTAAATGTTCAACTGTTTATTCTAGAGTCTAGTTTTGAAAAGCTCTTAACTGTTTAGGTGTGTTTAAATATTCTCATATTTTTGTTATTATTTATAATTGTTATTATTCAAATAAAAGTTACTTATTGAGAAACAAGTATTTTTCTTTACAAATCAAGACTCGATAGTCTAACAATGGCATAGCCATTAGCTAGACTATAGTGCTGGAAAAAAAAATTGCACTGAAAAAAAATCGAAAATCGAATCGTGACCTTAAAATCGAAAGTCAAATCGAATCGCGGATTTGGAGAATCGTGACACCCCTAGAGTACATGCGTATGTGTATACAAGTGTATGTAATTCACATTCTAATGTATAACATGTGGATGTTATATTACAGCATATCTGTAGATGAGATAGTACAGACTGTCTGTGAATGTTATATTACAGCATGTCTGTAGATGTGCTAGCACTGAGTGTCTGTGAATGTTGTATTACAGCATGTCTGTAGATGTGCTAGTACAGAGTGTCTGTGAATGTTGTATTACAGCATGTCTGTAGATGTGATGGCACAGAGTGTTTGTGAATGTCATATTACAGCATGTCTGTAGATGTGCTAGTGCAGAGTGTCTGTGAATGCTATATTACAGCTATATTACAGCATGTCTGTAGATGTGCTAGTACAGAGTGTCTGATTGCAGGGCCTCTTCCCTTTCTCTTCTTTGTGGTGCAGCTTTGTGAAGGCCTGTGGCATGGGGCTAGTGTGCTTGGAGCTGGCGTGCTGTCACTTCCTTACGGAGGGGTGCATGGAGGTGATCGCTCAGACCTGCCCCGCCCTGCAGGAGCTCAACCTGTCCTCCTGCGACCGGCTCCACCCCCAGGCCTTCGCACACATCGCCCAACTAACCTCCCTACGCCGGCTCATCCTCTACCGCACCAAGATCGAGGTGAGAATCTGCGTGTACAGGCTTGTGCGTGCATGTGTGTGTGTGTGTGTGTTTGTATGTATGTGTGTGTGTGTTTGTATGTGTGTGTGTGTGTGTGTGTGTGTGTGTGTGTGTGTGTGTGTGTGTGTGTGTGTGTGTGTGTGTGTGTGTGTGTGTGTGTGTGTGTGTGTGTGTATGTGCATGTCCTGGATTGTTTGTTTCTCTTCTGATCCTGGAGGTCCTTGCTTTAGAGGTCCTTTACACCAGCAGTTTAATGACACCAAGAGAATCCTATGATCCCACCCAATCAGTGGCTCTGAATAACCACAAGACACACTGCTTCACTAAACTGTGGGCCTGTATAACATACTGACAGACCTCACTCTGTTCAAATAGACTCAAAGAAAAACCTGCGTGTTAAAAGGCAGCAGTAGTGACTCCATGTGTGGGAAGGGACGTGCTGGTGGCTCTTAATCTCCTGGTGGTGTGCGTAGAATACAGCTGCTTGTGTCGGTGAGCACGCTGTGTGAGTGACCAGGGCCGCCCGCCAGGGTGTAGTCATTCTGTGGCACGCATCGCTGGGATGCTTTACGAACCCACACCCTGCAGACTGTGCGTGTGCCGACACCCGTGTTCCCGCACGCCTTTATCAACCTGTCAGAGCGGTAATTACAGCGGCTTTGCTCTTTTAAAAGACAGCGTGCCGAGCCAGAATGACTCACACACACACACACACACGCGCGCGCACGTGCGCCCGCCACACGCGTCCTCTGCCCCTGTCGCTGGACGGATAGCATGTCACACCGCGTTTGATACCACCGCGAGCTGAGCAACGTCAGGGAGACAATGGCTGCATTCTCTACTGATCCTTCCAGGTGAGAAGTATTACCTGTCTGCTTCTGGGAGCTCCAAACGAGACCTAAATTAGCACTAATGGGTGAAGCGGTGTCATAATAAACACTGGCATGCTGAAATGAGATATGGCCTCATTACTCGAGGCTTTAGCCATGTTTATGCCAACCGCCACACAAACCATTAAAACATTTCATAGCTTCATGACAATTGATTTTTTTTCTTTTCTTCTTCTCCTTAATTTTGTATATAAAAACAAAGAGAGGGTATCAAATAACGTGGCTCCACTGTCAGCATCGTCAATACGCATTCCTCTGTCTCGTTTTACTCCTGTGTTTAAGCTCAGATCAGTGTAACAAACAAAGCCTTGTAACCCTTTGTATCATTCTCCCCACCGGTGCCACGCCCTGTTGTGTCGACAGCAAACAGCCCTGCTCAGCATTCTGACCTTCTGCACTAAACTGCAGCATCTAAACCTGGGGAGCTGTGTGATGGTGAGACCCATACACACAATATGCACACACACACACACACACACACACACACGCACTCTTTCCTTGTCCTTTTTTGTCCTACAGAGCCTCATTTCATGGTCTGATTGCTGACTGTTTGCTTTGCAGTAAAACAGTGGTATTCATAAGTACACAGTGGCCTGAATGATAGAGTGACCTTTATAACAGTGTGTCTGAAGAATGTGAAGTATATAAGGAGCAGGTGGTTAAACTGGGCTTTTTTAGCGCCCCCTTGCTGTAGATTGTGGTCAAACAGGCGTTTGCAGTGCCCTTGTTGTTAATTGATGTTGTGGTTAACAAAGGTGTTTAGCATTCTCTGCTGTAAGTTTAGGTGGAGGGAACAGGTGGTTAAATTGGGGTGCATGCAGCACTCCTGCTATAGAATGGGAGCAGGTGGTTAATGAGGTAGGTAGCGCCACCGTTGTAGATCAAGGGTGCAGGCAATGCGTGTAACGGCCCCATGCTGTAGATGGGGAGCTGCTTAAGCGTGGTGTGTGCTGCACCCCCCCCGCAGATCGAGGACTACGACGTGGTGGCAAGCATGCTGGGGGCCCGCTGCCGCTCACTGCGCTCCCTGGACCTGTGGCGCTGTAAGAACCTGACGGAGCGCGGCCTGACGGAGCTGGTGACGGGCTGCCGGCTGCTGGAGGAGCTGGACCTGGGCTGGTGCTCCACCCTGCAGAGCAGCTCGGGCTGCTTCCTGCAGCTGGCCCGCCGCCTGCCCCGGCTGCGCAAACTCTTCCTCACCGCCAACCGCACCGTCTGCGACTCGGACATCGAGGAGCTGGCCGCCCACTGCCCTGCCCTGCAGCACCTCGACATCCTGGGTGAGTGCGGCAGGGAGCGGAGCGTCTGGCCCCCTACGGGATGTCTGTGACAAGCACGGATGGTGTTATTGATTATTGATGTCTGTGACAAGCACGGATGGTGTTATTGATTATTGATGTCTGTGACAAGCACGGATGGTGTTATTGATTATTGATGTCTGTGCCAGGCACAGATGATGTCATTGATTATTGATGTCTGTGCCAAGCACGTGGATGGTGTTATTGATTTTTGATGTCTGTTCCAGGCACGCGGATAGTGTTATTGATTATTGATGTCTGTGCAAGACACAGATGGTGTTATTGATTATTGATGTCTGTCCCAGGCATGCAAATGGTGCTATTGATTATTGATGTCTGTGCCAGGCACAGATGATGTCATTGATTATTGATGTCTGTGCCAGGCACGGGGATGGTGTTATTGATTATTGATGTCTGTTCCAGGCACGCGGATGGTGTTATTGATTATTGATGTCTGTACCAGACACAGATGGTGTTATTGATTATTGATGTCTGTGCCAGACACAGATGGTGTTATTGATTATTGATGTCTGTCCCAGGCATGCAGGTGGTGTTATTGATTATTGATGTCTGTGCCAGGCACATGGATGGTGTTATTGATTATTGATGTCTGTGCCAGGCACGCGGATGGTGTTATTGATTATTGATGTCTGTGCCAGGCTTGTGGATGGTGTTATTGATTATTGATGTCTGTTCCAGGCACGCGGATGGTGAGCGCGGCGTCCTTGCGGAAGCTCCTACGTTCCTGCTCCAAGCTCCTCCTGCTGGACGTGTCCTTCTGCTCGCAGATCGACGCTCGGATGGTCCAGGAGCTCAGCGCCCTGTTCCCCGCCGTTTCCATCAAGAAGAGCTTCACTCAGTGAGCGCAGCACCGCAGGACCACCAGGAGGGGGGCGCTGCGGTGCCCGAGTCAGGCTCCCCGCAACGGCCGACAAAGTCCGGGCTCAGCAGACTGATCCACTCTGGCAAAGGCTGGGGTTAGGGTTCAGCCGTTAACAGACACGGACGAAGAGGAGGCCGGGAGGCTCGACTCTCACCTTTACATTTACTGCGAACATGGCTCGACCGCCGCAGTTTGCTTCCTTACCATACTTTGCAGATTGACTTCTATGTGCATCTGAATCTCAGGGCTGTTTTTTACTTTCCTTCTTTTTACTTACCAAGAGCAGATAGACTCATGTGCTCTGTCTTTCAGAGAGAAGAATCTGTCAGAGTCTCTCCCTAACACACATCTTTTCCAAGTTTTTTTAAATGTGATGAAGACCGTGGAGTTCAGATCATGATCAGATTACGATCATTTCACTTTGATGTTTAAGCACTGATGTTAAATGTGGAAAAATATAATTTACTTATTGGGTGTGTGAATGATATGATACATATTGCTATAATGTTTATTATTTATTAATCTTGTAATGGCTTCTTGCACATGTACCGGTATGTACAGAATCGGAGTTGCAAATCCTACTGTGACCTGCTGTTATGATGTGTACTGTGCCTTATATTTCTGACAGACTAGTGTAGTTTTTTCTTTCTGCTTTTAGTCATGATTACACAGCAACCAGGCTGACCTGCACTCTACCAAAGCTATAGACAGGTCACACTTCTTGGAAAGCCTCCATTTACAAACAAATATATAGTGGTATCACCATCCAGTGTCACAGACTGCCTATGCAGGAGATATTATTGTTAGAAACAAGCTCTTCAGATGTATAAAGAATAGAATGCAGAAGCTCTTTCGTGACCAATGGGCCCTCTTTATCAGAAGATTTAGTGTGTTCCGAAGGCAAACTGCGGCACATTGAGGTTATCGGAGTTTATTTCCTCAGGTATATAATAATATGGATGTGCTACAGCCACATACACATACACACAAGTGCACACTAACACAGAGACAAATGCAGGAACACACAAAGACACTGATGCAGAGGATCAGAAAACACAGACGCACACACATCCTAAACTTGTCCCTTATCCCAGGGGTATAAAAATCCAAAAAAGGAAACTTTGTGTTTTTATTATTGGAAAAGTGCTTTGATTTTAAGTAAGCAAAGAGTATTCTCTTTATATTTGCCATCGCAATGATTGTAATTTCTCTTTTTTTAATTTCTTTTTTTTTTTTGGTTGTGTGAAAATCCTTTGTGCCATGTGTAGGTCAGGAAGTGATGTAATTCAGCTTTAGTTAAAAGGTCACAAATAAGAATGAGCTCCAGTCACTATAGACCGATAACCATTTGAAAACTGGGGAGGAAAAGGTTGTTGGTTTTAATAAAGCGGAGGCTGTCAGTTGTCTCAGTATCGCAGGTTATGATTGTGTCCTCTTTTTTAGATTGTGCTGCTGTAATGGTGTTAAAACTTAGTCCTCTCTGACAAACCTAATGATTTGAGAGGTGCATCTCTCCTTTTCTGTATGCAGAGAGCACCTCTCCCTCATCCTGCACAATCATTTGCTGTCAGAACTGGGATGATGTTTGGAATTGTGCTCTTGAATGAATATCATGAAGAAGTAATGTCCCTATTTTACGTTTTTTTTTTTTTTAAACGTGATTTCTTCATTCAGAGTAACTGTCAGATAACCCTGGGGCCTCGTTTATGAAATGGCCTTACAATCAAATTGCATCTTAAATAGTGGCTTACACACAAAAACAATGACTAAGTATTGTTTTTAAAGTCGCCCTTAAAAACAGCTTATAGCTTACTTGACGTACGTTACTTCCTGGTTAGGCTATTTGGAGGTACTGCAAGTTTGAGGGCCGACCACGTATCCCCGAAGAGGGCTGTTTAAGTAAATTTAGTTGATCAATTTTTCGGTATGACGAGCGCAAGAAATGCTGCAATGCAATCTTATTTAGAGGAAAATGGCTGTTATTGGCCGAATTCACAGGAACGGGTAATGGTAAAGCACGTTCACGTGGGTTCTATATCACGTGATATTTACGCTTCTTTCGTTACTTTTATAAATCAAGTGTAAGCACAACTTGGAAAACGATCCTAAGATTACGTTTAATGTTAAATTCAATAACGTTTTTATAAATGAGACCCAAGGACTCAGTTTTATTCTCCATTTGTCAACTTTAGCCACTTCAAAGTAATAATCTATGGTTATGTTTTTTTTTGCATTGCAGCTTCCCGGTCTCTGTGCATCTCTAGTTCAGTTTAATGCAGTGGATGAGGATCACAAGAATTCAGGCAAATCCAAACCGACGATGTAAGTGCAGGACTTAAAAATAAAGTAACCAAAGGCAGAGTTCGCACACTGCATTAGTAGCTACCAAATCACTATGTATTTAAAATACACCACAGCCTGATTAATGTTTCAACCCTGATGGAATCCTAGCACAGGTCGAAACATTGATCATGTTGTGGTGTGTAACAGAATAAATTGTTGGTTATTTGTGAGGTGGTAATGGGGGTGGGGACTCTGTTGCCTTTGCCAACTGATGATGATCATGAATTGCTTTAATGTGGTACTTTTTCAAGGTGCAACTCTGCACGACGACGACCAAAGTACAGAAAATTGGTCTAGTATTTTATTTATTTTTTTTGTGATTTTGTTTTCGCCAAAAGAATTTCTATCGTATAATTTGGTTTACTTTTATAAAGTACAGAGATGTTGGTTTTGGTTAAGAATATTAGTGATTCGCTAATTCATGAGTTCAAGGGCCAGCTGACAGCGATGGCTCGTGATGCCTCTTGTAAAAGGAGGGCTATGCACCTTGGGGAAACTGTTCGCACAGGTTGAGTGTTCTCTTGAGTGGTAAGTACTTGTAGGTAATGTTTTTTGGAGCAAGATAATTTGCATGCAAGGTTTCAATTAGTTTTTTTCTGGTAATCTTGATAGTGGTTTTGTGGTTCAGTAATACATTGGCAATTATTTTTTGCCAATATTCTAATGTTTACTTTTATTTTTAGCCTTTAAATTCACTCACTACCTGTATAAAGATCTCTAGTGCACTGGCTGTTAGAGCAAGGTGTAGTGTGTAGATAATTCTGCGGCAATGTGCTATTACATATTTTGGGCGTCTGGATCCCTGACACCTTGTCTTTTTTCCTTCCTTTTTTTACGCTTGTTATTTGGTGCCAAAGCATTGGTGTGACAGTAAGTTCCACTGTGGTTCTTTTTCAGTAGGTGACAGTAGAACCCTGTCTTTTGCACAAATCAAGGCTTTAACATTTATATTAA
Organism: Synaphobranchus kaupii; assembly: GCA_029718625.1. Classification (NCBI taxonomy): domain Eukaryota; kingdom Metazoa; phylum Chordata; class Actinopteri; order Anguilliformes; family Synaphobranchidae; genus Synaphobranchus; species Synaphobranchus kaupii. Next base: position 47,744,069 of record CM056382.1, on the reverse strand, counting down.
GTAGAGTGAGACCAGACTGAGCATAATTCCATCCTCTGGCACTTAACACTGATGTTGAACTGTTTTGAACGGCGTAGCTGTGGGCATCGCAATCCACACCTCTATATGAACAATGCATTTTCTTATACACTCTCTCCCTGACGACAGATATTTAAGTAATTTCCATATTTCCCATTACGGGTGAATAACAATAATAGTAAGTATATATTCCAAATTGAATCACTCTTCTTTTAAAAGTCGATAAAAATGGACATATTTCCCTATTATTCAAGAGAATTTATTTTTCTAATATGAATTGTGGCATATGATATGGCGCGAATGCTGTGCAATAGTAATACAGGCCTTTGGATAAAGTCTCTCTCTTTCGTTGCCCCCATCTCCCCCCTCTAGTCTCACTGAATTAAAACAACAGATACCCTGGGGAACTAATAAAGATCAGAACTCAACAAATTACTCAACACTTCTGCCTTGTGGTTTGGCCCGGCGTTCCTCACATTTACAATAACGTGCCATCTTTGGGACTTGACAGCTTGGCAGCTCGCTCACTTTCGCACCATGGTGGAGACAGACACCTAAACCACCGTCGTGCCTGAGGACAGACCTCAAGATGACAGGTATCATTGTGTGGGCTTACGTCCCTTCTCCCATTCCATTGCAAAAAGAGGGTGGCATTATAATGTAAATATGCCTGTAATTCTTTTTCATACTATTTTTTGAAGAGGTCCAGTGGGCAGAGATTTTGTGGTGCTGTGATATTATAATGACTCAAATTTGAGAACTGTGTAATAAATACCTGGATATAGTGTTATTTCTGAAAGTAGAAATTCTCCAAAAAAAAATTTAAAAAAAAAGTTTCACAGAGAAGCCTCCCACCGTGTCCTATTTAAAATAGTTTTGGTACAGTGTGAAAACTGTTACGAATATTTACTTGTACAGGATATGTATATACATGCTGTAATTTAATAACATGGGTTTGAATTCCAATTCAAGAACTTATTTTAACAACTGGTACCATTAATGCAGAACATGAGATCAGAGCTAAATATAAATATACCTCGTCATTCACCCAAATCACAAGCCTAAACCTCACCCCAGACCCACTCATTTAGTGTACCTTAATTACACAATTATGATTTGGCAAAGCTGTTCCGCTGTACATTTGTATACTTGTATGTTATTGGCTTATATAATTAATATGTATTTGCCATATATATATATATATATACTGTATATATACAGTATATACAGTCAAGCCGGAAAGTCTTGACAAAGTGAAAACAGGTTTTTAGACATTTGTGCTAATTTATTAAAAATCAAAATGTAAAATATCATATGTACACCCAAAAGTGAGCTGAGGTTTCCACTGATACTGCTTGAGATGTTTCTACAACTTAATTGGAGTCCACCTGTGATAAATTCAATTGATTGGACATGATTGGGGATTGCCAACACCTGCCTATATAAGGTCCCACAGTTGACAGTGCATGTCAGAGCAAACTCCAAGCCATGGGGTCAAAGGAATTATCTGCAGACCTCAGAAACAGGATTGTGTCAAGGCATAGATCTGGAGAAGGGTACGGAAAAATCTCTGCAGCTTTACAGGTCCCAAAGAGCACAGTGGCCACCATCATTAGTAAATGAAGAAGTTTGGAACCACCAAGAATCTTCCTAGACCTGGCCGCCCGGCCAAACTGAGCAATCGGGGAAGACGGACCTTGGCCAGGGAGGTGAGCAGGAACCCGAGGGTCACTCTGACAGAGCTCCAGCGTATCCTTGTGGAGATGGGAGAACCTTTCAGAAGATCAGCCATCCAGGCAGCACTCCACCAATCAGGCCTTTATGGTAGAGTGGCCAGACGGAAGCCCCTCCTTAGTAAAAGGCACATCACAGCCCGCTTGGAGTTTGCCAAAAGGCACCTAGAGGACTCTCAAACCATGAGAATCAAGATTCTCTGGTCTGATGAAACCAAAATTGAACTTTTTGGCCTGAATACCAAGCGTCACGTCTGGAGGAAACCAGGCACCGCTCATCACCTGGCTAATACCATCCCTACAGTGAAGCATGGCGGTGGCAGCATCATGATGTGGGGATGTTTTTCAGCAGCGGGAACGGGGCGACTAGTCCTGATAGAGGGAAAGATGAATGCAGCTAAGTACACTGAGATCCTTGAAGAAAACCTGCTCCAGAGCGCTCTGGACCTCAGACTGGGGCGAAGGTTTACCTTCCAACATGACAACGACCCGAAGCACACAGCCAGGAGAACAAAGGAGTGGCTTCGGAGAAAGTCTGTGCATGTCCTTGAGTGGCCCAGCCAGAGCCCAGACCTGAATCCAATTGAACATCTGTGGAAAGAGCTGAAAATGGCTGTGTACCGACGCTCCCCATCCAACCTGATGGAGCTTGCAAGGATATGCCAAGAGGAATGGGCAAAAATGTCCAGAAACAAGTGTGCCAAGCTCGTAGCTTCTTTCCCAAGACGCCTTGAAGCTGTAATCGCTGCCAAAGGTGCAGCAACCAAGTATTAGGCTAAGGGTGTGTACAGATATGTAACCCCTAAATAACCTATTTTTGTCAGTAAAATAAAATTGCATATTTTCTAAAAACCTGTTTTCACTTCGTCATTATTGGCTATTGTGTGTAGATGTTTGAGGCAAAAAATGAACTCAATCTATTGTAGTATAAGTCTGTAACGTAATAAAACGTGGAGAAGGTGAAAGGAGTGTGCAGACTTTCCGGCTTGACTGTGTGTATATATATATATATATATATATATATATATATACAGTTGAAGTCGGAAGTTACTTAGGTTGAAGTCATTAAAACTCTTTTTTAACCACTCAACAGATTTCATGTTAGCAAACTATAGTGTTGGCAAGTCAGTTAGGACATCTACTTTGTGCATGACACAAGTAATTTTTCCAACAATTGTTTACAGACAGATTATTTCACTTTTAATTCACTATATCACAATTCCAGTGGGTCAGAGGTTGACATACACTAAGTTGACTGTGCCTTTAAACAGCTTGGAAAATTCCAGAAAATGATGTCATGACTTTAGAAACTTCTGATAGTCTAATTGACATTATTTGAGTCAATTGGAGGTGTATCTGTGGATGTATTTTAAGGCCTACCTTCAAACTCAGTGCCTCTTTGCTTGACATCATGGGAAAATCAAAAGAAATCAGCAAGACCTCAGAAAGAAAATTGTGGACCTCCACAAGTCTCGTTCATCCTTGGGAGCAATTTCCAAACGCCTGAAGGTACCACATTCGTCTGTACGAACAATAGTACGCAAGTATAAACACCATGGGACCATGCAGCCATCATACTGCTCAGCAAGGAGACGCGATCTGTCTCCTAGAGATGAAAGTGCTTTGGTGCGAAAAGTGCAAATCAATCCCAGAACAACAGCAAAGGACCTTGTGAAGATGCTGGAGGAAACAGGTAGAAAAGTATCTATATCCACAGTAAAACGAGTCCTATATTGACATAATCTGAAAGGCTGCTCAGCAAGGAAGAAGCCACTACTCCAAATCCGTCATAAAAAAGCCAGACTACAGTTTGCAACTGCACATGGGGACAAACCAAATGTCTTCTGGTCTGATGAAACAAAAATGTAACTGTTTGGCCATAATGACCATCGTTATGTTTGGAGGAAAAAGGGTGAGGCTTGCAAGCCGAAGAACACCATCTCAGCTGTGAAGCACGGGGGTGGCAGCATCATGTTGTGGGGGTGCTTGGCTGCAGGAGGGACTGGTGCACTTCATAAAATAGATGACATCATGAGGAAGGAAAATTATGTGGATATTATATTGAAGCAACATCTCAAGACATCAGCCAGGAAGTTAAAGTTTGGTCGCAAATGGCTCTTCTAAATGGACAATGACCCAAAGCATACTTCCAAAGTTCTGGCAAAATGGCTTAAGGACAACAAAGTCAAGGTATTGGAGTGGCCATCACAAAGTCCTGACCTCAATCCAATTGAAAATGTGTGGATACAACTGAAAAATCATGTGCAAGCAAGGAGGCCTACAAACCTGACTCAGTTACACCAGTTCTGTCAGGAGGAATGGGCCAAAATTCCAGCAACTTATTGTGAGAAGCTTGTGGAAGGCGAAGCTTTCGAAACGTTTGACCCAAGTTAAACAATTTAAAGGCAATGCTACCAAATACTAACAGAGTGTATGTAAACTTCTGACCCACAGGGAATGTGATGAAAGCTGAAATAAATAATTCTCTACTATTATTCTGACATTTCACATTCTTAAAATAAAGTTGTGATCCTAACTAACCTAAGACAGGGAATGTTTACTAGAATTAAATGTCAGGAATTGTGAAAAACTGAGTTTAAATGGATTTGGCTAAGGTGTATGTAAACTTTCGACTTCAACTGTAGTCGAAAGTTTACATACACCTTAGCCAAATCCATTTAAACTCAGTTTATATATATATAAAAACTGTTTGGTGTTAGCTTTAGCCTTATCAAATTAATGAAATTGGTCCAATTGGTCCAAATCAGGCTATTTACCAAAGAAAATAAATAAACTTGCAGGATTATTTTCTCACCCAAATCAAGAGCTAAGAACTGTCAGAGAAAAAAACAAATTAATATGAGAGAACAGTTTTGGAAAACTGGCTCCATCTCACATGCTTCAAAATCAAAAGAGAAAACAAGAGTGCAGACATTTACAGTACCGGTCAGGGGCATTACTCATTACTCAAAAAATATGAACCCAGGAAATAATCTCACCCAAAAGCTGAAAAACACTAAAACAGTCCCCATCACTGAGAATTCATCTTTGTATCCTATTAGATATATTTTATATGCATTAGAATTACTCTTATGTAGCACAGCAGGGACTGTAATGTTATTTCCTATTAGTTTCCTTTTCCATTTCTGAGTAGAGTAATACACAGGCTCTCATGTTTCACCCAGCTGTGCCGCTGTGAATCATGTCAGAACGTTTTATGTGCTTATTGTAATATTTTAATAACATACGAGTAACCTTTAATCTTGCACCATAATGTGAGCATTGTGATATTCTGCAGCATTGTTCTTTTAGGAGAGTAATGCTTCATTGTGAGTAACCCGCACTTTATTGTGAGCATTCTGATGTGTTGTTCTTTTAGGTGAGCAATCTGTTGTTGTACAGTTTTCTTCCCTTACAGAAAATGCTGCACTGTGCAGCGCGCAGTGGAATTGTGTAATACAAGGGTACCCAAACTAGTCAAGTACAAGGCCCTTCAAAGTGACCCACCTTTGGCTGAGGACCCGTCCTTAAGCCTCCTTTTATGTTGTCATTTTATGACGCCTTTTATGTTTGGGGTCAAATTGACCCCAACAGTTTAAACTGACACAAAAGTACGGTAATAGAAAAATTTTGACACTTTGTGTGTCGCCCTCTTAATGTCTCCCAATTCACTATCCCTTTATCCTTAAATATTAAGATTTTCATTTTAGAGCTGGAGGTAAGTGAAAGTCCGTGAAAATTAAAACCTGCACGGGAAAGTACTGTGAATAACAGATAAAAAATAAAAATGATTGTATTTTTTCTTATGTTTTATAAAGCTACAAATGACCCCGCACAACACCTTTGTATACATAGTTGGTACAGGACTTTTGACAACAGCATTATGTTTATTATTAATCCCACCAAATTAGGAAAGGTCATACGTTTGTACATGAAAAAAAGGTTTTTAAGAGACCTCAAACACTGAATGGGGTCAAATTGAACGCAGACACAATAGGAGGGTGAAGGCAGTCTTGAAAGTGACTCTCCATAATCTCTACTCTGAGCCCCAACTGAAGACTTTATCGACTCAGTACTGTTTTACACCAGCTCTCTCTGCAACTTGGTGATTGGCTGAAGCAGTTCTCAAACAAAGGCCATGCCCACCCCCTGAAATTTACCCTTCTCCCATGTTCTGTCCATCCACAAAGAGCAGGTGTGAGACTGCCCCCAATTTGGCCACAAATCTACATTGTGGATGAAATTATATCAGAGTAAATGTTTATCTTGTTAGAAGAAACAATAAACAAATCCATGAACTGTAAGCTTTTAGTGTGGAAAAAAAGCTTTATTGAAGAGTGGCAGTCAGTGACATGTGAGATAGCCCTGTTGAAAGCCCCATGCAGCTCGGTGCACAACATAGAGTGGCAGTCAGTGACATGTGAGATAGCCCTGTTGAAAGCCCCATGCAGCTCGGTGCACAACATGCTCAATTATAGGCTGAATGAGAGACGTGATACAGACCACTGATCAGCCAAGTTCAGACAAAGTTATAATTAACAATAACTCGTTTACAACCCAGCGAACACAAGCCTTTTGTGTGCTTAAGTGTGCTGGCTGTAATTAGCTCGGATGCGTATGAATGAGATTGTAAACAGCAGTGTCATACAGCCCAATTACATTTGCAAAAAGCCCCGTTGCATTTCCGTCGCCGCATGGCGCGTTCGTGTCTTGCAGCGACGCGTTTGTGCGTACGCGCGCGTGTGCGTGCAAGAGCATGTGCATTTGTTTGCCCGCAGCCATGGGATATTAACACCCTGTTGAGTGCCCTTGGTGATACGGAGGTGTTTACACAGTCTGCCATTGTGAGTGTTTATACAGTGCGTCTGCTGGCTTAGCTGCAGGGCTGTTGGGGAGGATTCAGCGAAGCTGTTATCAGTGGTAGGATCATGCTGATCGGTGTGTGGTTGGAGGCGGCTGACTCGTGACTCACCGAAGATGATATAAGTGCGTTTCTGCAGAGACGGTCTGGATCATGGTCATCGGTGAGGATGTCAATAAGAGGCGTCCTCGTCTCGTCGGCTCGCAGATTTGGTCGAAAAGTGTGGTCATCGTTACTCACCTGTGCAGTCTAAAATCACCTGTCTTAATTCTTCAGTGAAAGTTTCAAAAAGGGAGAGGATTGATACCCTGATCGTGAGTATAATTCAAGATGAATTGAAAGTTGTGATTTTTCAAGATATTTAAAAATATGGGGTGAAATGCATAATTCTGAAGGATAATGAAGAGAATGCCCTGTGGAAAAAGCATACCTCCTAGGTGATCTCATTCATTCCTGCATTCCTATTCTGATTTCAGAGGCCAAGAGTGGGAGTGATAGACATCTGGCACTATCCTGACACCAGAATCCTGTAGGATTAATACACCAAACGCCACCCTTTAACTATTGGGTTAACACAGATGATTCCACACTTTATTTGTGGGATTAATAAACCCAATACCATCTGTTATTAAGAGCATTGATAAACACCCCTACACTTTCCCTGTGGGATTAATATATCTGACTAAAACCTATAGGATTAATACATCTGATTTAAATATGAGGGATTAATACACACGACTCCACACATCACCGGTGTGTTTAACACCCGTGATTCCACCCTTTACCTGAGGGTTTAATGCATATGACTTGAGTAGTTCTATAAATACACAGTATGTTTATGGTGATAACAACAACATGCCTGGGTACTGTTTGATGGTTACCAGGAGGTGTATATCCTTTATGTACATTCCTGTGGACAATACTTCGACTTGATTCATTTAACTACATGTGTCACAAACAAACTGTCTGTTTACTCTATAGAAATATATACCTCACATAACCCTGAGACCATATTTATCTCCAAAATATTTTTACAGGCAAAATGGCAATTAAAAAAGGAATCCAGATGTGTGAAGAATACCACAGCAAAGTAAAGTCAGCTCTCCAACATCCAGAGTATCCCCAGAAGGGTATTCATGTTCATCTAATTAATTCTGCTGTTTGGAGACCTTGCTTGAAAGTCAATGAAGAATTGAGAATGGGGAAAACTCTGTAAAGCCTGCAGTAATCTCCCCTCACCTGAGCTGAGAGGCCCATTAAAGACACTTAAAACAGCCGGGGCTGACATCGGCAGCTCCGTGCTCTCTGGTGCTGCCCGCTAACTCCAAAATAGCAGCTTCCTTCTTGAGCATAGTTTTCAAGGACAACACTTAATCTCTCTGGCCTATCAAACCTGCATGGTCTGGTGACACTGACAGTGATCACAGTTTTAAAAAAACTTTAAAAAACGAAACCACGACCACCACTATGCCACAGAGATAACACATAGCCTATAACCAAATCAAATAATTGTTTAAAAATAGTTTTCTTCCTCATATTAATTTATGATATAATTGTTTATGTACAGTGTACAGTTTCAAACGTGTTGAAAAAACACTGAACTGGTTTCATTAGCTCTGAAGTCAAGTTACTTCTCTTTAAAGTAGCCTATTAATTTAACAAAGCGCGCATTACCATGAAAATATGATCAGAAATCGTGCATGGCCGTAGATTTTAATCGTAGGTTGACGTTTTAAATAAAGATAAATAATAGCATAGGAACCGTAAGTGATTTACGCTACATTTATCGGCACTCGCCCTGATAAAAAAAAAAACTATGCTATGGGTGGTATGTATCAGTTTTTCTCTGGGAATAAAGTCCAACGTGAAAAAGGTTTTCGCAGCTGAAAAAAATGATTGTCTGATACATTATCTGTATTGTCTCGGCAATACAAATTACTACAACAATGGCACAACATGTTTGAGAGCCACTTAAATGAAATATAAAGTATAAAGATACTGAGAAACAGGTGCAGATCTACAGGTACAAGTTATATAAAATGTGTTATAATGATTTTCATTGGTGCTATTAATTTTGATTTTGTTTGTAAATAGCCTACAGTACTATTCCCAGGGCATATCAGGCCTACACTTTGAATATAATAATATACAGGTGTTCGAGCCACAGTTGGGCCCTACCGCTGCACGTGCCAGATAATCAAGAAATATATAGTCCTAAATACGAAAATCGTGGTACTGGTTTATGCAACAACAACATACTTCATCTATAAAAGATGAATGTGGCCTATATAGCCTACGCCAAACTCTTACTTAAAATCTCGCTATCCCCCATTCGGACAGCGCACCCTCTCATGGGTCGCTAGGTGGCACTAAAGGATTATGGTGGACAATATTTTACAGCCAGGATCTGTTGAGAGAGGATTAGGATCATTTAGGTGTCGTATGTAATCCTAAAGGGAAATTTCAACTTACCTAAATGAAGAAGAAGATGTAATTAACACGCGGCAATATTAATTGCCTCTGCACGCAGACGAATGAACTATACAATACCACATTTTTCCTGATTAGGAATCGCTGCACGCAGGACAGGAGAATCGAGGCTTTGCGCTCGCGAGAGCGTTCTGAAACATTAGAAATGACAGGTTAACAGCCCTCGAGGAGACGCGCGCATGCACTACCCCTTTTCTGTACGGTTCTGTACATAAAGACCTGCAGGATGACCCCAGAAACCAGGTAAATAATATAACTGAATTCCTTTCCCCGCAAACAAGACATTTTAATACCAAGACTCTTGGTATGCGCATTATTATTACTATTATTATTATTATAAACAAGAATAAAGTATGTAATAGTTATCTATAATATATGAATAGCTTATAAATACGGCACATGGTTTGGGGTTAGTTTGGGCTTGGTTTAGGACACCAACTGTACTTTATTCACAAGAAATGGCCAATAAAGTTCAAGTTCAAAACCACAACTTTGACAGATAGCGCACAACCCACAAGCCTCAACGAAACACGCAAACTATCATTTAATTCAATTACCAGTATTTAGAGCAATATTCGATTGTTTTTATAGCCTTGGCAATGTGTAAAAGCAAGTGTATGCAATGTTAGCTAGTGGCGCGACAGTAATTGAATATATGGAGGACAAAGTTCCCTGTCTCCATCAATCATTTCCTACTATGTTAGCCTAATGACTATGTCCGGTCAAAAAAAAGGAACAGAGTGAGACAGGGAACTCGTGCTGTACTCGTGCTGTGTAGACTATTATAAGGCTGGATACTTATTAGGAAAACCCTGCGTAAAATATTAATTACGCATACAAGAGGCTATACGGGGTTTGTCGACATATAGCTCCATTCCTTGACTCATCCTATTTAAAATTTTCATCCCACCACAACATAACCCGCTATCATAAATCTAAAGTCGATCTGCTGATCTATTTGCATGCTCTTGAAACCCTCGGTTTGTGCGTTCTTGTGACTTGAAAGTTGATTACACATGGACACTGAATTCTATTTTTTTATAGGCTATTAGGCCATGGGATGAACAGGAGTATAGCCTAACAGGCTACGTTCGTTGATACTATATGTTATCAGTAAATTGCAGTTTTCTCTTGCAAGTCACGCAATATTTCTAAACATATTCGATACTAGGAAGGGGGCTGTTTCATTTTTATAGACCATTATGCCGTATAATGACCAAGCTGTATAAGCCTATATACACTGTGAATGGCTGGAACAAATTTTCCGGTGTTACACAAAAATGCATTAATAGAACATGGGCCAAGCGTTATAAAATGTCATATTAATTCTCAACAAAATGTGTGCTTTATATTTTAACATGTATTATATTTAACAAATACCGAAATTGTTTGAGGTAAACCACAAATTAAATAATTGTGTCAATGGATACGCTTAACGTAAAGTAGGTTCATATAATGTGCAGTATGAACCCTTTAAAATTCTGAATCCTTTAAAGTAACTGTAACGTATAATTATAACGATGCTATAAGTGAGCGACAGCTTTAAAAATTCAATAACAGTATAGGCCTGGTAAAAGAAATAAAAACAAAACTGTCAAAGGTGATATAAGAATTTTTACATCATACTCCTCTACTGATATTAAGAAAATGTATATTATTCTGAGTTCATGTGGTAAACGACATGTTTCAGAACACACAAACACTCCCATTTCAGTGAAAAGGGTAGCCTATTGTGTTAAACTGACGGGGCCACGGAATTGTAGTGCCTTCGCGACGGCAGCAGGTCACAGATAGGTCGGTTTACACTACTTTTTATTTATTGAGCTGCTATACTGACATGTCCATTCTTAGGATGCTCGCTGTGGGGTTTGGCGTAATATCGACACATCGACTGACATCTGATACATCCAAGAGAGCCAAAGCTACTGCCGGCAGAGGGCAGTTGATTTCTTGTCCAAAAAAGAGCTCTTTGGATTGATGTATTGGCCAGTTGTATTCTCTGCACTATTGACCCTGTAGTTCAACTGACCAATTGAGCTGGCGAGATACGCGGTGGGTTTTTCATGTGCGAGGAATAATGTTCTGCACAGTAAGTCGCTGGAGTTTGTCTCAGCGATGACGTACTGCACGGCCTTACTAGAAAAAAGAACAACATCCTTATGGCATTAATCTAGTACATTTTATAGATTACATTCATTAAATATATTTAACAATGTTTTATTGTTAAAAGACACAGTATGTAGGCCTACACGTCTTATAAAACATGTGCCTGAATTGAATGAAATCAAATTTAATCTATTTATCCAGCAGAAAAAGTACACAATTTTAGTTTAAAATGTAAAAGGTAAAAGATGATCCAACACTGTCACCTCATTACGTTTTCGTATTACGCAGCAATATCACGTATAATGATATCACATTATTACAGTCACTTGGATTGATGTGAACTAGCCTACTACAAATATTAATGACAGCAGTGTGACAGTGTGTTCAGTCTATTGTCCCTTGTGCAACTGAATAAATATACATTCAACATACGTGTAATGAAAAACATTTTAATGTCAAGACCATAAAATGTGCAATTCTTGTATGTCAGTAATAAAATATTACTTAAACATAGATTTATCATGAATGACTCTGAGTTGTTTTATTTCCCCACAAGTTCATTCAGATCAACCAAAATATGATAGAAAATGAAACAAAAAAGAAAAATAATAAAACACCAGCAACAAGAAAAAAATACACCCCACAGGATTTTTCAACGAATGAAGTAATCGAATCATTAATTAAAGCTACAGATGAAAGAACCGGTGTCAGGCGGTACAGATGTACCTTTTGTTTTGTTTCTCTTTTAAAGAACTAGCGCGAGCCAAGCCACCTCAAAATGCTGTGAACATATCTCCCTGGGAAATATTGTGCACATAAAGAGAAATATACCAACAAACATTCAGGGCGTAATTGAAAAGACAAATTTACACACAGCAGTGATGGTGAACCCGCTCGTAATGCCACAATGGGAAAATAATGTAGATCCTCTTTTCTGAACCTATACCCTCATAATCCTATTTGTTGTCAGTCCGTTTTGATATTTTTAAAAAAAACTATAAAACCTGATTTTACCTCTAAAGGCTACTTAAATAAATTACAATCTTATTATCATTATAACGACTTCCCCCGAGTAACGCATCAGTACTTACAAAAACGAAAAATGAACAAAATGGCTGTGAAATAATAATAATAATAATAATAATACAACGGTGCCAGACATAAAAAAACTCGGACATAAATAACTACTATATTTCCTTTTATAAAGGAGTTATGTATATGTATACATTTTAAATAGAGATATACTGTAACACAGCTGCTCTCTTACATCACTGTTTTGTTGCAAATCATTTCAATCTTTCCACCCTTTTCTCTGGAAACTTCGGGTTTAGGTGACATTTTAATATGCACAGATAATGCCCACGCAGTATCATGAAAGTGAGTGACAGGAGCATAAACAGAGAAGCCATTACTCCCTATAGGCTACAGAATTTCAGTCGAACAAAACAAACTGTAGCGGCAACATATTATATTGAAATTGCAAGCGTTATTACTGCTATAAATTGGCATAAATAAAAAATATAATGTAAGAAAACCGAATAGAAAATTATGTCAAGCCATTTTGGATAAAAAAATAATTGAACAGCTATCTATTGTTTTTTTTAAAAATCATTTAAAGAAAAAGTGCCCCAGTGTAAAGGAAACGAAGCCATGACTTTGTTGAAAATATACAATATTTACAAAATTCATTACAATTTTTCTGTCAAAATTCTCTGTAGTGAAATATCTCGCACGTGAAAAGAACCAGATTTCCGTTGCCACATAGCCCCTGCTTGACCTGTTTCGAGCTGCTGGCGCGTGGCGCGGAGCTCGGTCTTGGCATCCTTTGTGTGTTTTATTACTGCACGGTGATATTTCTGAAATAGATGATCGCATTTGTTTCGACTCGCTGGCTCCGTCACTCCGTGTTTACGCATCCATGCTTTAAAAAATCCTGGAAAGACTCGCCTATGTCTGGAATGAAGTGAAACCTAAATACTGCATTTATTATTATTAATAATAATAATAATAATAATAATAATAATAGTAATAATAATAATATAATGATAATAATAATAATAATAATAATAATAATAATAATAATAATAATAATAATAATACATTCGGCGCATCTCTGATTACCTCTCTGGTTAATAGCATGGTCACTAGGGACAGATAACTGGCAGGTGCAATCGGTCCAAGCGAAACCCCAGCTGCAAGTTGATTTTCTTTGAAAAGATGGGGTTTATTTTCCTAATGTGGCTCTCCTGAATGTTTTCACTGAATACGTCACGGATTTGGATCCTGTACAAATTATGCAAAGATTTAAAAGCAATATATGTAAACCTTAAAGAAACCTCGAGGCTGTTATTGGCGTTATTTCCCACACGCAAAGCATTCTTTCCACAATGAGGTTACACCTTAAAACCGCGCGGTATCACAGTGCTGGTTATCGTTACACAACATCTAGCTTTTTAGGAACACGACCGCTCCTCTCAGTGGCTCCTATTTACCTTGTTGTGATACTCACTTTGCTTGTGGGCTTCCCGTGTACAGTAAAACACAAAGCACCGGCATTCGCTCAGGATAGTCCAGTGCTTAGGAGTTCATTACAGGAGGAATGAAAACAGAGACAGTCACAAAACAGTTTTAGCAGTCCGTTGTTGTTCACTGTACCGGTGTCTGGACCCCATGATGTGGTGGCGTGTCTCCATACACATCCTCGGTTCCCGGGAGAGGTCCGCCTGGAGGAGTCATTCGTTTCTCTTTTTGTCTTCTGTTACAAAACCAAACCCTGACCACCTCCTTTTCCAACTGAAGACTGTCCGCCAGTGAAGTAATCTCCGCAGCAGCAGGTTTGGGGCACTTTAGGAAATGGCTCTCCAGAGCCCCCTTCACGCTCACCTCGATGGACGTCCGCTTCTTTCTCTTTCTGCCCTGTGCAGCAATCTTGTCCAAGCTGGTCGGACTCCCGGAGGTTGAGTCCGCTTCCTCCAGCCACTTGTTCAGCAAAGGCTTGAGCTTGCACATGTTCTTAAAGCTGAGCTGCAGGGCCTCGAATCTGCAGATCGTGGTCTGGGAGAAAACGTTTCCATACAATGTGCCCAAGGCTAGCCCTACGTCCGCCTGTGTAAAGCCCAGTTTGATTCTGCGCTGTTTAAACTGCTTGGCGAACTGTTCCAAGTCGTCAGAGGTCGGCGTATCTTCGTCGGAGTGTTCGTGGTGGTTTTGATGCTGCTGGTGCTGAAGCTGGGAGGGCTGGTGTCCATGGTCACTGAGATGCGGACTGTGATGGTCTTCGTGAGAGTCTCTGAGGGTGTGATGGTGCATTCCCTGTCCGCTGCCCGGAATCAAGCCGTTCACACTGAAGCCAGGCTGGGAGTAAATGAGGCTCTGTCCGTTAGGGGTTGCCATGCTCGGTATGTGCGCAGCAGATGTCGTTCTCCATGCCCGAGCATCCTGGTGGGTCCCATGCGGCTGGTGCGCCAGATGAGGCGGTCGCGGCTGGTGCTGCAAACTGCTGGAGTTGTGCAGCTCGTCTCTGCTGCTCTGCACCGCGGGTTTTATGTCTTGATCGCTAAGGGGACTGGAGGACCACGGAGCCCCCTCTCCGTGTGACAGCGCCGTTATCCACTGGTGTGCATGGCTGAGCGGGTGACTGTTACTCTGCAGTGTGTAGTCGCTTTGCAACAGAGTCTGTGCGTCTCGGTACACCGTCGCTTGCTGCATGCTCCCGGGCTCCGAGTGCACGATGGACGAGCTGGAGGTGAGGATATTGTAATGAGTAGATGCTGTGGTCGCCATGACTCTCGGAGCCGGACTGATCGCTCTTATTAAAGGAGCCGCACATTTGACAGTTACTTTTTTTGCCACAGGCGTCTCCTATGCTCCTCGCCAAGTGGACGCAGCAGCGCGCACCTGAGCTCCGCCTTGCCGAGCAATTTATTGGCTACACACGGTTGACAGACGTAGTTGCCCCTAACAACTGCCTGTTCATTGGTCGCTGGAGATTCTTTACAAACCCCATCCATTCTCTCCAACAGTACAGCGAGGTCTGCAGCGTCTCTAAACGTGATAAACATGATGGGTCGAGAAAGCGGCACAGGAGACTAAAGGAGGTGATTCACAGGAATCGTTGAAAATAAAGAGTGGTAACATTTTTACCATCAGAGAGTTCTGTTGTTGTAGCAAACAAATCCACAAACTATTACCTTTCTGTGTAAATATATGGAGTAGCCATATAGTTTGTGCGATTTATTATTATGTTAGGATAGAATTCTTGCTTTATGGGCGTCACCGTTAAAATGAGGTTTGGACATCTGGGGACATTTGTGCTGTCTATTTTATATTCCAATATTTTGGCATTTACTTACGAAATATTCACATGTTTTATATCATATTGTCACAACAATGGTGTGTTAAGCAAGCAAAATGCAACTTAAACAACATTGTGCCACTTATCTTTTTGTGGTTGTAGAGGATGTGTGCCTGTAGTAGGTAGTTCTAAATGTGATAGGGAGCACTACTTTACAGTTCTGGTCAATAGAAACAGACAATTCCTTCTAAAGGTTTTCTAAAATGTGGATTTAATGGTCTATATGAAACTAACGATCTGCATATGCTTTTTCTGGTCATATTTACAAAACGAGAAAGTTTCAAGTAAGTATTCTCGTATGCTTTGGAGTGAGCGTAGTATATACTTATTTTAACGAGTCTCAGCTCTAGTTCTGTTCTTAGCCTAGTTACAAATGAGAAAGGTCCTACAGACTTTAATCTTACGTAGTGTTACAAAAACGAAACAACTCATGTTTATTTAAATTCTGAAGGGTTCATTTTAATTATTTTTTAAGACTTGTGACATGCAAGCAATAACGTTTATATAAATGCAAACACACGTTCTCTTTGGAGGTCTTTGCTACACAAACATTAAATTACATAATGATAAAATACAAGCTGCATAGCCTATAGATCCAAGTAAATATATTATATGTAGGGTAGTCCACTGATGTGTAACATAAATAGGCCTACGTAACATGAATTCCTGTAAAACCATTTGATCTGTAGATTTCTAAATGTTGACTAACAGACTACCTCTGGCAGCATTTGACTTCAGCTCTGAAGCCCTGTGAACGATGATGTAATACTAAGAGCTGTAGATTTTGCTCATGTTTCTTGTTCAAACATGTTCAAGTCCATCTTGAACACGAGTCTGCCCAACAAAAACGTTATTGTGCTACACTAGAAAAAAGTTGAAAACTGTACCCAAAATAATTTATATTATAGCTATATATATTTTTCCTAATAAGAATCTGTTACTTTTCTTTTGGACAACCGAAAGGAACGACTTTTCTAAAATATTACATATGGCTATCATGGTACAATTTTGTAGAAACAAATGCTATTAGGAATTTCGTAATATTTTATTTAAATTATCGTATACAAAAATGCATTTTTGTATATTTTCTCTAAACGGCTTTATTCTCTTTCTGTGGAATAATATTGTTTATTTTGTTTGATCTGGAATCTGTCAAAGTCCAGGCTATAGCCTATCCCGCTGACGTCATCCTTGATTTACGACGCCAGCTCATTGCAGTGTCTGAAAGACAACACATTCCATTAACAGGGATATATATGAAATAAGATCACAGTGAATTCAGATGCGTTAAAAAGGTCTTGTAAACACAGGTCACAGTGCCACCTTGGTGTCCCGCCAAGTGCTTTCGCTTGACAAACCAACATTTTTATAGAGGCAATAATTTATTGTAAAGTAGGCTTCGATTTTGACACAGATTGATTGGACAATCAGGATATATATCCCGTGTTGTAATATTTTTTTCCCAATGAATTGTGCTCAGATTGAAAGTATACTGTGTTCAATCACTTAACTGAAAGCATTGTTTTAAATCTGCCCTCCATAATATTTAATGCTCCATGGATCAAAACGTTACTCAAAGAAGACCGTACAGCGGCCAAAACGCGTATTGCTCAGGCTACCACAAGTTTGATATTTCAGTGACAAAGCCTAGACCTCCAATGATAAATCAACTATTAAAAGTTTTAGTTGTCACATTATCTAGGCTATTAAATACAGCGCATTATGCGAGGGAGATACATTATAGAGCTAGCAATATAGGCAGATATACCTAACGCAATGTTTAGCCAAGTTTTAGTAAGAATTAAGCCTACATTTTCAAGGGGAAGAAGATCAAAATTGAATCTAACAAAAACACTTAATTTCAATAACAAATTGATAAGAAATAACTGTCTATAACATCGAAGAAACAATTATATATAAAAATAGCTTTATTAATTTGTATTTATTTAAACAGTAACGTTGAAGACGTCACCCTGGGAAATATGCTACCACCTCACTCGTCATTGCATGGCTGGGTGTGCGATGTCAGGGACGCCGCAGCTGCAGTTTTCTGTGCGGCTCTGAGTCTGAAGGATGCGACATTGTCCACAGAAAGGGCATTTTTCCCGGGCCACTGCCGGTTGCTATAGAGAGGAGAAAATGAAATAACAGAGCTCACGTCACAGCTGCTTTCGCCTCTTCTTATATATCTAAAGACCCATTTGAACGGCTCGCTGACAGGACAAAGCCGCTGAGTGAGAGAGAGAGAGAGAGAGAGAGAGAGAGGGGGGGGGGGGGGGGGGGGTATTACTGACTATAGGGTTAGGAATGAGCCCGTTTAAATAGTTCCTTAAGCGACTATCGAGTGTCTGCACTTTGTGGTGTTATTAGTAGGCTACTGGAATGGACGACTTTTACTATCAAAGTTTCATGTAGATAGGCTATACTACGGTTAATTTTAGCTAGTAAATATTTTTTTAAATATAGTACTATAAATCAATGTCAGTTATTGTATATCGTTTAGACTATAGCCTAACTGTATAGCCAAACCATCATGGACGTCCCCATCAATATTGTCCTCAATATTGACTCAGTTAAATGCATGTTTTTAAATGTGAAAACACGATCATTCAAGTTCACTAAGCTAGGCTAGTTCACAAAATTGATTTAAAAAGTGAGAAGAAAACTGGGAAATACATTATTTGTTTGTTTGTTTAACGTTTATTGGATAGGCTAATGTTCGCGTTTGGCTATACTGTTCGCGTTTAAGGTTGGTGATAGGTCGCGAGGGGAAACACAATTAGGCTAAGAGTAGGCTATGAAACGAGGTAGTGTTTTCCAAAGTGTTTAGGTAGCGAAGCATACATTCAAAGAGTCACAGTCACAGGAGCGTAAACTCCCCCCCCCCCCCCCCCCCCAAAAAAAATACTTTGCTGGACTAGGAAGAAAATGGAAAGGGATCCCACCCCGAAAAGCAACACGGTGACGCGCGCTCACAAAGAATAGGCCTATATTTTACAAACGGCAGACGAAATATGTATTGAAATTCAACTATTAGTAAAACTCAAGAATAACTGTATATTTTAAGGATTCCATTCAAAATAAAAAATAAACGAAATAGGCTATGCACTATCTCCCTACTTGTTTCCCCTACCATCTCCACCACAACTGGATTGTTTCATAATTTAGGTTATGCTTTTGGTATATTTAAGTTGTATTGTTTATGGTTCTCTGCTACTTTTTTTAAGAACGTGGTATGGTGTACTCTGCATGTATTTAGAATTTGTAAGTTGGTCAACATAGTTAAATGGTGCTTTATAGATGTTGCATCTGTTGGCTACTCGCTGGTCTGAGAATGTTGTTAGCCAAGTCTGGCCCTATTTCTCATTTTAATCAGTTGAATGCATTTGTTTCTCCTGTCTTACAAGTCGCTCTGAATAAAAGCGTCTGCTAAATGAATGTAATGTAGCCTAATAATGTAACGCAAATTTGACTAAGCGTTCCGACTATTTCATATGATTCCATCTTATAGGATATGAGTGAAATATAGACCTACATCAAATGCATCTTCTGTTAACATTTGAATCAATTCAGGACAAACTGATCTGGGGCGAGCTTCTAGTAGTCTACACCTACAAAAATAGTAAAAATGGATGCAGACGCACAAATGCATTCGTTTTACATCTGATATCATATTCTTACAGAGAGAGGCTAGTAAGAGAACCCGTGTCATGCAAAATCTTTTTTTTAATCACTGGAATGGCACTTGGCCGTATAATATATTTCAGGTGTAGACATTACAATCCAAAAGAAGTACAGGCCCATATCTAAGACTTGAGACTTCACAAGTAAAAAGAAAGTTTAAAGCAATTGCTAGGCAATTTTGCCACGTAATTTTGAACACCATCGTCGCGTAATACTAAAATCACCCAAATCAAAAGAACATTTGTGGTAATTAGGGCTGTAATTCGAAGAATTACCACATAGCCGCAGAGGCTTAAACAGACGTGTTAGGAGAAACACAAAGCCCATTACTTTAATAGTGTAATATGCAAACTATGGGTCGTTCAATTACACGGCTTAACAACGCATAAACGATGCGAGTCTTGTTATTTGGACTGCAAGGTCTGTGGTAATTCACTCAAAGGGCCAGAGCGCTTCACATACAGTAAATTCTATTTCTATGGCTCAGGAGCTGCTGCCAAGCCACATTTAAAAGAATAAAAATTAATGACGGAGAACCTGAGCGTTAAATTAACAGTAATTATATGACCCGTATGCTGTAAAGATTCAATTTCTTACAGTCTAATTAGGTAACTGTCTCCCCATACATCAACCCACTTCTCCTCTGTGAATTTTCAGACCAGAACATGGTCATGTTCAAATATGGAAAAATAGAATAATTTCACTTTATGAAGACGCGGTTTAAATAATGACTGATCACACTTTAACATACTTTGAGATATAAGCCGTTCAAACTGAACCCACTCCCTTTCCAACTACAATGCCCACCAGAATTATTGGCAGCCCTGGGAAATATGAGCAAAAAAGTCTATAAAAAATGTATTTGACGTTTTATCAGCATGACCTTAAAATATGAGAAACAAATAATCTTTAATTTAGATAAAATTATTCAAAAGAATTCTTCATAAAAAATAAATATTTTCTAAAAGAAAAAACGTGTCACAATTGTTGGCAACGCTAGAAATAGTTACAAACAAAATCTAACTGAAGTATATTCCCATTCATATTTTACTTTTTTAAGCACACCTGAGTCATGTGGTCATTCTCAACTTCCTGTCTCACTGGGGTATAAATATGGGGTGACACAAAGGCCAAACCCCCTCGCCGTCCATCAACATGGGGAAGATAAGAGAACACAAAGGTTGTTGTCCTTCATAAATCAGGAAATGGCCAGCATAGAAGAATAGCTTCATGTCTGAAACTACCTATTTCCACCATTAGGGAAATAATTAAGACATTTGAAGCAACTGGAGCTCTGATGAACCTGCCTGGAAGAGGTTGCAAGTGTAGTTTGCCCCCACGCACAGTGAGGAGGATGGTTCGAGAGGCAAAAAATTGTCCACAGATTACAATTTGAGAATTTCAGAAGTTGGTTGCATTCTGGGGTCATCAAGTCTCCAAAAGTACAATTAGGCTCCACCTATATGCCAACAAGCCAGTTTTAAGGCTTGCAAGAAGAAAGCCCCTGCTGTCATCATACCACAAATGTGTTTTTCCTCTGAAGGCCCTGGGAACCTTGTTAGGGTACATGGCATCATGGATTCCCTCAAATACTAGGAGATTTTAGACCAAAATCTGGCTGCCTCTGCCAGAAGGCTAAAAGTGGGTCGTGTTTGGATCTTCCAGCAGGACATTGATCTTAAGCATATCTCGAAAATCTACACAAAAATGCTTCACTGGCCACAGTATCAATGTGTTGCAATGGCCATCCCAGTCCCCTAACCTGAACCCCATTGAAAACATGTGGGGTGAGCTGAAGAGGAGAGTCCTAAAACATGGACCAAGGACTGGAGAGATTCTGTATGGAGGAATGGTCTCAAATCCCTTGCTATGTGTTCTCCAACCTCATCAAACCTTACAGGAGAAGACACTTATCTATTATCTCTTATCTTATCTGTAGACTGTTATCTTGGCAAAGGGAGGGTGCACAAAGTACTAAATACAGGGATGCCAATAATTGTGACACATCTTCTTCAAGATAAAAATTATTTTCCATTAAAGATTTGCTTTTCCTCTGATCAATGTTATCACAATTAAACAATATAATACAGTTTTCTGAGCATAGAAGACATTTGATAAACAATAAACTGAATTTAATCCTGTACTTTTTGCTCATATTAATTGAGCATGCCTATAATTCTGGTGGGCACTGTCTGTTTTCGTTGAACCCAGGTTGGCTATTATTAATAATAAAACAATACCACTTTTTAATTTATGTGTTGGTGCATTTAAGAAATTTTATGCAAGGCATTTTTGACTTTAAGGGCTATTTTTGTCAGTGGAGAAGACACCTCTCAGATTTCTCTGATTTACCCAGGTATGATGGTCACATGGTAACGAGGATGATTTAAGTTTTTTTTACAGTGTCAGCACATGCTCACAGTTTATCCTACAATAACAATAAGTGTCTGGTGAAAGCCCATTTATGTCCTATATGAGATACCATCAGCCCAGCATTACAAGCTCACTTTCATAAAATTCACTTTTATACATTACTTTCTGTGCTTTAGCAAATATTATTTCAAAAATATTGCCAAAACACAACTTATAAATAGTATTGTAGAAAGTTTGCATTTTAAGTATAAGTACATAATAATACATAATGATCAGAACAGGCCATTCTGGCTTGCCACTTACCAACATGCAGTAGTTTCTCTCCCTGTCTATGTGTTTGTGTGTGCGTGCCTGTGTGTGTGTGTGTGTGCGTGGGTATGTGTGTGCTTGAGTGCATTTATGGCTCTTGACATGGTTTTAGGGGCCTTACCAATGAGCGCCAGCTCTTGGAGACCTGTATTCTAATGCAATTAGGCCACACAAAGCCCTTGTTAAAGCTGTAATCCTGAGGAAGCCCTGCTTTGATTGTGCTGAAATGTGTATTATCTCCCCGCGTGAAACTGGTGGTCCCTGCAGCCGTGAGGGGACTCATCTTGGTCGCATCTTTCAATCCACGTTACTATTGGCCATTCCGAACATGCTACAAGCTGGATCCAGCCACTGAAATAACACCTCCACTGACGTTTCATAAACCAACGTCTGGGTCCGGAAAATTGGCATTTACATCTCAGCTCTCTCCTGAAAGCATTTAATGCAGATTACCATACAAAATCGACACATAAACATCTGCAATGCTACTTAATGGTATCAACAGATTAACAACATAATCCAATGAACTATGTCTCCAATTCTGTGCTTGGCAGGCAATGGTGCCACACACTGGCGTGCATGCAGACACGTATGCACACACACACTCACACACGTGCGCATGAATGAAAGCAGGCATGCACTGACACACACAGACTGTGATATCACTGCCAGATGTTCCTGTTCTCTGATTATATTTCTCACATACTCAATAGTAACTTGTAGATGTTCTGCGCTTCAGCAGGAATGATGACTGGATGATGTCACTGCTGAGGTCCGAGGGAGGGGGCCTTAGGGCTTTGTGAGAGACCCAACCCGTGGCCCTATGCTCACACAATCCCACACAATCAGCTACTAACACACCAGTGCATCAGTGACATCACCTGCCACTTACATGCTCACCCACAAGTCACATCATCTACTACTCATACAACCTCATCAGTCTGAATAACGGTTACTACACACTGTCCACTCACATCAGCTACTACTACTCACCTGCTACTAACTCCATTAGCCAAATCACCTGCTTCTCACATAGAGCCCCGTCAGAGTCATATCAGCTACACACTTGCTACTAACAAACAACTCCATTATTCACATCATCAATCTGTCGTGTCATCTAGAACTCACATTTTACTCACACACCACACCATCAGTAACATCAACACACAGCCCGATTAGTGCCACATTATCTGCTACTCAGACACAACCCCATATCTCATCACCTACTATTACTCATGTGCTACTCACAACCCCCCAGAGTAACATTACACACTTCTACTCACCTTACACTCACAAACAAGCCCCATCATCCACATCAGCTGCTACTCACACATAACTCCTTTACAGTAAAATCACCCTGTCATGTTACATGAGTAGAAGTTACTTACCTCCAACTCACATAGAACCGTCAGTCATATCTATCATCTGCTACTCACACAGACCCCCTCGGTCATGTCCCCTACAACTGACACACAACTCCATCAGAATGACATCACCCACTTCTACTCACCTGCTATTCATACACAGCCCCATGCTACTCACAGCCAACCACGTCAGATTCACATCGCCTGCTCCTCACACACAACCCCATCGCATCACTTGCTTCTCAGCAGAGATTTGGAACAGATGGCTGGAGTCTGACTGTGTTGCATGGCTGTGTTGCGTGACATTATTCTAATTGAAATATCAATATCCAAGGATCCATATGGCATCGGCACTCCACAAGAGCTTTCACAGAAACGATGGTAGTTATTATAAGCTTACTGTTCTGGCTCAGAAAAATAAATGTATAAAAATAAATTAAAAGCGCAACGTTTCTTGCTTGCTCCGTTCTTCTTCGTCCCAAATCTCTGGCGGCGAGTAAACTTGTCAAGAAATTTGGTCAGTGGCATTGGGTTGTGGTATGTGGCAGTCACAGTTGTAAACAGCAGTTGCCTTATTTGATTTGTACACCATTATGGTGAAAGTATGTTTTTGACAAGGTAAGGCTTAGGATGTCTGTTGCAGCATGTAAACTGACTAAACATTTAAATACTGCCCCCCCCCCCCCCCCCAAATACCTGAAATGTGCAAAGCTAACAATGATGTATATTTCCACCTCAAGGGGGTTCAGGTTTCACTCCAGTGGCTTTAAGTGTTGATTGTTCCGTTTTTAAGTGATTTGTGTGGATGCTCTGTACTGATGTCCATTGATGCCAAAGATGTTGTTTGAATGACATCAGAGTTAAAAAGGAGACTGTGTGTGGCTGATATTTAAGACAGCGAAAGGTTTTAACAGTCTGGTGGTGGTCTGGAATGCTGGTCAGTCCAGTGCTGAGATGTTGCATGATTGGAACCCTGAGCTTTGGAAGAAAATGGTTCGGGTTATACCATGTGCCTGGCCATTTTAAAAACATGCACTTTAAAGAATTTAACCATCATTGCTGGTTAGATTTCCAAAGTCCATGATAAAGAAGGTAATGCACAGTGATCATGAATCTTATACTGATAGTAAAATATATGTTATTTGTTCTCTTACATTGAAAATCAAAATGGTGGAGGTATGGGTTGCGGTGCAAGTGGCACAAAGGTATGGATCATATAACAAAGGAAGGTAACCAATCTGTCTTCTTCAGGCAATGATGAAGTTGAAAACTGCCCTCTGAAAAAGGCCAGACTGGTTGAAGCACATGGTTGCCAACCACCCTGAGTACAAGAAGCTAAAGCCATTTTTGTTTGATCATTTTCCACCTGTACTATACAATATACAGAAGTACCAAACTGACGGGGAAATACGAACACAAGTACATAGATAAAGAGTAGCTGAAGAGATCTCTGCCTAGATTACGACTCATCACCTGATATTCAACCTCTCCAAGGGTCTACCTTCGAAATACCTTCATGTACCTCCATAAGCCCGGATGGCTGCATTCACAATTAATATTGGTGTCAGCTGAGTGAGAAGCTCTCTGAACTTCCTTTAGCAGACTCAGGAAGAAGCCCATGCAGATTCTTCTGCAGCAATGTAAGAAATGTCAGAAACACGCCTCATCACCTACACTGTCCAACATGAAATGCCATATGCCCTAGATAACACTTGTGTATTTTCCTCTGCTGGGTCATTTTCCTCTGCATGATTGCAACAAGTATACAATACAGGACACTGGTGCTTGCAGTCAAGGGTACAGCTCTTCTACTGGCCACCATCAGACCCTACACACTTGCTCCAACACAGCACTCAACCTCTGATTGACAGTAAAATACTGAGCCACTGAGGCCACATTCCCCTGACATGCTTTTTATTCATTACTGCCCCCCAAGTGGTAGAATATGAAAACTGCAGCCATAAGAAAAACAGAATTTATCATGACATTCCACCACATTTGCAAACTCACCTGTTCAAATTGCATCTTGGTTCCTAGATCCAAACAGAACCTATCCTATACATAGATCCTCATACCTCTCGCCTAGTGCCCTCACTGAAAGCAAAGACTGATCTAGTGTCATAGATCACATACATTTTCTTTTTTCTCTTTTAACAGTGATGGAAGCAGTTGAACTGTAGTAGAATGGGTTCTGGTAAAAAACACTACTGGTATGGAGCATGGACACTAAAGTGAAGAACAGACACAAGAGATATGGGGCAGAAACACAGACCCATGGAGTAGAAACACAGACACATGGAACAGAAACACAGACACATGGATCAGAAACACAGACACATGGAACAGAAACACAGACACATGGATCAGAAACACAGACACATGGAGTAGAAACACAGACGCATGGAACAGAAACACAGACACATGGATCAGAAACACAGACACATGGAACAGAAACACAGACACATGGATCAGAAACACAGACACATGGATCAGAAACACAGACACATGGAACAGAAACACAGACACAAGGATCAGAAACACAGACACATGGAACAGAAACACAGACACATGGATCAGAAACACAGATGCATGGGGCAGAAACACAGACACATGGATCAGAAACACAGACACATGGAACAGAAACACAGACACATGGATCAGAAACACAGACACATGGATCAGAAACACAGACACATGGAACAGAAACACAGACACATGGATCAGAAACACAGACACATGGAACAGAAACACAGACACATGGATCAGAAACACAGATGCATGGGGCAGAAACACAGACACATGGAGCAGAAACAGACACATGGGGCAGAAACACAGACACATGGAGCAGAAACACAGACACATGGAACGAAAACACAGACACATGGAGCAGAAACACAGACACATGGAACAGAAACACAGGCACATGGAGCAAAAACATTCAGAAAAGCAGCAGGAAGAAGATGCAGACTAGTGTCCGCATCTTCTTCCTGCTGCATTTCTGAATGTTTAGCTGAGGAGAGAAGGGTAGTGGCACACAAACTTGTCTTGTTTTTGTTTTCATGTTAAATAGTTTTCAATCAAGAAACACTTTAATAATTTAAAGCAGAAGAACCCCTGCAATCCTCATTAGAAGTCTCTGATTGAGTCTTAAGAGGCTTGATTAAACTGTGTAACAACTGCAGAAATAAGAGCACTTGAGCACTTAGATTTTGTTATGGTGAGTTGTAATGCAATGACACTGACCATGCTGCTGCCATCAAGGATCATAAAGTTTTGTGCAATTTACCCAAAGACACCAAGTGTGCAGTAAAAAAGTTAATTTGTTATATGTCCATTCTACTGAAGTGACAAAACCATCAATGATCCATTATGATCCATGCTCTGTGGGCAGATCAACTACGAAAATTGACCATTGCAACAAAGAACATGTTTTACTATAAGCCTCTGTTACAGGAGATATGGTTATGGGTCAAAATAGATATAAATATGAAACAGCTCAGTATGCACTTGCACTGCAGTATATCTATTTGAAGGTGCACACAATCTTGGAGTGAAAAGAAGAGTTTTAAGCTTTGAGTTCAGAACGGAGGAGATTAACCTGTGGTATAGCAGGAGCCTCCTCTTCTCCTCCCCCACTCTCTCTTTCTCTCTCTTGTCAGATGCCGGGGGAGTGCAGGGGAATTATCTCCCTGTGTCTGCCGTCTCTGGGGGTTCTCCTCCTTCTGGACGAGGCTGAGATGAGCGAAGAGGGGGAAATGAGTCACCCCTCTCCCTGCTCCTGCTGGCCTCCTCTCGCCTGCCCTGCTCCGCCCGCCGTGAGGAAGTCCCTCAGGTGCCGCGTCTCTCAGATATCCGTGGCAATGGTGCGATGAAGCCGCACGCTGTGGTGTTCCGGAGGCCCCCGAGGCCCCTCCCACGCCGCTACTGAGCGCACGTACCTCGAGTGGCACTGCAGAGAAAGTCCTCCTTCGGCTCCACCCCCAGGTAATACCTCAAGGCTGCATCTGCCCAGTGTAGCTGAGAAGGACAAACACTCATATCGTATACAAGGATACACACTCGTACGCACTCACCTTTACACACAGATGCATTTCCCCAAAAACAAGCACATATGCTCTCACATTCACATGCGTGATAATGCACGTACATGTAAGACATCTCTCGCTGTCGCTCTTTCATATGCATACACACACACTCACACATGCACACGTAAGGTTGTTTACCTGAGGTGCTTGGTTCTTCGTCATTGATTTGCTGTGAATCCAGCTGTACTCCACTTTGTCCCCGAGGGTGTTCCAGAGTTGCTGCAGGTGAGGTCTGAAGGACAGGGAGTGTCCTCCCTGTACTGAGGGGTGAAGATCTCATCTGAATGGAATTTAAGTTTTGTATTCTGTGAGGATGAAGAAAATAGCAAGAGAGGAAGTAGAAAGGAATAGAAAGGAGTAAAAAGAGCTCTGGGGCTGGGAGAAAACGGCTCTTTTCACATCCTTGGAGGTGACACTTTCCTCACAGTCACTGTCACAGACTCACTTTGGTGTCTTTCTTTCTCCACAGGCATGGTCATTCTGAGCAGTGATTTCTGTGTGTGTGTGTGTGTGTGTGTGTGTGTGTGTGTGTGTGTGTGTGTGTGTGTGTGTGTGTGTGTGTGTGTGTGTGTGTGTGTTTGCGCGTGTGTGTGTGTGTGTTTCTACTTATGATTAGAGGTACAGTATAGAAAATTCTGTTTTAAAAA
The DNA here is from genome assembly GCA_029718625.1 of Synaphobranchus kaupii. Taxonomy (NCBI): domain Eukaryota; kingdom Metazoa; phylum Chordata; class Actinopteri; order Anguilliformes; family Synaphobranchidae; genus Synaphobranchus; species Synaphobranchus kaupii. The sequence goes on along the minus strand of CM056382.1, from coordinate 47,716,045 downwards.
GGATTCTATTTTCTTTTTTGTGCTGCACAAATTGGAGGCATGTGGTTGTTGATTGGGCTGGTAGCCTCCCCTTGATGGCCCCTCCCTGCACAATACACCCCGTACCCCCAGGAGCCTGGACACAACTTCTATCCATAATGGATTCAACAAAGGACAGTATTTGTAGGCCGAGTCCTTTCTGAGACGTTCCTTGGCAGCAGCGCATACCAATCCCGCACGCCCAGGGAAAGGCACAACCGCACGTTTGGATTGCATTCATCTGTTAGTTAAGCATTGATTTGTTCTTTTTTTCTCTTTTTAATTCTTATCCATGCTCCTAGAATCCATACAGACATGCCTCTTGGGGGACAACACAGAGGAGGGACACTGCCTATCCTGCTCAATACGTACGCACGCACGCACGCACGCACACACACACACACACACACACACACACACACACACACACACACACACACACACACACACACACACACACACACACACGCACGCACACACACACACACACGCACACACACACACACACACACACACACCTTGCTCTGCACACTAAAAACCTCATGCTGGTAAGAGCATATGCCTTATTCAATACACTACCTACATCTTGCATTATACACTTGATACCCTATACTTATCCTGACATTCACTGCATGCACTCACAGGCACAGCCCAGAATGGAGGTGGGGTATACATGATCACTTCAGATTATACTCAGAGGAATCTTGAATAACAGACAAGAAGTTAATATCCATGTGCCATTTAGTGTTCTATGGTCTAGCGACATCAGTTCAGTGCTGCATCTGAACTAAAGAAATACCGATAGGTACACAGCCCGGGCCAATCCATGCTTTATTGGCTTGACTGCATTAGTTACAATGTTGCCAAAGCAGGTGAAATAAGTAGTTAAAATAAATACAAATAAATTCAATTGCAACAGGTAGGTAGATATGGTTATAATAAAGAAAAGAAAAATTATAATAATAAAAAAGGAAAAATAGAATAGCAATAATAACAACAATAAAATGCAGTGCAGATATAATATGATATAATAATATAGTATTCCAGTTATGTGTTGTCCCTCTGGCTATGGCATTCTGACACATATTGTTCCGCAAGGTGTGTCCTTTGTCCCTCTCCTAGAATGAGTGGCCATTTCTCGTTCTCATCTAGTATAAAATTTGGAATTTGGTTTTCAAATTTCTTCTGGTATTTTTCTCTTATATTTTGGAATTTTTCACAATTTAGGAGGAAGTGCATCTCTGTCTCAACTAGGCATGGGACGATATGAAAATTTCATGTCACGATTATCCTGGCCAAAATAATTGTGATTCCCGATATTATACCGATAATCATAAAAATATGCTTAAAACTCTTAAAATGGCACTAAAACATACTGGAATCAATTTACCTTGCATTTTTTTGAGAAACAAATATATATTTTTATTGCATCATAGGACACATATCTTTTTTTTGTGAACATCCTTTTTAGTGAAAAAGAAACAAGGACAGATTCAGATTCTCGCCAACACCCAGCAGGTAATCACAATGAGAGAAAATAATCCATTAATAAAAATAATCTACCTATCAACCTGATATCCAAGCATTCACATGGTTCAATTACTTATGTCTTGTAAATGCACAGTAAATGAATAACCTGTTTTGTACAGCAAGGTACACCAGAATGAATGCAAAAAAAAAAAATCAAACAATCTTAAATAAGGTAATCATAAATTATAAGGTCCCCCTAAAATAGCAACATTGTGTGAGTCTGTTCTTTAAATAAAATAAAGTCCAACTGGCATTGTGGCATAGAGTCAAACTGTACTACTTTGGCAATTCAAAATAAATCAGGAAATCAATAGGACTGTATGTTAGTGAGCTAGACAGCTTTTTCAAATCATGTGAGGATATTCACGATTATCCCGATAATGGAAATTCACCACGATAAAATCTTATATCCTCCCATCCCTAGTCTCAACCTTACCTGCCATACAGTGCACATCTCTCTCTCACTGTCTCTCTCTCTCAATTCAATTTCAAAGTGCTCTACAGGCACTTGTGTTGCCAAAGCAGGGGTTACATAATAAAACTATATACAGTATGGATGATGGATTCAGAAATAAAATAATAATAGAAATGCCTATAACAAGAATTGCAATAAATTATGTTATGTCTTGTATGTGTGTTTCTGTGTGTGTGTGTGTGTGTGTGTGTGTGTGTGTGTGTGTGTGTGTGTGTGTGTGTGTGTGTGCGTGCGTGCGTGCACACATATCAGTTTGTGTATGTGTATGTTGCATGCTCGTGTGTGTGTACAGGTATGTGTGTGCATGACAGGGTCACTCACTATCCCTCAGATTGTGGCAAGAGAGCACAAATTGTACTGCTAGCATGCAGCAGTCTTTATTTTCCCCTAATAAGAAGGGTAGTTTGTCGGCATCCGGTGTGCTGTGGAATTTGGGACATTTTTGGCTAATTTTGGGGTAGAATTTATTGCAAATTTGGTCGAATTTGGCACATTCAATCAGGAAGTGTTTTTCTGTTTCAATTTTGGGGTCTTTGCATTGTTGGCACAATCTTTGTTCTTCTGGCAGCCATGATCTTTTATGCCTGTCGGTTTCTATGGCTAGGCGGTGCTCGCTGAACTGGTGGTTCTCAGTTTTCTGTCAGTAACTGTGGTCAGGTAGTTGATCTCTCTCTCTCTCTCTCTCTCTCTCTCTCTCTCTCTCTCTCTAACGCTGTGGCACACACCCTTGCACACATTTAACAGTCATTCCTCATGTAGAGAGCTGGCTGCCCCCCAGTGTGTTTCAACATCCGACTTTGATCAATGTAAATTTGTCTCACAGGGAATTGAAACCCGTGGGAAACGAGTTTGGGTGAGTGATTTATTGGAAACTAAATTGCTGTGCGCAGTTTGAGGGGTTCACACCTTTATCCGGAGAGGGGCTGGCATGTCATCAGCCATGACCCCCTGCCAGTTCTCCATGTCAAACTCCGGAGACCGCACTCCTCCATTTGGAAAGGGAAAGAGGGGGACGGGTGTGGTGCCTTTCACCCATAGACACAAACATCTGTGAGGGGCCTGAAGAGTCTGAAACACAAATGATTTTGCGCAATGTCACTTATTTGACTGTGATGTCACTGTGCCTCCTGAGGTCACCGAGGCACTGTTTGATACTCATACCCGATACAGTTGACAAGTCAAATTCCTGTATATAAGTGGCTGTCTGTGTACACTTGATATTTAATGTGCCGCGTATCCAATTATGTGCTTTTAGACTGAGATCACAATTCTCCTAGTTGGTGTGCTCGGTATTCCATCCAACCTAACGACCAGATCTAAAACAGGGTATCCGTCTTGCATGTTTAGTATGGAATGTTATGCTTCAATACAGCTCTGGTTACAAGAGAAGAAGGATGTTACTTACATACATACATACGTACGTACGTACATTCATACATGCTGTATAGGCTACTGTATATACATACATACATTAATCTGTAATGTAAAAATCAGTTGTAAACAGGGCCATGGTCACAAAGGTAAATAATGACAAACATGACCTCTCTGTAACCCTGGGGTCTCTCCAGCCTACCACCCTTGGGCAGGGCGAGTGAGAGACGCCTCTCTAACCTGCCTGTGTGCTACAGCAGATGGGGTACCAGCTTGACGTGTGTATGCTGAGCTGAGGAGAGAGAGGTGTGATGGGAGACATGTTGAGCATTTCTCTCCCTTATATCTGTCAAACGCACACTTCTCAATGTAACCCCCACTATTACGGATAATGAGCATGTGTGCGTGTGCGTGTGTGTGTGTGTGTGTGTGTGTGTGTGTGTGTGTGTGTCTTGGCTGTATTTATGACTCTGCTCCTCTGGCTGCTGTGGAGGTGTTAGATGCAACACTCCCCATCATCATACAAGTTATCACATAAAACAGTACTCCCCATCACTATACAAGTTATCACATAAAGCAGTACTCCCCATCACCATACAAGTTATCACATAAAGCAGTACTCCCCATCACTATACAAGTTATCATAAGAAGCAAAACTCCCCATCACTATACAAGTTATCATAAGAAGCAAAACTCCCCATCACTATACAAGTTATCATAAAAAGCAGTACTCCCCATCACTATACAAGTTATCATAAAAAGCAATAGTCCCCATCACTATGCAAGTTATCATCAGAAGCAATACCTCCCATTGTTGCGCAAGTTACCACAATGAGCTGCGTAAGCATCTATGTAGCTAAGTCTTGCAGTTCATCCAATCTACTTCACACACAGAAAAACACACATCTGTTCTGGTTATTGTGCAGTACCATTGGGGGGTCTCTGTGGGTCCGAGATTCCATACAGAGTGAGGATTACACTGTGCACAGAGCCAGCAGCCTCTTCCGACTCACCACGCCCACACTGAATCACTGTGTCCTTATTGTCAGTCACCTGCAAGCAAAACAGCATTCAGCAGAGAATGCCAAAATGATGCTGGTAAGCATGATTAACATGTCGTGCTTGTTTAGAAATGTAACCGCCTATGACTCCAGATAGGGCTGGGCGATGAAACAATCTCAATAATTATAATGATAAAATTCACCACAATAATAGACTTTTGAGAATTTTGATAGTCAATTGTGTGTTATCCTCAATCTACAAGACAACGAAGCTTGTATGCAGAGACATACAACATGGACTGGCAACATGAACAGTAATGGTCCAGGAATAGCCCCACACAACAGCTTGCACATTGTTCACACACAAACACGCAAGCATGCACACATGCAAGCACACACACACACACACACACACACACACACACACACACACACACACACACACACACACACACACACACACACACACACACACACACACACACACACACACACACACACACACACACACACAGAAATCACTGTTCAGAATGACCATTCCTGTGGAGCAAGAAAGAGGCCAAAATGAGCCAGACTGTGAAGAAAGTGTCACCTCCAAAGATGAGAAAATTCCTGACAATCACTACCGATTTAAAACCAGGAAATACACCTCTCCCTCTATGACAGTGTTGGGTCCATGTAAATTTACGGAATTTGGAGTTAAGAGCACGTTGAGAGCACCTTTTTGAGGAGGCGACATAATGAAACTAAAACAATGGTAGACCTATCATTACATTACATTACATTACATTTATTTAGCAGACGCTTTTATCCAAAGCGACGTACAGTAAGTGCGTACAGAGACATCATCATCATTACAGAACAGACAAGGCAAGGCACATCCTTTGCATAATGTAGCAGCTATCCCTAGCAATGAACGTTGACTGTAGTTCACAGTAAGCTGTGGGCAAATCAGCAACACCACACTTTCATTCCAAATACTATTATAAACTATACTATTATAAACCATTCCAAATACTATTATAAACTATACTATTATAAATCATTCCAAATACCATTATAAACTGCTATTATAAACCATTCCAAATACTATTATAAACTATAATAAACAGACAGGAAAACACAGGGAACAGGGAACTGATATTCCTAGGTGAGGATATCAGTCAAGGTGGAGTCTGAAGAGGTGTGTCTTCAGGCCTCGACGGAATGCAGGCAGGGTTGGAGTAGAACGTAGGGGAATGGGAAGTTCATTCCACCACTGAGGTGTTAATGTGGAAAAACTCCGCAGTCGGGACAAGCGAGAGCCTTTGACACGGAGGGGGGGAAGTGCCAGTCGCCCTGCTGTAGAAGAGCGAAGTGGTCGAGCAGGAACATAGTTCTGGATTAAGTCCTGCAGGTAGGCGGGGCCTGTCCTATTTGCTGCAGTGTCCTATCTTCTGACATTCAATAAAACTCGTTCTAATGCATTTTCAGCACAGTGATACCCCTTTCACACACAAAACCGGGAATGACATGGGATGTTGAACACGGACTCAACCTGCGTTTGACCCATTCACACCACACTATGGTCACGGGTAAGTCCTGGGTCGTCACCATTCACACAAGGCACGGGTCCACAAGTTTACTTTTGTAGCTACACATTCCCTTTTTCCTGTTAATTAATACAGCTAGTTTGGTAGCCAGCTGCCTAGCGGATACAATGTAGTTTTCCGTTATGCTGGCTTAACCCAGTGTGTTAACTCCATAATGAATAGCCCAGTGATGTGCTCTAAATCCTGCAAACGCTTTTATGTAAAAACTGTCACACAACGTTTTAAGTAACGCTATTTGTTACTTAATAGGCTATTCGCCGTAGAGCCTACCTGTAGGCCATTTAGCCTACCTGTAACAACTGAGCAATCCTCTTCTTGCTTGAATCTAGCTGTGAATCTATAGCGAAAATGAAGATAGTTCCAGAAATGTTCCGTTCTAATATACACTGCCTGGCCAAAAAAAAAGTCGCACTCTAATATTTTGTTGGACCGCCTTTAGCTTTGATTACGGTGCGCATTCGTCGTGGCATTGTTTCGACAACCTTATGCAACGTCACAACATTCATTTCCATCCAGAGTTGCATTCATTTTTGGTCGAGATCTTGTATTGACAACGGGAGAGTCGAACCACTCCATCAAGTCTTCTCCAGCACATCCCAAAGACTTTCAATGGGGTTAAGGTCAGGACTCTGGTGGCCAGTTCATGTGTGAAAATGATTCCTCATGATCCCTGAACCACTCTTTCACAATTTGAGCCCAATTAATTTTGGCATTGTCGTCCTGGAATATGCCCATTGATGGGATAACCTGGTCATTCAGTACATTCAGGTACTCAGCTGACTTCATTTTACTGCTGCATAACATTGCTGAGCCTAGACCTGACCAATTGAAGCAACCCCAGATCATAACACTGCCTCCAGAGGCTTGTACAATGGGCACTATGCATGACGGGTGCAACGGCGACTTTTTTTTTGGCCAGGCAGTGTACATTCACATGAATAGCCTATGGTTTCCATAACTTATACAGAAGTTTTGTAACATCGTTTCCGCACAAGTTAAAGACATGACAATATCGAGGATCAGTCAGATAACCATGCTGCGTAGAGTAACCCGTGTCGCCCCTTTCACACCGAAGCCGAGCCGTGTCCGACCTGCGTAAATCCCGGGTCGTGAGCAGGGTCGCGGGTTGACCCTTTCACAGCAAAGCCAGGCACGGGTTTTACCTGGGTCGTCGGTTCGGTGTGAAAGGGGTATGAAAGATTCATGTATTAATTTAAATTGATAGAAGCAGTGGAAACTAGTCAGGAGCTGGTGGCCCATCTGCAGAATGATAGAATGCTGCTCTCTTTTCAGTGGTCCCTTACTGATATTATGTCTTTTATGACACCACAAAAACAACTAGTGGGCTTGCTTTAAACTCAAAGTTTGCCCTCTGTCTTAGTGCTTTTCTTGGTCAAGAGATTTCAGTTTCTCTGTAATCGACACACAGGCTACATAACGACATTAACTATACAGCAATGGGTTCCTCAAAGTGAATTCCCTCATTGATCCCAATAGAAAAATTTGCATGGATAAACCACGCTGCTTAAGTACCCCTTTGACAACATGAAAAATAGTATGGCGATGATTTTGGGCTGCTTTTATGGCTCAGGACCATGTATTCCATCCTGTACCAGAATATTCTGAAGGTCTATTGGCATGCATTGAAACAGCCTGATTGGAACTGTACATGGAAGAAAGCCAGCGGTTAAACAATTCTGTAAGACAGAGGGGTCCTGAATTTCTCCCAGACAATGTGAGAGACTGATCAACACTTACCGGAAACGTTTGGCTAAAGTCATTGCTGCTAAAAGAGGTTTTTACCAGTTACTAAACCTGTGGGGGCACTCACTTTTTCCATACAGGGATATTAAATATCAGATTTTTTTTTTGAGGAGGAGATGATCAAATATACTTTTGATGCAAAATGTGGCAAAAATGTGTTAACATGGCGAGAACGTACCTTTTCACAGCACTGTATGTGTGTGAACATATGTGTGTATGCATGTAGTGTTTATAGTGAAGCCCCTTAACGGCATCTGTACAGTGTTCCTAATAGGTAAAAGTCAGTTTGAAGGAAAAAGAACATTAGGATTACTTGATGTCCCAGATGTAATTAAAAATGGAAATATATGCAAATATATGCACCTCCAGAAATCCTTCTTGGGCCAGTGTGTATGTGCGTGTGCGTGTGCGTGTGCATGTGCGTACCATGAACATGAGGGTCTAATCAAAGACTTGGTGGATATTTCAGAGGCAGGGGGCCTGCCTTTATTCATTAGGGAAACAAAGTATACTGTATGTAAGGAAGTCTTACCAGATAATATCTGTCAGTCAACAACTGCGACTCATCTTCAAAAGGACAAACCTCAAACCACATGGTGGAGAGCTTTGTGACTGGTGTAGGTAGATCATGGGTGCCAAACGGACCAGTGGACAGTGGGGGGGGGTCTAGCACTAGTGTGGCCAGACCCCTTTCCAGGTACCAGTTTCACTTTCCAGGTACCAGTGGGGTCCTCTCCCAATGACTGCATGGTCATTAGGGTCCAGTTCTTGAGGCCTGCAATGGATACGCCATTCTGGCGGGTCCGCAATAGACACTCACAGTCACGGCAGGACAAAACAGAGACTATAGGGAATGCGTCTTAGACTTACTCCCTCAAGAGACACATGTTCTAATGCTCAGTGTTTAAGAGAAATGTACCCCAAAAGCTCACTTCCTAAAGAGATGTTCAAAGACTAATTTCCAAGTGAGACAAGTTCTGAGACTCATTCCTTGAAAAGAAACCAAGTGTGAAGCTCCCCCCTGTATAAATGGCAAGACTCAATTTGAATTCAGTGAATTAGAGTACTTTCACATCATTCAAATTCTAGTCCATTGCCTTCTGATGATTCACGTGCTGACGGTGCAAAGGAGGTGATACGTTAGTTTTGTTTAAATAGATGTTTGCTGGCTTTAATATAAGTGATGTCGTTTCCTTATTGAACAGCCCTCAATATCCAATTATGCCCCTCAGAACAATACGATTTCTACTAGCTCATTTGTCTGGAAAACGGGACAAAAAATATCTAAAAAGATAGAACTCACAGCCAAATCAGGCTTTGTGTTCAATCATTTTCATATGTGTGAGCATATGAAATACTGCTAGGTTACATTACAGCCCTACCCAGCCAATGCTAAATGTCAAGACCTGTAAATATGTTAGCTTTTTCCATGTGCAGTTACAAATGTCCATGTAGGTTTTTCATTAATTGAATTAATTTTCTTTTTTTTCTTTTTTTACAAAAATATTAGAATTTTAAAACATACATATGGATATGACCAACAGTGAACCACCGCTGTCTTTGGTTAGGTTCCCTAGTCTCTTTCATTTAGGGACTGATTTATTAAGACCTTCAGCAAGTGCAAAACCTTTTAGCACACAAAAAAATAAAAACACAACCAAATACCATGACCAATCATTGGTCATGTTAATGGTTTTGTGTGTGCTAAAAGACTTTGCACATGCTAAAGGTCTTAGTAAATAATACCCATAAGAAAATTACATCAAGATTTTCAAATGCTTCCATGGTGAGTGGCAGGTGTTGGATAAATTGTGACCAAATTAATACGGTGAGGGTCTTAGGGGGCCTTGAGATAAAATCTGTGTGAGTCCATGGTTCTGAATACCCAGCATTCCATTATCTTCTGCAGAAGCACAAAGCTCCAGCCAGGTCTGTCTCTGCTCCCAACACAGACACTGCCCCACTCCCACTCTTTCAGGAGGCAGAAACACCCAACACAGCATGTTCAGTGATATTTAAAAGTTACAAGCCCAGCTCCTTAGCCAACACATCACACTGCTCCCACAATCCCCTCCCAGTACCTGATGGGATCAAAGGTCCTTTCCTGTGAGCACTTCCTCTGTAGGGGAATATTCTGGAAGCGCGTTGCCTGCTGAACCATCAGCCCTCCATGCAGGAGGCCAAACCCATACCTGAGAGAAAAGAGAGTCAATGTACACAATGTGTGTTTTTGACCCCTGGAAGAGAACAGCAGTAGCTCTAATGGTGTTTATATGAGGAGGCAACGCACCACTTAAGACTGTCTTCTGACACAATCGCCATTATGTCTAGCAACAAGGCTGATGTTTTTGCTACGGTAATTCCTCAGGCAAATTGCATTGTGAATTGATTTTAAGCAATGTGCTGGCTTACAGTCTGTAATCAAGCCCCATTATTCACTCTTAAATAAAGCACTCCATGCTTTGCAGAAGAGTGGTAAGTAGTACGGCTCTTGGCAGTCTTATTTTTAGAAAAGAGATTCCAGACCATCTTCTGTAGATACACTGTGTGAGACAGAATCTGTTTTATCTGCAAAGATAAACTCTCAGACATATCTGCAGGCCCTACATCAACACAGAAATAAGGTAATCACTCAACTAAATTGGAGACCAGGCTGTTCTATAGCCAAATAATTACATAATCAGCTGCAATTATGACTATCAGAAGGCAACTGCAGGGGTGTCCCATTATGGCCGTTTCCCTTTTTTTTATTTTATTTTGAAAATGTAAAAAAATTTAATAAAAAGTTATTTTGCTTTAGAATTTGAAGAAATGTGTCATGTTTAACTTTGTACCATTTAGAGGTCAGGTTAGCTTCTGTTCACTTAGTTCACTTATTAATTGTAAAAGGCATTTTGACCAGGGGTGCCCACATTTTTGCACTCCACTGTATATCCTCTGTCAATTTTGGGGGTTACACACAAACCCATGTATGCTTCCAATTGTGCTGAAGGAGTTGGCAGCTGCTTTTCCCAGTGCAGTCCACAACTAGAGATGCACTGGCACTGTAGATGATGAATGCAGATCTCTGGGCCACAGGGGTTTAAACTTATATTACCTCCGCCAATAGAGTTGACAGGGGCTATGTTTTTGCCCCATCCCGTCTGTCCGTTTGTCTGTTAGTAGGATATCTCCTAAAATTATGAACAGATTTGCATGAAACTTTGTGGAAAGCTTGGAAGGGCATGGAATGAATGATTAAGTTTTGGCGAACATCTGACATGTGGAACTGGCATATCTTGACAATTGCAAAGTATTAGCGGAGTTATGCGCTCTACTGAGTGCCATCTTCTAGTTTCAATTGTTATCTTCTAGGTCCCTGTAGGTTCTAGAAATGGCCAAGTCAAGTGACTAATTAGACAAATGAGTGGCTTTTTCTGGCATTTACAAAAACAATTAGTTGACCTAATACGAGGAGACTGAAAGGAAGGAAAGTGAACATGGAAGGAATGTCAAATTCACATACTGCATAAAAGCATGTCTTTGAATGAATGGTTGCAGCAGTTACTGCTAGTTACACTGCACACTGATGGATTTAGTTTATTTTGCACTACTTGAAATTTAACAATAAATCACACAAAGAAGACAACAATACTCTGACAATTAAGAACAAATACAGTCAATTCAGGTCTGAGATCAACGGTGAGGTGAATCATCTGTCAGCAGGGGAAAAGAGAGCCTTGAGCAGCAGCTGGATATCATTCATGATGTTCTTAAGTGCAAATATTCCACTACATACATCCAAACATACATCTTTCAAACAAGCAATACATTGCAGGGCAATTTTGTCAGGTACACAGCTTTTATGCTTTGCATAAAACCAAAATTAAAGAATGGACATCATGTCTGTGGTCATTGACTAAAGATAAGCAATATTTTAAATATTTAATTTGTTCTTCAAGTAAAATCCATTGCAATTGACATCAAAGTTCCCTCTGTTGATACACTGTACCTTACTGTCATGAAGCGGATGACAAATTAATATTGTGCACTGGCTCAGCAGACGCACAGCACAGAAAAAACTATTAACCAATTTGTAAAACATTCAAAAACTCACAACGTATTACAACCCTGATCAACAATTCCTAAAGGAGGACTCAATGTGACAACCCTCCCACTAGACTCAATTTCAGGTTTCAATGGATACTGTAGATCTGAGCTGGGCAATTACTAATTATTTGTGCACTAAAATGACACCACAAAATGATACTTGCCTAACTCTAATGAACTAACTCTAGTGAGGATGAAAGATTTGTCTCTTTGTATGGACATGCTTTCACCAAGTATGGTCAATCAATGACAGAAGAAACTGTTAAACAACTGACCACGATCAAATTTAATCACAAGTTCAGAACCTTGAATTTTTATACTAACTGCACATATGATGTTCACCACTTTTATTTCATATATCATTTTAATTACAAACCCCAATTCCAAAAAAGTTGGCACAGTATGTAAAATGCACATAAAAGCAGAAAGCAGTGATTTGTAAATTCTCTTTTACATATATTTAATTGAAAACAGTACAAAGAAAATATATTTCATGTCTTACCTTATCAACTTTATTGATTTTTGTAAATATACTTCCAAATTTGATGCCTGCATCACATTCCAAAAAAGTTGGGACTGGGGGAAAAAAAAGACTGGGAAGTTCAAAAACCACCTGTTTGGAACATTGGGGGTTGGGACTAGATTAAGCTGTAAATTACACAGGAATAGTATGGAACCTATGGATGGCTAAATGGCTGTAAGTCACCAATGGTCTATGGTATCAAACGAGCCTCAAACCATCACTCTGCTGCCAGATATGCAGTAGATATGGATGGATCACTTGAAGGGTTGTTTCTCCTGACTAAAGAATAATACTATTATTATTTAACTATTTTAATTTTTTGTTCATTTTATTTATTAATTTACCTCCGTGCAAGTTTAATGTTATATAACTGCCCTCATTTTCCATTGCTTCAACAAAAACTGTCATCAGCTGTAGAACATTTCAAAATACTGCCAAATGTCTGTGGTGCTAAATAATTGGAGTGAATTTAACATATGATTGTCGCTTGTAAACATCCTCATCTGTGTTTAATTAGTGGTAATTATCAAGGTAGATGATTAGGGTGGTTCAGACGGGATAATTGTTTGACACGTGGCTTGACAAAAAGGCGAAAGACCTCTTGGTAGAGGATTTAAGTACATAAGAGAAAACAAGCAGAGACAAACTTGTGGCCCTGTTCATTGCACAAGAACAACTCCTCCGGTGCGTTGGGTACCTGCAATCTGTCTGCTGCAACCCCGCATTAAGTGTATATCCCCAATGCAATGGCTGTGCAGCTCAGCTGGTGGACTGTGGAGTGAAAAAAGCAGCAGCTGGCAGGATGTGTTTTGATGGAAAGAGCATGTTTTTCTGCACTCTCAAATTGACAAGATGTTGCAAAATGAGACGGGCCAATGAATACAACAACACAATAGTGGAAGGCATTCCGAAAAGGCAACGGCTGTCACAACGAACATACCTAGTCTCTGACAGCAGCAGACATTTAGTATCTGTTCCTTGGCTTCTGCTGATAAACCTGTTAACAGTTGTTGACATACAGACCCTGTCACCTTTGTCCCATTAGTGATAATGTATCCCTTTTGCACCCTGCTCTGAACTGGGAGCCACACACCCATTAAACAAGACAGCCACCATAGATCGATACAGACGGCCAACGTCACGGGTTAAAACAGCCGTAAATACACAAGAGAACACAACATGTCTGAACGACACAGGCTGTATGTGAGAAACAGGTAGCACAGTGGACCTGTGGGAGATATAGGCTACGCAGAAGAAAAAGGAACATTTCAACTGATCTCATACTAGCCTATTCCTAAGGTAAATCCACTCTACTTATATTTTCGAATGACTCCAAAACCCAATGCATGATCTACATTGTGGTCGTACAGTGAGTGATTGACTGTGAGTTCTTAATTGCCTAATCAACCTTGTTGTCTTATTGATCTACTTTGATATATATGAATACAAACACAAACAATTCTACCAAAAAAAAAAAAAGCTATATATAATATAGAAGAAATTACAAAGAATCTGAAGCAGGAGCTCCCTGTCACCCGCTGGATTTGATCGCGATTCCTGAAAGCAGAGAGGGCGGGACCAAAGCCCGCATTCAGTCGGACTCGCGAGTGAGTGACAGCCGATATGCTGCCTGCTCACAGCGCGGAACCTGTAAGGCCGCGGCCTCCCAGTCTTCCCACGTTTCACATCTGCAGCCCGCATGTTCTGGGTTCCATTCAACAAGCGCTGACCAATACACTCCAAAACTCCCCCCTCCCTTCTTTTCTATCACCGTGCTGGCCCCTCCCCCTCTCTCCGCAGGCCCTTTCTCTAGCTGTGTGGGGACCCTTTCACTTTTTGTCCCTTCGTGACCTCCCCTGGACCTCATTCGAAGTTCTACTTTGCGCCATCTGGTCTCGGCGGAGGTGTAGACGGTCTCCGGCGAAACAAACAAACTCGTTAACATTTCGGCGCACGACTTTGAGGTCAGAGCGCAGAGGCACCGTTGTAGATATTATTACAACTGATTTGCGTGTGGAAGACAATTTCGGGCAGTAAGGTAAGTTTTAGAGAACGATATTTGGCCGCCCCACCCCTGTACCTGCGGTGGTACGTTCCGTTAATTCCCGATAGAAGTCTTTCAAAAGAGCCACTCAAGCCGCACTAAGCAGCTGCGAGTTAGGTCATTTTCCCAGGAGTTCGACACCAAAGAAATGGGCGCTGGCAGGACCTCAAAAAAGGACACCATCTGTCCCTGCATAAAAAGTTTGGTGACACCTTCTGTGTTACCAACAGCCCATAATTAAGCAGAAAGGAATGCGCGGACGGTCTGTGATCTGATTGGTGTGCTCGCCCTTCTGATCACCCCGGTGATGAGCTCAGCTTATTTTGTGTCCCGTGCTCCTCCACATCTGTTTTTCTGCAATTTCCCGCAGGTAAACAAAACCGGTCCTCTGGAAGCCGCCCTGGTGCAGGCCCCCACAGCTCACAACATGCGTTCTTTCTACCAGAGATCTCCCCCACTTTACAAGCTGCTGTTAAATTCCAAAACCTACAGAAACGTAAATTAATGTGTGCTGAATTGTATCCTGAGTATAATGCGTTAGTGACAGGTTTATTGTCGTTATGCGGTAACTTTAAAATTTCAACACGGTAATCTATGTAAATTAAACAATACAGAAAATGTATTTCAACAAAGTATAAGTACATTTCTTTATTTATTTCTTTAACTAGCCATACTTATATTTTTGTTATATAATGTTTTCAAGCCTTCACTGGACACTTAAATTACAGGGTATTTTATTTTAAAAATACAGTTTTATATTCTTGTAGACTTCTTTACCAAATTACAACCTAATTTACATGTGGTGTATCCAGATGTCTGTAGATGACCTGCGCTGTGGTATGATCTGAGAACAATCCTTCATGAAAAAGTCAGAAAACAATCACAGTGTGAGATTACATCAATACAAATATGTGCATGAACATACTGTACAATGGTTATATCATATGAATGAGTGTTAATATATAGAGCTGTATGCAAAGTATTATTTTTCATGTACACTAATATTTCTGTTGTAGTAAAAAACAAACACAAACAAATCAGATCCTTTAAAGTATGTGCTGGGTAATATGCAAATCAAAGCTGTGTGGAATATGCAGATTAAGTAAGTTGAATTGCTTTAAAAACATTTTAAGAGTACATTTTGACCCTGGAAAAGAGCATGCATGTGCAAAAAAAGATGACCCTACCTAGTTTACGTAAAGTTAAAAAGCATTAACTTACGTAAGCATATTTTAGAGTAATTGGAGTTAAAGATAAAACCTCTTTCTGGTGTGTAAAAGCCATTTAGAGCACATCCAAATACCAAAATTGGGTTTCAAAGCAAACACCCTACTAATATAATTTCTGACATACAAGTAAGTGGTCTACTGAAACATTTTTTAAGAGTGTAGGACAAATCGTCCTGTCTTAATATTGAATCACAGTGGCAGGGCTGATGATCTGCCCAGAACCTGGGATATTTTCAAGTGGGAAATACACTAAAATGCACATTGCCCTTTCCTCACAAATCAATCATCACATACTGAGAGAACCAAGGCACCCATTCACTCTGCATCAAAATACCATGTTGTTTTTTTTTTTTTTTTCTGCTTAACTGTAAGACACACAATGACTGGATTGATCTATCGAAAATATTTGTACTTAAAATGTATTGAAAGCCATGCAAGATAAATGACACTTTCTCGGAAAGGTGCAATGAAAAAGATCAATTAGAGAAAAATACTCAACTTTTAAAATGTGAAAACTATAAATAGGAATTAAAAACACTCCTCAAATGTCACATCAATTATATTACAAACAGTTAAAAGCACTACGAAGCACTATGGCAGGAGAAAATGACAGGTTTGGCAGCATCGGTGATGGACTTTCAGAAGAAATCCCCCCACCCCCACCTCCCCAAAGCAAAAGCACATCCGCAGTGACAGTGAGCAGCTCTCACACACATAAAGCCAGGAGAAGAAGAGGGGACTTCCTGTCTCTGTTAGCGTGTCTTCATAGATTATGCCTCAATAGCTTACACTCCTTTAATTGACCTTCTGAGCAACCCCACAGAAGCATGTCCAATCATGGCACTACACTGGCTCACTGCAGGTCTTTTCTATAGTACTACACAAGGGATTCAGGTTTAGTTGTGAGAAAGCTCAGTATAGAAACAAGCCAATGTTCATTGATTTTTAGGAGATTCCAAATCTGCCGATTGCTTCTAAACTGAAAACAGTGAATGCGGTGACAGTTTTTATTTGACCGGCACTGCTGGTCATATTCTTATATGGCTAGAACTGTACAGACCAGTACAGCACAGTATAAGACTTCAGAGACTGCAATCATACCCACACTTACTTTTTCTTGCCAGTAACTGGAGACCAGACGCGTCTGTGCACAAAAGTGAGATAATGTATTCACAAACCTGCACCAGCTACCAAGTGCAGTTATCTTGTTCAGTAGTGTATAGCAAGGTTGTTTGCCATGTTAAATTTACTATATACACAAACAGAAAATACACCCACATGCACTGACATCCTTGTACTTTCCTAGTATTCACATTTCTTTCTGGACATAGTAGAAAAAACTCCCAGAACAGTAACAGAACACAAAGAACTATGTCCCATATTGATGGGCCCACCCCCCACCCCCCAAATCCCTCAATGCTTGTTGTCTCCCAATGTCACTGCCTCTCCCATTATATAACAATTAAAGATCATACCATCACTTATTCATTTTTTTGGACCACTCAGTTTCATTATTCAAAGGCCTGATCGAGTGCTTAAGGATGAATCATATCTTTAATTAGCGGACTCTCACTAGGCTTGTACACAATCCACAGGCACAAAGTAATCGGTATAAAAGTCCCTTTAATTAATTTATCTGTGGGAGTGAGACTGGGAGGAAGGCCCGGAGAGAGGGCTGGCCTGTACAGCTCCACAGAGCCCCCTCCAGTACCTACGGGGTAATACACAGCCATAATCTACACAACTAGATTAGACTACACATAAACGGAAGATATTATTCCCATACACACAAGATCTTAGCTCAGATATCCAAGATTAGTATAAACTGGTACAATATAATAAATGTAATAAATCCAAAAGACTGGTATAAACAGGTGTAGGCAGGTATACATTCTAGAGACCAGTATTAACTGGTAAAGACTGGTATAATTCTACAGACTGGTTAAAACTGTTGCAATGCAGTACACATTCTATATACTGGTATAACCTGGTACAGACTAGTACAAATAACAGATTAGTATAAACTTATAGGATATTCATGCTATACACTGGTATAAACTGGTACCGAGTGGAACAGTTACAGTCTTATTTTACAGACTGGTATAAGGTGGTATACACTATTATAAATGCTACAGAATGGTATAAACAGATGCAGCGGTTAAGACTGGAATAGACTGGTGTATACTTGTACAGACTGGTTCCATATTCCAGTCTCCAGAGATACTGGTTTTGGCTATAGGATAAAATGTCTTGATACAGCAAGGACAAATGTCAGACCCTTTCACTTCAGTATTTGTAGAAAGATGGAAACTATAAACAGTAAATATTCTTAAAACAGATGGCAGTTACTCTATGTGGGGCTGCTGGCATGGTTCCTTCAAGAATATCCACTGAGAAATATCTCTCCCTCCTGACAACACAGACCCATCAATCATACATGCCCGTATGGGAAGTAGCTGTTTGTGAGCTACAGAATGTGGGCTCCAATAAAGGCAGTCGATGACTCTGTCCTGGTTCAGGCAGGGCAGAAAAAGGCAGTTGGTGTTGTTCAGCTGTATCAAAGGACAGCGAGATTCATTGTCCTGTGGCTCTTCATCAGTAATCTGCACTAAATGACGATTGATGGATCAACCAGACATCCTTGCGTGACATCATACATCAGCTATACCACCCTATAGCCTGCTCAGGCTAAGCAGGTGTGGACTTGGTTAGTACTTGGGTGGGAGATATCCTGGGCAAATCAAGTTGCTGCCGGAAGAGGTTTTGGTGGGCCAAAATGAGCCACTCTTCCCTCTGGACCAAAAATAAATGCAATGCCCCAGCACAGTAATGGGGCACTGAGTTGTAGTAAGTGTTTTGATTCGAATAGGTTGTTAAACCAATGTCCCGATTCACTGAGGTCATTAAAGGTTCCCTTGGCACTTTTTCGAAAGAGTAGGTGTTAACCTTGGTGTCCTGGTTCAATTCCAATAAAATGATGTCTACATCTGGCTAATCCCTTACACTCTCTACCCACCTTGATTCGCCAAGTAATCACTACAAAACAAAACCGAGTTCTAAGTTAACCTACCTTGTTAAAAATGGTAAAATAAAGATATAAATAAAAAATAAAACTTACCCATTCCTGAGATGGTTGAGGGTTTTCCTGGTTCCTGCTCTTCCTAAAGCTCACAGGAAAACCCCTCCCCTCAAACGAACACCACTGCAGCACAAAGCAGTGCCATGCCAGCATCCCGCTCAAAGAACAGCATTTCCGTGCATAATCCCCAGCTGTGGAAACCTTCGCTCTGGCTCGGCTTTCGGTCTCTGCTTTTGGCCTGGTTTCAATCTCCATCCCGGCTCTGGTTCAGTCTCCATTTTGGCTCTGTTTCAGCACGCTCGCCATGACAAGGCTCAAGGCTGCTGGCATATGTTCAGCAGACAGAATGGGACAGTGTGAGATCGCAGAGGGGACCTTTGTGTGTGGTGCGTTCCCTCTTGTTTCCTATTCAGTGCATAATTAAAGCTCCTCGCCATTTACAGACGTACATTTAGGCCCCAAAGAGAAAACCACTCGAAGACAGATTGGACCAGGCGCTCCAAACTCCACCAGGATGGATGGCCCCCATTTGGGCTCGACCTTTAAAAGGTTAAAGACATGTTCGCTTACAAAGCAATCAATTACTACGGCCACGTGGCAACTTTAAAAATTGCCCCCCCCCCCCCTTGCACAAGCGCAACACTTTTCATCAGCGGACACCATTGTAACAGTTTTGCAACTTCCCCCACAGATTGTACGGTCATGCTGTAGTCTTAACGGATTGGTCTCTCCCTAGTCCTGTAAACCCCTTAGCTGTTCCCTTGTCATCTTCACAGCATTAAACTACCCAGGTGGAGTCATACTACAGGTCTGCTGTTGCATGTCAGGTCCCGGATTCATCCTTTTGCATTTAATTGGTTAATAACTACTTCTGAAATTTAAGGGAATTGCATGAAGTTTTTGTTCAAAAAGGAAAACCACACAATTTGTGTGTATGTCTACTGTTACTATGCATGTCTGTGTTCGTGAATATGAGACATATGTATACTGTATCTCTGTACATAGGTGTATATGCCATAGACTGTATAAAAATATGGACAAAGCCACTGTGACGTCACCCATTGCCTTTCCACGGCCTCGTAAAAACTGAATTGAGGCTCCGGATGTCTTTTTCGCCACTCGTTTGTACAAACTGTGTGTGCTTCGTGGAGCCGAAGAGGACTCAACCTGTCCCTCTGATTGGTCCTGAACAAATGTTAATACCCTGTCCAAACGACAGGGAAAAAATTATTGACTGAGTATTTTGACCACATTGCTGCCATTGACTTACATGATGAAAGACCTATACTGGAGCCAATCGCAGTGGCGCTAGTGAGCAACGGCACAGTTGCTGCTCCCAGCCCAACCAGGAAGTGAGCTTCAAAATGAAAGCCCATTCGAGGCCCCTTGGTATATGCCTGTGCAGAGAGTGTTTGTGTGTGTGTGTGTGTGTGTGTGTGTGTGTGTGTATGTGCGTGTGTATGTGCATGTGTATGTGTGCGAGCGTGCATGTGTGTGTGAGCATGCATGGGTGTGTGTGTGTGTATGTACGTACGTACGTACGTACGCGTGCGTGTGTATGTGCATGTGTATGTGTGCGCGCGTGCATGTGTGTGAGCATGCGTGTGTGTGTGTGTGTGTGTGTATGTATGTGCGTGTGTATGTGTGCGAGCGTGCATGTGTGTGTGTATGTACGTACGTACGCGTGCGTGTGTATGTGCATGTGTATGTGTGCGAGCGTGCATGTGTGTGTGAGCATGCATGGGTGGGTGTGTGTGTGTGTATGTACGTACGTACGTACGTACGCGTGCGTGTGTATGTGCATGTGTATGTGTGCGCGCGTGCATGTGTGTGAGCATGCGTGTGTGTGTGTGTGTGTGTGTGTATGTGCGTGTGTATGTGTGCGAGCGTGCATGTGTGTGTGTATGTACGTACGTACGTACGCGTGCGTGTGTATGTGCATGTGTATGTGTGCGCGCGTGCATGTGTGTGTCAGCATGCATGTGTGTGTGTGTATGTACGTGCCTGTGTGTGTGTATGTGCACGCGCGTGCGTGTGTGTGTGTGTATGTGCACGCGCGTGCGTGTGTGTGTGTGTATGTGCGTGTGTGTGTATGTACGTGCCTGTGTGTGTGTATGTGCACGCGCGTGCGTGTGCGTATGTGCACGCGCGTGCGTGTGTGTGTGTGTATGTGCACGCGCGTGCGTGTGTGTATGTGCGTGTGTGTGTATGTACGTGCCTGTGTGTGTGTATGTGCATGTGTATGTGTGCGCGTGTGCGCGTGCGTGTGTATGTACGTGCCTGTGTGTGTGTATGTGTGCGCGCGTGCGCGTGCGTGTGTGTATGTGCATGTGTGTATGTACATGCCTGTGTGTGTGTATGTGTGTGTGTATGTACGTGCCTGTGTGTGTGTATGTGCACGCGCGTGCGTGTGTGTGTGTGTGTATGTACGTGCCTGTGTGTGTGTATGTGCATGTGTATGTGTGCGCGCGTGCGTGTGCGTGTGTGTATGTGCATGTGTGCGTGTGTGTATGTGCACGCGTGCGTGTGTGTGTGTGTGTGTATGTACGTGCCTGTGTGTGTGTATGTGCATGTGTATGTGTGCGCGCGTGCGCGTGCGTGTGCGTGTGTGTATGTGCATGTGTGCGTATGAGGCTCTCTGAGGCAGGGTTGTGGTAGTGAGTTATAATGACAGGACTCTGGCTCTGCCTGATGGAGGCTGGTGCATGGTGAGTCACGTTTTAATTGCATGTCTGGTCTGAATGATGGGACACTTAATTCTTACACATTCCACACAATTGCTTTCAACTAACAGGAGCCCAGGGAGCACAGGGTGGGTACGGGAGACATATGGAGAGGGACTAGTTATTATGAACAAAATATTATTATGGATAATATTATTATATATTATATGCTATTATAAACAAAACAAAAATAATGCAATCCATAATGTGTGCGCAAAATAGTGACCCTAACAACAGGACCGTAATGTAATAAATTGAGATTATTAACATGTTAACTGGTTGGGTTAATGGTCCTGGCCTCACCTGACCAGAAATCGCAGGTGGGTTCATTTGGTTGGGCTCCCCGTGTCCACACCTGCTGAAATATCCCACAATGCATTGTGGAATGGCCAGATGGGGAAAGGGATCGCAGTGAAGTACAGTCTTCAGGTCGAACAGGTGCAGCAGAGGCCTGGCACTGCCGTAGTACCCTGTGGAGGATGGGCACGACGCATTCTGCCCAATCCATTACTGTCCTCATCTCTTGCTTATAGCCGCTAACAACCCGGTACTGGGCCTCGTGGCCTAGTTTGTGGAAACACCATTGCAGCTGGGGCCAGTCTATCACAGTGCAATTAATTGCTAAAGCAGTTAATTATTTTAATAGATTTTTATTAGCTGCAATTAGGGGAATGAGGGAGGGGACCCCCCACACCAAAAAAAAAAAAAAAACCTGAGATAAAGACCTGCTGTGGACAGGCCCATGGAAACAGGAGACACGTCACTAGTACATAAAGTCACCCTACCATTCTGTATTTCTGTATTAAAGTCTAGCAGAGGGACCACACATGTCGGAGAAACAGGAGAAGCGGGGCAAAAAGATAGAGAACAAGACTTGCAGAAGATGAGATGGAGAAAAAGACCAGGACTAGATGGTCAAAGAATAATGATCAGGAACAAAGAAGACGGCCAATGAATAATGACCAGGAACAAAGAAGATGGTCAAAGAATAATGACCAGGAACAAAGAAGATGGTTAAAGAATAATGACCAGGAACAAAGGAAGATGACCAGGAAGAACTGACCAGGACCAGAGAGGAAGGTCAGAGAGAAATTACCAGAGAGAAGGGTGGGTGTGAGGCCCTCTTAAAATATGCCTTTCTTTGTGACTCGGGAGATTACAGCTTATAGAAAATAATAAATTATCCAGAGCTATATTAGCTGGGATGTAAATTGTGTAGCAATTATATTTTAATGGCTCATAAAGTGAATGAGTAATAGGAGGGCCATTAGCAGGAAGATCACTTTGACCCGCTGTTCTTTTACAGTGGCATATCAGCCAGCACAATCCCATCATGCAATGTGAGGGCCTTACCCCTGACCCCTTACTTCTTAACAAATCAGGGAATTAGTGCTAACAAAACAGGGAAAAACCTATCCGAGAGAAAGAGAAGGGCCATGACCGAATATGATCCCTGTTCCCTACCCCCTGTCCCCTGTCCACTCAGACCCCTGTCTACTATGTGCCCTGTCCCCTCACTTTGCAAGCAGTGTACAAATGAAATCCTGCAAAACTCTTTCCAAACTAGTGAGGAAGTAGTTCGTAATATATATATTTTTTTTATTGAGAATATAAATCAGTCAAGTTTATATATGACAATGGTTACAAAGTGTAGATTATGAATGAAGATAGAATTAACAAAAATAAAAAAGAGTAGTTAGTAATATGTCCCGCTCTTGTATCATAGACACGCTCTACGGCCGTGACTGAATATGATCCCTTCACCCCTTTGAGGGCGCATATTCGAGTCAACTTTTTCAAAAAGTTTTTGAGTGGGCGACTTTTTCTCACAAATGGGGGCACTTAAAATCCCAGGATGAACCCCTTATTTCCGGGGTTTTGTTGAGGGCATTCAGGAGCACACTCATCCACAGAACTGTGCACTCATCTGACAATTTCGGGAAGTAAACCGGAAGTAAAATACTACTGACAAAAAGTCGCCCACACAAGAGCTTTTTGACGAAGTTGACTCAAATATGCGCCCTCAAAGGGGTGAAGGGATCATATCCGATCATGGCCAAAGAGAGAGAGAGAAAGAGAAAGAGAGAGAGAGTGCGTATGTGTGCGTAGGCATAGATATGGGGTACATGTGAGTCTGGGTAAGGATATGACAATAACTGTATAGGCAGTATTAGTGGTAAAAACAATTAGCAAATTTGAGTCTGCATGTGGGAGCATTTCTTGTAGCATATTAAGACTAACAGTTTAGTGCACAACCCACATTCCATAAGCTAGCTTGTTAGAGGCAATTACCCAGTTTGCACTCCCAAATTGACTGGTGAACAGTTTGCGACAGTACAAAAGAGAGGCATAGATGTGAAACAAAGGTAATTAGAATATGGCTCATCCACATCTCTTGTGGCCCCTTTCAGGATGGCTGGAACAGATAGTCTCTTTGAAAGGCTTGATGGGACTTGTAGGCTCCATTTAATGACACAACCATTCCTGGTAAAATTAATGATCATAAGTTGCTATAACAACTTGAATGGAGTTGCTCTGTAGCCTGAACGATTCACTTGGTCTTCTCTATGGTATCAGTGTGATCTGGAAGAATTTCTGATCTTGTCTATATGGCACTCTAGGGTGACTGTCACCGTGGAAACAAGGACATTGTGTTCACAAGGTGAACAATTTATGAGCCATTAAAGTAAAGGGATGTGAGGCATCTTATCAGGGTGGAATGCTGTTTTCTGGCAAGGTGAAGGAACTGCTGCACTAAACTTCACACACCAAATCTAATTTAGTAAACCTCATACACTAAACTACACAAAGTAAACCCTACATGCTATATCTCACACAGTAAATAGCAAAACACTAAACCCAGTTTATTTCACCTCACACACCTTACACACCTACACCTTACCTGACGTGACACACGCTAAACCCCTTTTGCTCAAATTACAAACACTAAACATCACATGTGAAGCTATGTGCATTACACCATACGCACTGAACCACACACAGTACATCACATGCATTAAACCCAACACAGTGTACCTGACATACTTAACCCCACACAGTGAGCTACACCACAGCCACCAAACCTGGCACTGTAATCCATGCAAACCAAGCCACAGAGATAGAGACAGGTCAGGAGGATCTAAACATATAACCGTGTGGATCAATCATAGCATCATGCCAAAAACAACCTGCTAACACAGTCTTAAACCCCTCCAGTCACATGCAGGGTTCAGGCACAACGCAGGGAGCACATATTTCAGCCACTCAGGAATGGGTGTGGTTTCTATGACAGCTGTTTCATGCTTCCTGCAGTAGACTCAATCACAGGCATTCACCCTGCTTACCTCTACACATTGGTGGTTGGAGGGGGGGTGGTATAGTAACAGCTATAACATAAAATAAGACAGCTACACACACACACACACACACACACACACACACACACACACAATCTAAGCCCCCAAAGAAAACACATGCCCATGCACACACACGCACACACGCACACACGCACGCACGCACACACACACGCACGCACACACACACATACACACACACACACACAGTGCCTATCTCCTGTGTTCATTTGGTCTCATTTGCTTTAATTGCCTTGTAATGTGCTTCTATTTTTTGCAAACAGCGGCAATTAATTATTTTGATATGGAACAAAATGCAGCAAATGTAAACAGTCTAATAGCCCTTCATGAACCAAATATAATTTTTCAAACTCAGATTAAGTTCCTGAATGTATTATTTAGCCACTGCATCACCACTCCATTTTTCCATTCTTTTTTCCCAGTATCAGTCTAAAGAAGAGATCTTTGCCACATGTCATTGGCTTCAGTGATTAAATCTGCATCTAAAATGCATCTTTTCAGCCTTACTTTGTGTTGATGAACATGCTAAATTGAGATAAAACTTGTTTTGTACTTTGAGTGTTGAGTTACGAAGATATAAAGTATATTTTTAAAGGAGGTAAGAATGACATAGTGACTGTGAAAAATCTAAGTGTAATGAAAGTGTAACAAAGAGGAAGTGTGCTCTCTCTCTCTCTCTCTCTCTCTCTCTCTCTCTCTCTCTCTTTCTCTCTCTCTCACTCACTCAGTCAGTCTGTGATTACAGTGAGTAGAGTGTGCTCTTTCTTGCCCTCTGTCTATCTCTGTGAGTTTGACAGTTTGTAATTACTGTGGGGAGAGTGTTCTCTCTCTCTTTCTCTCACTGTCGTGGGGTGTGCACTCTCTCCCTGCTGGGAACATACTGCCATCATGGGGCCTTGCAGCAGCCAATGAATTATGAATGACAAGGATCTGAACCAATAAAAGCAGCACCATATTTTATATGCAGTAAATCTACTTCCATATTGCATTGGTGGTGGTGGGTGACATATTTATAGTTGCCAAGAGATGAAAGCAGAGGGCGGGTCCTAAGAATCAGCAGTTTTGGAGTAAACCCCCTCTGCAATAGAGACCTGTAACCTGCTCTAAACTTAACTGTCCTGTCTGGTCATGCTGTATAAGAATATAAATGATGAATTCATCCACAAGAACACAATTTGTTTTGCTGCGTGGCCACAACTCTGATTCCAGAGACCTTCAGTCAAGTGGGATCAGACATCTGACTAACTGTGCTTTTCAGAGTCAATATTGATTATAGATTATAGAAAATAGTTGTGAGAGCGAGAGAGACTGACAACAAAAGAGAGAGAGAGTGATAACAAAACAGGGAAAAACCTGAGAGAAAGAGAGAAAGAAAGAGAGAGAGAGAGAGAAAGAGAGAGAGAATACAATAAAATGACAGAGAAGGATACTGAGAGAGAGACTGGAGAAAATGCATTAAAGCATTGGGACTGATTAATATAGCACTTCTGTTCCTCCTGCGACAATGTCAGACTGATGTTTTAAAAGTGTTGTTATAGCGTTGTAAAACGATTTACATCATGTCTAGCAAGGCGCCCGGCTTCAGAGCAATTCATATTTATACCCTGAAACAACCTCATACATTAACTAAACATGCATTTTGCTCGCCTTATTCTCGCTCTCTGGTGGATATCCGAATAAATCTAGTAGCTTTGTGCATTGCTGCTGTTGGACAGCGGGACCACGCACCTGCCATAACTACAGAAATGATTATGGTGGTCACCGTGATTAAGACTACATGACTATACTGTTGTATGGGGTATATTGGAATGGCTGCCTTATAAAATGGTTAAGACGTATTATAATAGGGAATGGGCATTTTAATGTAATACTGATTAATAAGAGTAGTAATTGTGAATAGCAACAAATAATGGTAAATAGACACCAGTAATGGTGAAAAGGTATAGTAATGGGAAATAGGTATAATAATGGTGAATAGACTTTGCAGTGGTGAATGCGGATCATACTGGTAAATAGGTACAGTGATGTTGAATCAGTATAGCAATGATGAGTAGGTATAGTAATGGCAAACAGCTACAGTAATACTAAAATTAGTAAAGTAATTGTGAATTGTTATAGCCATGGGGAAGAGGTATAATAACGGTGAACAGGTATAGTACCTGTGGTGGATGTGATATCCTGCTCCAGTAATAGTCCAGCCAGACTCCACTGGGTTTGGAATCTTTGCCGTTTTAGCAGGTGTTGCACATCTCTCCATGTCAGGTCTGGACTAGAAAACATAAATACACTTTATGTGTCAAAGAAACAACTCTCCTTCATGGATAAAAAATGAAGAATATGATGCTTACAATGCACCCATGTAAAATATAGAGATGCACAGACTCTGGCGTAGAAAGACATGCACACACACACGCACGCGCACACCCACACGCGCGCACACCCACATAAAAAAACATTAATATGTTCTACCTCCTTTCCATTAATGATGAGTTGATAACAATGTATTTCAGCTCTATAATCACCCTGGGAACAGTTAGTTTAGCTCCAAATATTCAAGGCTCGACAAAGGAACTCTCAATGAATGTAGTGCACTCTTTCCAAATGGAAATCCAAACGCAGCTGACTCGAGTGTCACGTCAAGCAATATACTAATGGAATCCAATTAGAGCCTTTATACAGCGGACGAGATGAAAAATATTGCCTCACTCTGTATAACAAAAGACCAAAGAGTCATCAAGAAATGATTTTCAGGAACAGAAAGTGCAAAGAAAAATGGGTTCCTTTGTCCGCTGATTATTGTGGGCTCAGAAAATGATGATATTTCAGTTAAAGAAATTGTTGACCACCGTATTTTAGTAGTTTTTTTTTTTTTGTCTTCGGGCGTGTGCCCCCTCAGGAGGGAGGAGCTGTGGGTCACAGAAAGGGGAACGCCCCCCCCCCCCCCCCCAAAACACTGAGGAGAGGAAAGCACTATGCCTGCAAGCTGGAGGAGGAGGCCCAGCCAAGATAACGTGCAAACAAGACATTCATCTGAAGGAATACGGTCATGTTTAAAGAGCAATAACTTACTAAATTAACCTGCAGAAAAAGAGAGCAAGAAGGAGAGGAAAAGGGAAAAAAAACGAATTAGATGTGTTTTGCGACAAACCACGCAGAAATATGCTAAACCAGATATAGGGGCACATTCTGAGCATGTAGACCAGAGCTGCAACAAAAATAAATAAAGAAATAAAAAAACAGTGCAAGAGAGTGCTTTCATTAACGTGTAAAACGAAACACGGTCTCCATGCAAAACAAGTGTTCTGCGGACAGAATAATAAAATAAAAAAGCAACGTAGACAATTATTTTAAGCTCTCATTTCAAAAGAAGCAAGCACAGACGGGCTTTGTACTTTAAAACTGACGTGTCGGGTATATTACGCAGCTATATTAAATATATGCAAGAGCGTAATGCTGTTAGTGCTCACGTTTTCGCAGTCCCATTAGCACCGGATTCCCCTCCAGTGGAATCACGAGCAGCTAGCGCCCTGGCTGGTTTGCATAAAGCAAACAAAATTAAATTTGCTTTGCTAAATCAAAGCTTGTATGGGATTCAGCGCCTCTCTCTGGGACAAATTACTTCAAACAGCCCTTTTGTATCATAACGGAATGAAAAAAACCTATATTCAGGCCAATCAGCTGCTCCAAAACCCCTCAGCGCAGGAATTAATTATTGAACTCTGCGAGTTTCCATCTCCTTTGCGACACAGGTCTGTTTATTAGAGGTGCGTATTACTCTTAAACCTCTGCCGTGGTTTGCTTCTGTCTGGGGTGCAGGCTTCTGGAATTCATGGCATTTAATCTTTAGTGATTCAGGTCTGTCTCTGTGATTTTCTGACTCTAAATTCTATAATGGTATACAGGTGTCTGTGTAAGTCGGTTTGTATAACAGCGTCTGCCAAATGCCTACATGAAAATATTAATACGTGTGACCCTACGTCTGAATGCTTCTTCAGCCAAGCGTCACCTGTTCTGAGCATTTGGAAGTATGTGCACATATAAGCGTTGCCTGTTCTGAACATTTGGAAGTATGTGCACATATAGGCATGGCCTGTTCTGAGCATTTGGAAGTATGTGCCCATATAAGCATCGTCTGTTCTGAGCATTTGGAAGTATGTGCACATATAAGCATCGTCTGTTCTGAGCATTTGGAAGTATGTGCACATATAAGCATCGTCTGTTCTGAGCATTTGGAAGTATGTGCACATATAAGCATCGCCTGTTCTGAGCATTTGGAAGTATGTGCACATATAAGCATGGCCTGTTCTGAGCATTTGGAAGTATGTGCACATATAAGCATCACCTGTTCTGAGCATTTGGAAGTATGTGCACATATAAGCATGGCCTGTTCTGAGCATTTGGAAGTATGTGCACATATAGCAGTTTACAGACCAGCGGTTAATGAGATCACACTTTATGGTCTTTATTATCTGTGCTGTTTATTATCCGTTTGCTTCCGGCTGGTATCAGTCTGCCGTGTTAGAATCAATAGTACAGTCCGATCCAACACACACTCACACCTTATCAGTGTGCCAGTGTGGGTGTGCAGGCATATGTTCATGCATATGTGTATATATGCGTGCGCATGTCTCTGTGTGTGGAGTGAGAGAGAGACCGAGAGAGAGAGAGAGGTAGGAGAGTGAGTGAGAGTGCGTTTGTCAGTGTGTTTGCATATGTGTGCACGTGCAGATAGAGGGGGCATATGAGTCTGGGTTGAGATATGGTAAGAAGTGGTTTAACCATGTTCCTCAAGCAGATGGACCACAAAGCAAATTAGCAATGTTCGTCTTTGTCATGGAATGTCAAGGCGGCCTGAGAAATCACATATGGACCCTATTTTTTTGGGTGAGGCGGATGAGTGTGTGTGTGGGGTTCCGGGGGGAGGGGGGGAGTCCATGGTTCCAAAATCAGAGCAACACACATTTCTCTGTGTCACTACCACCTCTGCAGCACACAAAACTAACCAACTAACCAACTAGCCTGAAAGAAAATACAAAGTAACTGCAATGGCAAGATTAAGATTAAGAAACAGAGTGAAGGGCAGGAGCCTCACTAAATACAGTATGTAATCTCTGGTTGAAATGTAAGGGATACATCAGCTCTGATATATGCTAGTGTTCCCCATTACATGTCTGCAGTTCTCTGAAGTCCCCACTGAGGTGATACCATCTCCCCCTCCCTTTTTTATCAACCCCACCCATCACATCCTACTGGGTTCGACAATCCGTACGTCTAATGCATTCCGTTCGCTCTCGCCTTTGCCAATACAATCCTTTTAGGGGAGACAGAATGCGGAACGGGGAGCGATAAGGGAGTGAGGGTACACAGCCGTTCCCCTAAAGCTTGCTGGGTTTGCGTCCCCTCTAAAGTGACGTACCCCTCGCCACTGGGGAATGATTTTAAATGACGCCTGCTAACAATTTCTGCACATTTTCCAATGAGGACTTAATAAATATCATAATATCCTTGAGATTGCCTTAATTAATTTCATAGGTTTTAAATTTGGTGCACACAGCACAGAATTTAAACACAAACTGTGAGACTAACAGACCAACCAGCTAACTGAACATCGCAACCTTTCATTATCACTGTTGAGTATAGCAACCTTTCATTAGCACAATGAGTATAATGACCTTTCAATAGCATGGTGATTATAACGACCCTTCATTAGCAGTCTGTCTAAAGACGTTTAATTAGCAATGCAAGTATAAACCTCTTTCTGTACAGGAGCTACACTTAAAACCCCTCAAATACCTGCCATCACTCTTGTTCCAGACACTGTACCAATAACTGAGAATAACTGATCCAGTCAGGCTATCCAATTCCAATCATTATGTGGAAAATGATTAAACTGTTCTTGACTCAGTACTTCACTCGGACATCACTACATTCTGTTTCAACAGTCCCAAAAAGTGTCTTTAATATAAATTTAATAAATTGGACTGAATGCAGCCGATAAAATCAGTGGTGTAGGTAACTAACTGACACTGGAGAAATCCCGCCTGTCACTTTTACTCTAGATGGGCAAGTTGCTCAAGGTGGAGTACATTAAAACGTGAATGAGTGCAGAAAAAAAAGAAAGTGTGTGTGGTTTTATAATTTGGGATTGATGAGCATGGCCTGAGCAGCAGTGTTGCTGTCAATGGCGATGATGCTCACCGTGTGTAATCACCCCCCTGCAGTCCGAAATGAGACTTGTACAAAAAACCCCCAAAAATTCCAATTTATACTCTGCTTCACTACCGCACACACATTTACACAAAACCTCCCACAACAGCACAAAAATAAAACGGCTTTAAAACTAATAATGAAGAAATACATTATTTATTTATTTATTTTTCTAAATTCAAGAGAAACCCAAATATCCTTTTACAAGAGTATTTAATCACCAAGAGAATCTCAGCTGTTAAATAAACTGCAGAGCATTTGCACTTGAAACCCTATACCCTGCGGGTGCACTTCTGGTATACAAGCTGTCTGAGACGAGCGAGTCTGATGATGGAATGACATTTAATATAGAAAAACATACCCCCATGCCTCGACGTCATAAGGGAGCATGTTTATTATGTTTAAACACGTGTCGTGGGACTGCTTCAGTGGCTTCTCTTGTCAAAAGCCTAAAATGAGAAGCCTCTTTGTTTCACTTTCCATCCTGGAGGAGGTTTGGTGTGATGGGTAATCCCGGACGAGTGCCGGTTTTTTGTTGGCACTGAAGGATTCCTCTCACCGTGTTGGCAGGGGAGAAAGCCAGGCCCCCGACTGGTGAAAATGTTTGTTTCCATTCAGGGAGCCTAATCCTGTTCATGTGAGGTGCCAAACAAGACCAAGTAAAACTAAGAAGGCAGGTCTCTTGACAAGGATGTCTTTTTTTACTAGCCTACAGTCAGGTTAGAATTATTAGCACTCTTGATAAAGGTGCACAATAAAGACTGTTCAAAACATATAACACCATTTACTGAGATCCTGTAATTGGAAAATATTGTACTTGTATTGTATTGTAATGATTCAATGAAATTAACCAAAGTAACACATTTTTCAAACTATAAATGTATGTCTAACAAAAGATATATATAGTAGGTTTCACAATTATTGGCCGCCCTAGGATTTGGTGCAGCCTCCCCTGGCAAGCAGAACAGCACTGAGACCTTTCCTATAATGTTTGATAAGGTTAGAGAACACATCTTGACCCATTCCTCCATGCAGAACCTTTCAAGATCCTTGATATTTTTAGGTTCCTGCTTAAGAATTTCCCTCTTCAATTCATGCTACTTGTTTTTAATAGGGTTTATGTGCCAAGACTGAGATGGCAATTGTAAATCATCAATTTTGTTTTCACAAAAACATTTCTGTGTTGAATAGGAGGTGCATTTGAGGTGACAAAGGAATGGACTTAAAGCACAACTGAACTTTGGGTTGTGTAGTTACCTGGCCATGATATGAGTCCAAATAGTGGCGATATATGTTCGTTAGTTGCTCTGTGCTCCCCTGGGGTGATAATCCATAATAGGGTATTTGTCGCTCTCCATTCATTTCTATGGGGCAGCTAAAACGGTCTCAAACTGACACTTCTAGCACGTATACGACCGCGAAAGAAGTGGGTTCTGTCAATATACACAATAACCAGTCCTCTTACATATTTTATTTTTTCATTCAATTGCCCTTTTCTTGCTTTTTAGTATTTTATTTGGAATGTAGATCCGATAGGTAACGCCAGAAACCGATGCGTCAGAAACTACTCATTGGTCCAAATTTCCACAGAAGCAAACGTTCCTAGTACTAGTAGTATATCTATGGTCCGACCTGCCGACATTTTGGTAGTCTTTTCTGGTAGTTTACTAACAACATTGAAGAAAATAGTACTTTATAAATCATTTTAATTACACAAAAAAAAAAACGTACGAGGACTGGTTCATTTTTGTATTGACAGAATCCGCTTCTTTCTCGGTCATATATGTGCTAGAAGTGTCATTTTGAGACCGTTTTATCTGCCCCATAGAAGTTAATGGAGAGCGACAAATACCTTATTCTGGATTATCACCCCAGGGGAGCACAGAGCAACTAACGTATTTCACCATTATTTGGACTCATATCATGGCCAGGTAACTACACAACCCAAAGTTCTACCAATGTTCAGTTGTGCTTTAAGTGGAATTTTATTGAAGATTTAACCGTTTGATTCTATTTAAAAATGTTTAGGAGTGCCAATAATTTAAAAATAGTTAAAAATTCCAAAATTGTATCACTTAATAAAACTATTTAAAAAGAATAATTTTACAAAATTATAGTTTTCACATACAGTATGTTTGAGCATAAATATAACTCTGTGTCTGTATATTATCTGTGTTGTTTATTTTATACAGCCTTTTTTTTTTAAAAACTCATTTTCATCAAGGGTGCCAATAATTCTAGACCTGACTGTATGCAGTAAACTAAATGGTGTTAAAGGTGCTGGTTAACAGCCTCATGTATGTATGTGTCCATGAATCCACATGCCTCATGTATGGCAACTATGAAATAATCAGTATAGAGAAGCAGAATTCTGCCAAAGCAGGAAGCAGCAGAGGTATATTTCGTCACAAGGGAGTGTTGGTAAGAAAAGATGATTGCTCCACCAGTAGGTCACTTAAACCCTCTAATCCCGGTCTCCGTGGAGGTGGCTGGGGGCGAGTGGTCGATTAGTGCCAGCCAGCCGAGACCACAGCAGAGTGCGCCCTGCCATTACAGTCTGACCCTGATGATCAATGAGAGAGAATCCCCAAGCAACACAGCACCACAAAGCATGTTCTGAGCCGGGGAGGGCAGAGGAGGAACGGAAAACGCAGAGGGGACATAACTGTTACCGTGAGGTAACTGAGTCAGTCTGAGGTTACTGTAAGGTCATTCTGTGGTCACCTAGGTGAGTCTGAGGTGAGGTTTCATATTGGCATATCTTTGGAAGATTAATTTCTACACAAACATCCAGGTATTTATGGATTCCTAATTTCTAGAATACTAGACCCCTCATTTATTTTATGACATGATGTTTTAAGAAAAAATTCCTTTGGAAGGAACGTGAACAAAAAAATGATTGTCAATGATCAGTAATCATTGGATTACTACATTCCAAAATTCCCAATGCAGCAAAATGAAAAAAACAGTAAAAGATTATTAATTCACTGGAACAAGAGGTGTGATGTGGGTAGGATGGGTCAGGAAGTGTGGAAAGGGTAGGGTGATTGAGAAGGTGTAGTAGGGTGCAGTAATGTCGTAGGATGTTTGAGGAGGTGTGGAAGGGTGTGTGAGGAGGTGTGGTAGGGTGTTTGAGAAGGTTTGGTAGGGCCTGTAGGGTGAAGTAATGTGGTAGGGTGTTTTAGGAGGTGTGGTAGGGTGCAAGGAGGTGTGAGATTGAGGAGGTATTTAGGGTGTATAAGGTGAAGTAATATGGTAGGGTGTTTGAGAAGGTGTTGTAGGGCAGAGTAATGTGGTAGGATGTTTGAGGAGGTGTGGTAGGGTGTTTGAGGAGGTGTGGTAGGGTGTTTGAGGAGGTATGTAGGATGCATAAGGTGAGGTAATACGGTAGGGTGTTGGAGGAGGTGTGAGATTGTTTACTTACTTTGCCTCCAGCACCAGAGCGAGGACCCCGGCAGCAATGGGTGCAGCACTGGATGTCCCAGAAAAGTGTGTGACACAGCGCTCATCCAGATTTGACACTTTCACCTTTAAAACACACACATACAAGCATGTGAGTTCAGGCTGTAAGGGGGTGGCTGTGAAAACACGCCAAGACAGGGATGGTTAAACCTGTCCATAACTCCTTTCTCAACAGTGAGTCTGTCCCTCTCTCCTTCTCCCTTTCCTTCTCTCTGGCAGTGTATTTCTGTGGCACCTCCACACCTCTCCTGTTCCTCCCTCAAGCCCCACTGAAAAGATTCGCTCCTAATTAACACCCAAGCCTCGGTATCCGGCCTTGTTACACACCCACCCCGAGAGGTCAACCTATAAATACATACCGAACCGTCACACAGGAGCCATTCCACAGATCAAGACTAACTCCGCTCCTCCCCCAAACACCCCCCCCCCCCCCCTCTTTTTCCCCCCCATATGCCTCCTCACACCTACAGGAACCATATGGTAACAGACTACCTCACACTCCCTATACACCCCTGAAATAACCTTTCAATCACAGAGGACCTATGGATCTGCAGACTCCCACTCAAACCCCATACACCCTCCCCACACCACTCTATCCACATGTATAAACCGGCCGCTAGACAACTCAACCCCCATGCATAGACACAAGCCATATAGACCACTCATGCCCCTACCCCTTATACACGCCATTAAAACAAATTATTTGCCACAATACTAAGTGTAATAGGCTAAGTAGAATGCGCAGACTGAGACTAACATCAGAAAAGGCTCTTTATTGCAACATGCATCACTTAGCCTGCATACAAATCACACATGAATCTGGATTTAGGAGAATTTGGGACATTTATATTTATCTTCAGCAGGCTCTCTAATCATACATAAATCTCTAATCAGAGAGAACTACATAAGTGCATACAAAAAGGTTTAGGCAATGAAGAGCTGATGCCAAATGATTAAGGTCACAACCAATAGTAGCCAGTAATGCATAACTTACTTGGAAGTAGTCTACAAAAAAGTCAAGTACTGTGCCATAGTAGGTTCAAGAGGGAGACTGAGAATGTAGCAAATGGGTTTGAGTATGTAGTGTTAGATGTAGGATAGGTGGGCCTAGTAAGGCCATGAAGAATAATCATCGGAGCATTAGGTGAGCTGAGCTGCAATTTAAACAGTTGTGTGTCTGTGGTGGGAGACGGTGAGTCTGCCGTCCTAAGTGATTGCGTTGATTTGAGAATGTTATGTCGCAAATGTAATATTTGTCATTACTAATTAAATTTATATTGCAAAAATCTGTTTCCTGTGCTGTTTTTTTGGGGGGAAATGGGAAGACATTTTTAGGTGTAGTTTTTTGCAGTGATACCTGATCTAATAAGATAGGGCTCGATTGGTAATGCCTGTGAATAAGCTAGTCCGCACATGCAGTACATTGGCTAGCTCAGTAGCAACAAGTTAGTCTAGTTAGCTGTGGACTGCTGCTGTAATGTTTGCCAACAAATATTAATGAGCGAGTCAGTAGTAAAGAGTACTGCGTCTCACTCATTGTGCCAACTCCCCTGTAACCCCCAAGCCCTCACCAGTGGCAGGTTGTCCCTGCTGCTGGCACCAGTCAGTGTAATACCATTACAGCAATCAGTGTAATACCATTACAGCAGTCAGAGTAAGCAGTCAGTGTAATACCATTACAGCAATCAGTGTAATACCATTACAGCAGTCAGTGTAATACCATTACAGCAGTCAGTGTAAGCAGTCAGTGTAATACCATTACAGCAGTCAGTGTAAGCAGTCAGTGTAATACCATTACAGCAATCAGTGTAATACCATTACAGCAGTCAGTGTAATACCATTACAGCAGTCAGTGTAATACCATTACAGCAGTCAGTGTAAGCAGTCAGTGTAATACCATTACAGCAGTCAGTGTAAGCAGTCAGTGTAATACCATTACAGCAGTCAGTGTAAGCAGTCAGTGTAATACCATTACAGAAATCAGTGTAATACCATTACAGCCAGCCAGGCCTCTCCAAAGAAGGTAGGCAGTCCTGCACGAGTTACATGCCCCGATGGCGATGCTGAAGATGCTCTTGACATAGCCGTCCGCGGTGGTCCCCTCCTATACCGCCATTCCCAGAAGCCCACACGAACAGGTTTCCATTACTGCCACTCCCCTGTTAACACACAGAGACTCGATCGGCACACAGACGTTGTCCCGCTCGACAGATACTTACTCAGCACAGAGACCCAGTGCAGTGTGACCTGCTCGGCGCGGTGAGATCTCCTCAACACAGACAGCTACTCAACACAGAAACCCAGAGACCCACCGCAGATGGCCAATCAGCACGGACGCCGCTCAACAAAAAGATCCACTTGGCACATGTCAGAGCAGAGACGCCCGCTCAGCAAAAGAGAGACTTGAGGGCAGAAGGCTAACAACGAGGACCCCGGAGACCGTAAGGCGGAATTTTTAAGGAGATTCGGAACAGTGGTGCATCCTGCACCCTGTGGTGTGGATGAGAGGGAGCAAGAAGCCATGCCTTCTGTGCGCCGAGACGCAGAGCCTTCTGGGCCAATCTGCGGGGGGCCGACCATCTCCACACCGTTATCCTTGGGTCCCCAGCAGCAGGTGTAGATGTCAATGAAGTCACTGTTGTAGTTGAGGGATGGAGCCTCCGTGGAGTCCGTCACTATGCCGTCCAGCAGACGGATGCCTTTTGGGGCCATTTAAATTCAGTTTGTTACAATTTAACAGCAATACAATCCTGCTAAGTTTTATTGTACATTTTACTTAATTTGCATATATTCTTCACTTTAAAATTTGTAACAAATTTAGACCCTAGAAATAAGGTTAGGTGAATTAACAGTGTAATCAACTGCTTACTTTGAGCAAGTAAGTGCTGAGTAACAACAAAAACTAGCAGAATATGTGGCTCTCAGGACCAGTGGGAGACCGCTGATATAATGCATATTATCTGGTTGAATGGGCATCAGTACAGACACAGATCTGATTTTAACATAACTGAATAATATAGCATCATTTTTAAAAATGTAAATGCTGTTTTAAACACATTGTCAGGCATGGGTGCCATACCGAAGTGTAAATATTAATACCACAGAAAAAGAGATGGAATATAACTACAAAAAGCACCATTAAAAAGGTGGCAGCATGTCGGTTCAACATGTTCAATAAACCTCAAAGGTTCTTTCATTTACATTTTTTTTTTAAAGCACTGTCTGTGGACATCTGTAAATCCTGCCATTTTCATTATCAAAAAGCCAGGATTCTAACTGTGGTATATCTGGGACTGGGGAAAACATTTAAACAGGTGTTACTTTTCAAGTCTCATTTCTTACAAATTTATATGATTTTGGAGATGTGAAAAAGAATTTGTGAAAAATAATGTCAAATAAAAAAAACAAATGCAGGAAGGCCCTTTCCCCCCAGAAATTGAGTGCACAAACACAGGCACGTAAAAACCACAAACACAGGCACGTAAAAACCACAAACACAGGCACGTAAAAACCACAAACACAGGCACGTAAAAAACCACAAACACAGGCACGTAAAAAAAACACAATCACAGGCACGTAAAAAACCACAAACACAGGCACGTAAAAAAACACAATCACAGGCACGTAAAAAACCACAAACACAGGCATGTAAAAACCACAAACACAGGCACGTAAAAAAACACAATCACAGGCACGTAAAAAACCACAAACACAGGCACGTAAAAAACCACAATCACAGGCACGAAAAAAACCACAAACACAGGCACGAAAAAAACCACAAACACAGGCACGTAAAAAACCACAATCACAGGCACGTAAAAAACCACAAACACAGGCACGCAAAAAACTACAAACACAAACACAGGCACGTAAAAAACCACAAACACAGGCACGTAAAAATCCACAAACACAGGCACGTACAAAACCAACAGAACAAAGTATTAAACCCCCGTACTGTAAACCTTTTAAAAATGGTTTGTTTACATTTATCATACCAATCTACTTATTGCACTAATGAAAAACAGCTCACGGAACCTTTAAAATGTCAAATTTCATTTTCATGTTCAGTAATGTATGTCTGCCTCCTGTAACAGTGTTTTAGAATGATTGTATCCTGTGGCTGACAGAACTGTGACAGGTCTACAATAATAACTCATAATAGACATCCACAGCACCATCCCAACTGGTGTGAAATGGACACCGCTTCTTTGTCATGCTCTAGTGATATACTGTATATTTTAATGCAAAGTGATCTAAGGAAGGCATAAAGTGATTCCTCACTTAAATCACATAAACAATCCTGTGTATTCCATAAAATGAATCTGACAAGGCAAGCAAAACCTAATTTGTATTGCATCTTGTCACACCTAAACTTGTATTGTCTCTTGTCCCTTAATTTGATTTACACATTATTTATTTTATACAACAATTTAACAAACTTCTCTTTTTTAATACTTAATTCAACAACAGAGGGTTACTTAGTGTTCAACAACAGAGGGTTCCAAATGAGTTTTACATTAGCTATCCAGCTAACTGAGAACTGCTAAGACAGACAGACCTATCTGCTAAAGCATATTTGCAGCATTTGGCTAGCCACTGGCCTTGCTAACTGCCATAATTAACAAATTATAACAGCTTGTTTTGGCAGTTAACGATGAAATAAAATGTGGTGTAAGCGCTTTGTGACTCTGGCATATCTTACACGTTTATTGATCAATATGGAAGATTCTGCAAGATTCTATTCAAGAGGGCAAATTCTACAGAAGTTAAATTATGCACTATAACTGTGGAATTGCAGATTTCTGGAAGCTCTATCCTTTACTGTATATAATCAGCATACACACTCACCACCGATTCTGACGTTGAAGGTGATGCCGACTCCACAGAAGGAATCTTTGGCTTCCATTGCGAACTCACCTGCACACCTGGTACCATGACTGAGACACAATTGAACAGACATTGCCCAGAGCCACAGCCAAAATCACACCCACAGCCATTGACACCCATACACATCTACTTATCTAAATAATAGTCACCATATCTCCACAAATTCCATTTTGAGATTAAATACGTGACGTTGTTTTTTTTAAAAACAAATTACATCCCCGCCCCCAAAATCAATTAAATTCATTAACAGAAGGCAGAAGGTACAGAAGCAGTGACCACAGTAACAGCTTCCCTCTCATCCGCATCACACATTGTTCACTGAGGTCAAAGAGCCAATATAAATCCCCGTTAGGCACGCGACCACTTTCAGCTGGAGACACAGACAGTGTCATCTTGGTCTCTTCCCATGAGCCCTGGGAACACAGAAGTTCGCCAGCATGCCGCAAGTGTGTTAATTACCCGTTATCTTCATCCCGCAGTGGCATTTGATCACATGACAGCCCGTGGGCACCACGCAGGTCGAGACTGGCAAGAGCCTCCTGAAATCAGATCTCAATGCTTAAAGCTTAATGGAGGATGTGGCAAAGAAGAGACAATATGGCAATATGGTTTGGGAATGTAAGGGCAAGTGTGCAGGTTACATATAATAGTACAACAAATAAACAGCAATAACCACTCACAAAATTATTTTTCAGATCCATGTCCAAATGATCGATACCTATTACAGGGACAATGTTACCGGCAGTATTAACTGTTAGCTGAAAAGCTAGGTACTATCCAAAACACTGAGTGCTAGTTGTCCTAGGTAAAACATTAAACAATAACTGAGATATTTTTAGCAGAAACACAAAACAGCAACATTAAAACTGCTAAATATACTAAACTGGGTTCTCCCTCTCTCATTCTCTCTCTCTGACATTCAAATAAAATATGCTTTTCATGCCGTCGGGTGCGACATTCCCGCCGAGTATTCAAATGTGATCACGCACGCACAGGAACTTGCATGTCGAATGCGGAACAGCAAGTGCCTAAAATTAGGTTTGATATGTTATATTGTGGATATGCAGTATTACCGTGTCGGACGACATTGTTCTCTAGGCAGTCTTCTTTCTCCAAAATATGCTACCACTATTATCTTCTAAGAAAATTAAACATTCAATGTGCTCATAGGGCTACACCCCCAAGCAGACCAAAATCATGCAGCTTCTGTTTGGGGTTGTAGCTTCTTTTCGAATGGAACTCTGGGATTTGGAGTATGCAAACAAACTGTTGTGACCACCAGTGACCACAGATGGCGCCAAATCCACCAAAATGGAAAAATCACAGACATGGAGTAAATACGAAAACTAAAATATAAAAAAGAATGATAAAAAATACTAAATTTTTTTTAAATATGGACCCTAGACAGTTC
This sequence comes from Synaphobranchus kaupii, assembly GCA_029718625.1. Taxonomy (NCBI): domain Eukaryota; kingdom Metazoa; phylum Chordata; class Actinopteri; order Anguilliformes; family Synaphobranchidae; genus Synaphobranchus; species Synaphobranchus kaupii. Next base: position 47,675,266 of record CM056382.1, on the reverse strand, counting down.
GTTTTGATGTTAAAAACTGAAAATAACCTGTGCATCATTTACTTAAATTTTTGTGAATATCTGTGGAATAATGACATGTGTTTTCATATGTATAATGAATGTGAGATATGTATATAAGAACATATACTGTAAATATACATGTGTTATCTCTGACTCCAGCCACTCTCATGATAGTTTGGGACATGGTTTAAAATGAATGTATGCCATTCACTGAGTGTGCGCTCTGCACCCACAGTGAGTCACGTGGCCTTGTCTGACCCTGTGCGTACCCGTTGCCCCTCACATGCCTAGCCAGCTCCATTCCTCATTCATAAACCCCTCTGACTCTGGAATAAAGTTGCTTCACAAATCTAGTTACAAGAGATACCCAGTCTTATCCACGGAGACGAATGCACAGCAGTGGAAGTAGCCAGCGGACACAGGGAGATAAACTGCCACGGCATACAGAGAACACCGGCTGGAGGAGATCTTGGACAGAGCTGCAATATCGGCTGCAATATACAACCTCTGGAAACATAACGACTGTACAAGCTGTTTTTCTGGAGTTACGTGAAGCACATGTTCTGGCTTTAAACCGTGATGCCCCCATACCAGCCATTGTAAAGCTGTCTAGTTGTCAGAAACTTCCATGAATTTAAAAAATGACCTTCGTTGCACATCAATACTGTCTGGGCCAGTTGAAAACATACACTGAAATAATATTTTATAAGATCCCAGAAAGCGAATTATCACTTTAACAGGACGAGCCACCCAGCAGCCAAATGAAAACACTGAAGCAAAATGCAGGCAGGGAGACTCACTGTCACAATCAGCTGTAGCACTGCCCATGGAGGGTGGGGTTTGGTCGGGGGGCTTTTTACCCAGTATCAGTTATCAAATGAAGTCTGTGTGTGGCAGTTTTACATAATGCGTTACTCCACAACGCCCATGCAGCACAGCTGGTGCACTGCGGAGTGAGAAGTACATGCTTGCCTGTCAAAAACAAATAGCGTTATTTGACCACCTAGACTGACAGAGGCAGTTGCAGCAACGAGAAGGGCCTACAAATATGACTGGGCATTCCAAATTGGGAGAAAGAGAAAAATCAGGGACAAAAAAGAAAGGAATTTTCCGAAGGGAAATTTGGTTAAAACCGAGTTAAAAGAAGTTAACTGAGAAAGGCCTCCTCGCGCAGAGCCTTGTCAGCGCTGAGGGACGACAGGCTTATGCAGCCTCCCGTTCAGCCTGAGGATGCATTTACATTAAGTCCAAGAGAACCCAGGGGAGAGAGAGCGCGGAGGAGCTGGGATCAAATGAGCTATTGCTCCTTAGAGGACGCGGCCCGTGGGTCGTGGGCAGCCATAATGACAATAATGCTCTCTGTGTGCCGGTGACCATGGCGTCTCTCAGCAGGGCCGCAGCCAGTGACACACTCCGCACCTCCCCGCTGTTCCACCAAGAAGTGCCACTCTTCTGTGAAAGGCGGTGCACTAAAAACCCTCATTCGACTGTGCTCTAATGAACCCGCATTCGATTAAGGTGCCGACGGCCGAATTTCCTGTAGCCGAGCGTATGAAAGTCATTCTCAGCATCAGGGGGAAAAAAATAACTGTCACAAGAAGTGGCTGAATATGGCCAGGCGTGTGGCGCAGTTCGTAGGCCGATTCTCAAGCCATTCCCCTGCGCCACGGCACTTTCTCAGCTGTGGCTCCTTCTGTATCTGTCAGCTTTCTACTGGTCAGAACAAAAGCACAAAATACTAAAGGAGAGCAGGACTGTCCACTATCCTTGGAATGTCTGTCTTAACAAGTGTTTTAGTTTTGTAATGAGACTTAAAACAAGCTAATATTTTCTACTTTTGAGGGGAAAAAATATGATTTTAAGTTACTTTTTACTTACTTTTAACAGTTTTTATCTTATTCCATTGGCAAATCTTGAAATGAGTAAAAATATCTCACCCCCCTGGCAGATAGTTTGTTTTATTAAGTAAAAAAGTAACAGAAACAAGATTCTAAAGTCTAAATATGAGATTAAAATGCTTGTTAAGAGACCTAGGGCTCTATTTTAATAAACCAAACGCAATGGTGAACGCAAGAGTAATCGCTTGGCGGTATCGCTCTGAGGGCGTGTCGGCGAGAAATTTGGTAATTTCATGACGGCAATCTTGGCGCATCTGATGGCGGTATTGCTAAAAGGCTGGGTTTAAATGTCCAAGGTGTGTCTCTATGGTAGCCAATCAAATAGTTGTTCTCATGCTTTAAAAAAAAGCCAGTTGGAACGCAATCGCTCCATGCAATTTCATAATGAGCAACCCAAACGCACTGGACCGTCAACGACAAGAGCGATTTTCCGCACAGGAATCAGACATACTTGCAACAGAAGTACAGGCTAGGACTAGTAATTTATGGATCACAATCCACACCACCTCGTCTCCCAGAAGTTCGGAAGGCACGGGAGGAGGTGGCGAATGCATTAATTAGCCTACATGAGGTGATGTAGGCATAATTATGATTCAAACGGTAGGCTTATGATTCAACTGTGTCAATGTGTAATTTATATATTATAGGCCTACATGATCGCAAGTTTCTTGTAAGCTGTCCTGTTTTATTCTAGTAGTTTAAATTAAAATTAATTAATTAATAATAATTATAGGCTATTTGTTCATTAAATGGAAGTGTAATGTTGGCATCACCTATAGACACTACATAGAACTACATGACTAACAAGTTGCCAAATTGCCAGAGTCTATTGCGTTGCCGCTAAGAGGTGGTTCCAGCGGATCATAACGCAAAGGCTTTTCGTTGGTTCAAATTGTCACTGAGCCGAAAGTATTTTAGAACACGCCCCAGACAGCGCCACCCATTCCACTGCAGCGCAAGCGAAAGGATGTTATGTTGAGAATTTGTTGATCCTAGCGGTATTGCTGAGAAACGCCATAGCGCCAGTTTTAAGACGTTGATGCTGTCAACAAGCTTGCGTTTGACTATACCGTCCCCTTGCGCTGGTTTGAAAATAGAGCCCCTAGAATTATATTTTTCCTTTTTCCTTAAAAATTTCCTACCCAAACCTGGGGCTGTATGTATCTAATGCCCTCCCCAATCTGGAATGTCCAACTGTCTGCAACCGCAGCCGCGTTCCATATGCAAACCACCCCGCCATTTTGGGAGAGCTAGGACACCGAAACACGTGCCACCCAATGGCTGCTTCTATTAGCATCGCCGATCACAGCTAAGCTCGCACAGAGCAGTGGCGGAGGCAATCTATTCTGTCGTGGCGCCAAATGTAGCTTCTATTACACCAAATGTCCGGGCTTGCTTTGATGTAAACACACCTGTGCCCAGAAGAGTGAATGTTTTCACCAAATGTCTTTTTTTACCATTACATTTTCATTAACTTCATAATGACATCCTTTTGGACAACTGAAAGAGACGGTAAATTGTACGATGTGTCATCGATTTTCCAATTGGAACATCCAAAGAACGGCATACAACAGATCAGTCAGGACTACTAAGTGTGTCAAGCCAGGGTTACTACTTCTAACCATCTTTCCATCTTTTGGTTTGTAATTGCATTATTATTGCCAACATTAGCTAGCTAGCTAAAAACAGATGTAATGAAATAAGACTTTAAAAGCTGAAGGATGTTAGCTTCACAGCTATTGCGATAAAAACACTCAAGATAATTTTATCGTGGTGAATTTCCATTATTGGGATAATCATGAATATCATCACATGAGCATGAATAATCTCATGAGTGACTTGAAAAAGCTGTCTAGCTCACTAACGTACAGTCCTATTGATTTCCTGATTTATTTTGAATTGCCATTTGCCACAAGGGGTTTATGATTTATGATTGCCTTATTTAAGATTGTTTGATTGTTTTTTTGCATTCATTCTGCTGTCCTTGCTGTACCTCTGTCTGTGTGATCTGAAAACAAAACAAGTTATTAATTTACTGTGCATTTACAACACATAACTAATGAACCATGTGAATGCTTGGATATCAGGTTCTTTTTATTAATAGATTTTTTTCTCTCATTGTGATTACCTGCTGGGTGTTGGCTAGAGTCTGAATCTGTCCTTGTTTGTTTTTCACTAAAAAGGATGTTCACAAAAAAAGATATGTGTCCTATGATGCAATAAACCTATTTGTTTCTTACAACGTGTAAGGTAAAGTGATTCCAGTATGTTTTAGTGCCATTTTAAGAGTTTTAAGCATATTTGATGATTATCGGGATAATATCGTGAATCGCAATTATTTTGGCCAGGATAATCGTGACATGAAAATTTTCATATAGTCCCATACCTATTCACAGTTGAAATATGTTGTCGCAAATTTTCTTTGGCAAACATTAGCTTTACCTATCACATTTCTGCCTATTTATTGATAAACATTAACATTGATTCTTAGCATGATATCACTGATGTAGATATGTTTTTAAGTTGTCTGTAGCTCTATTCCAGATATTTGGTGTTTTGTTATGCAAATCTTCCTCTGATTTCCTGTGCCTTTGAACATGCTGAAATACTCTTGCACACAATAGTAGGCTTCTTGTGTTTAATGGCGGTTCACAAGGGTACTGTAGGTGCATAGGTGCATTAGCAGCTGTGAATGCACATTTTCAACAATGGGGAGTACCAAGTCAGCCAGTCAGTCATTCACTCACTGAATGTGGCCAATGTGCCAATGACTGTTCTCAGCCGGCCCCCAGGGTCCGGCAAAAGAAACAGATGAATATTTGGTTATACAATGCACTGCAAAAGCGTTAGGACAATGACACATTTTTTGTTGTTTTGGCTCAGTACTCCAGCACATTGGATTTGAAATGGAACAGTGGCTATGAGGTTAAAGTGCAGACTTTCAGCGTTAATTTGAGGGTTTTTACATCCATGTCGGGTGAACCGTTTGTAGCAATTGTAGCCATTTTTACACATAACCCCCCCCCCCCCCCCCATTTTAAGGGCACCAAAAGTAATTGGTCAAATTAACATTAACTTAAATAAAGTCATCATATTTAATATTTGGTTGCATATCCTTTCCATTACATGACCTCTTGATGTATCAAAAGACAACATCATCAAAAGATTCTTGATAGCTTATTTTCAGGTACTCTTACAAGCGATATGATAACCTCTCAGCATTTGAATGGATCTCTATGGGAATTGCGGGGTGGGTCTAGATTAAGCTGTAAATACACATGAATAGTATGGAACAACATGGTTAGCTAAATGGCTGTCAGTCATCAAGGGTCTGCGGTATCAAACAAGCCTCAAACCATCACTCTGCTGCCAGATATGCAGTAGATATAGATGGATCACTTTAAGGGTTATTTCTACTGACTCATTTTCCGATTGAACTCTATTATTGAACTTCTATAAATTTTCCTATTGAACTCTATTATTGTTATTAAACTTCCTATTGACGTTTTTTACCCAATTATAACCATTAACTTGTAATAAACACTATTCGATTATAATGACCGGTTGGCATACTTACCGGTCCATGATGCATCTGTTCTGTGACAACAGTGGCACTGCACCATCCACCAGCTTCAGCTTTTTAGCAAAGCCACAGTGTTTCTGATGCTAGTTGGAAAAGTCCTCTTTGCAAAAATGGTCACTACAAATATGTTTATTTTTTTGTGGTTATTGCAATATTGCAGTGTTCGTGGGCCTCCAGAAATGAAATCCATTTTTTTTTGTGGGTCTCTTAATTTTTGGGAAAGGAAAACAGTGTTTCCTTTTCTGTGCATCCAGGGAATGTGCAATGCTTCAGACCTTTTCCAGTGCAAAAGTGGCAAGACCATCATTAAATATTACAGGTTGAAAGGATTTCACAGGTCTTTGGGCCTTATTGATGTAAATCGAACCCAGCTAATCCCGGCCACTGAAAACGTGCCGTTTAGCCAATGGGGAAAGCAAGCTAATCTCGGCACAGGTCTTGCTTTTTTTTGTAAATATTTTAAATATTTTTGGCCCATTTGTGAATGCAAATTTAAGAAAGGGTGACAGTGCCACTCCTCGTAAAGATGAAATGGAAACTGACCATTAAATGGGGGTGCTGAGTCTTCTCCCTCGTGGGTGAATAAAAAACCCAGGAACCGAATTGGGCAAAACAAGGCAAGTGCAGTACTGGAAATGCTGGCTTTGAGAAACCAACCCCACACAGAAGCTGCACGTTCCTGTATGTGTGGCCAACACTGTCCAAGGTAAGGTCCTGCATGCCTTCCTGTCTTTCGGAAGCAACGGGAACAGCTGACGGTAATTAAACCGAAGGAACGACCCTCTCTGCTCCCACACCGCCCCTTATGGAATCACAAACATAATATTCACTTTGATTTTCACACCTATACTTCCAATAACCACAGTCCAATCTCTCTATAGCAATGCTCAGATGTGCAATACTTCACGTGTCCCTGGTGCTTCCACAAGGAAATCCTACATGAGACCTGTACTGCTGCCGCGATTCAGAGGTCACATCCGAGGCCTCGTTTATTCCGCTGATTGTATTCACAGCAAATCATGTTGACAAATTCATTTTGAAATCCATTAGTCTCACAATGTTGTTTAAACGATGCGCCCATTAATGTCCATTTCTTTAATATCCCTGATTCACATTCTAATACCCATCTGAGAAATCAGTTTATCCGAAACACCCACCTCACTGTGTGAAGGGAGGAAATTAGGACATTATTAACTAAAGTGTTCTGCTGTGTATCAGAGAGGGAGAGGGAGAGGGGAGGAGGGGGGAGGGAGAGAGGCAGGGAGAAGATAGAAAAAGGGAAAAAGAGGGAGAGATTTAGAGAAATTTGAAAACAAAAACAGAATATCAGTGATTTGCGTAGATAGGGATGATAATTCTCTATATCATTTATATAAATTATAAAATATATTCTCTGTATCTCTCTCATGTACACCCCCCACACACACACCCACACATACACACACAGACAGACAGACACGCACACATGCACACACAGCCCCTAGTCCTGCAGTTCCCCTGCTGTTACCTGCTGTGTGACTCATCGGTGTGCACCCAGACTCAGCTACGGGAGCGGCGGGTGCCCTATGGAGCCGTAGCTCCCCCACGGCGAGTGCACAGAGTGTGGAGAGACAGGACGCGGGAGGACTCGCTCCTGTGGCAGGGGACGGATCCTACTCCTCCTCCTCCTCCTCCTCTCCAGGCCCACCTCCGGTCCCGCTCTCTTCGATTGGCAATGAGCGCCGGGGTGGCAGTCTAGCGGTTGCCGGGGGTGGCAGTCTAGCGGTTGCCGGGGTGGGCCCGTGCCCGTTCCCTGGAACAACGCTCCGTTGGGGCCGTCCACACTCCCACGGTTCTGCTCATTTACGCGTTCGAACAACAATCAGCGCCTCCGTGCGCGCTGCGGGCCCGCTGCTTAACGGACACGGCGATGTGCGGACGCGGCCGTGTGTTTACACAGTAATTACGGCTCTCTTTCTGCGACACTGTCTGTAATTAAGGCTGCGGCGGCGGGGGGGGGGGGGGGTTGAGAGCAGCTGGCAGGAGACGAGAGGCCAGGGAACATCTGCGGGAGGCCATGCCACGCTGTGCCGAACACTCACGCCTGCAGGGGCGTCACAGGACACGCCCCTGGTCCTGTGGAGGGACCGTCGCCATGGCAACGCGGGACCAGCCTTGTCACCCGTCCTGGCCGAAAAAAGAAGCAATGCTCTGCCTCTTCTATAGTCAAAAAAAATTAAACAAATACCACACTTTCTTCCTTTAAAAAAAACAAACGGAAAGAGGTGTGCCTGCTTTGGAAGGACAGGAGAGAGAGAGAGAGAGAGAGAGAGAGTGAGAGAGATAGATAGATAGAGTGAGAGAGAGAGAGAGAGATAGAGAGAGAGAGAGATAGATAGATAGAGAGAGTGAGAGAGAGAGAGATAGAGAGAGAGAGAGAGAGATAGATAGATAGAGTGAGAGAGAGAGAGATAGATAGAGAGAGTGAGAGAGAGAGAGCGATAGATAGAGTGAGAGAGAGATAGAGAGAGAGAGAGAGAGAGAGAGAGAGAAAGAGAGAGTGAGAGAGAGAGAGAGAGAGAGAGGGAGAGAGGGAGAGAGAACTAAGAGTTCAGTAAGACCTTCAGTAACAAGAGGCAAACACGACTGTACTTAAATACAGGGCTGTTAAGAACAGCAGCAGGGGGCTAAGACCTGTACCATGGAGGAAGTGACCGCCTATGAAGCACTACGGTACTGGAACTGGAGGTACTAGGTCTATGAAACGGCACTCTTAAATAGTCTATTAATAAGAACTCTGTGGGCTACGGTCTATGAAGCAGCACTCCTGTGAGATACAGTCTATGAAGCAAAACTCTATGAAGTGTCATCAATAAAGTAGTACCCTGTACTGCACATATGATCCACATGAGTCAGAACTCTGTATTACAGATATGGTCCATGGAGCAGTACTCTTTGGGGCAGTGCTGTACAGTCAAAGCATGCTAGTCATGCACTGCACGCCCAGTGGCGTTTAATATAACAGACGTGAATTTCGAACACATATAAATAATCTTGACAAGTGGTATTATTATGTCATTTAATATACTTTAACTCTACAGTGATTTCATTCCATTCTTTCCCATTTGCTGCACTCTTGTGGTGCTCTGTCGCACGAATGCAGTTTCTGTCAAAATAAACCATGGTTTAATTGGGACTTGATTCAGCAAAAAATAGCTTATATATTTACTGTCAGACCATTAATGCTGTACAGCATGACCTACCTCTAAACCCACAGCTTGCCACTGTGTGCAATAGGGTCTGAACTATGAAAGAGTACTCGATATTAAACATACTGGGCCTCATGCAAAAAATGCTCATATGCACAAATTCGTTCTTATGTGGCAGGTAGAATGGTTTACACAGATTTATGGCATTCGCCATTTTTCTCTTTTTTTGGATTTACTTGTAGGTAAGAACAACATTTAAGAGTGGTCGCGACCTGTCATATGAGTTATGTACAATGGCCTGTTATTTGCCAAAGCAAATAGGCCTAAATGATATTCCAGCAAATGGGTTGTTTTAATTTTGATTATTTGAAAGAAAATACGAGTCTAAATTTATAAATTGCTCACCATAATCACATTACCTTGTTTTAAATGATGTGTTTTATTGTTAAAATTATATGATTGAAATATTAATTGAAGCCTATACATAAATGTATAGCAAGCACCCTGCATTTACCTTCCTCAATCGAAAACAATAGCCTACAACGCCATCAACGTCCAAGTTAATAGCCTAGATGCAAAATACAACTCGTCCTCGCCTGCTGCCTGGTCGAGGGGCGCACACAACCTGATATTATCAACCCAAAATACATTCTCGTTTCACTCCAGCCAGCGAATTACTAATTAGCCTATAACATCTTTTTTCCTTTCTTTTTTCCCCATACAATTCACTGGCTGAGGCCAGGCAAGCGCACAACATCTTATTGGTGCATGTGGGATGTGTCTTGAACGAAGACTTGTCGTATTGTTGACTTTTTTCCTCTATCCCTTTTTAGGCAAGATGCCAGTTTTATGAATGCATCTTCTGGGTATAGGGGGCAGGACAGCTGGCCCTAATGACATTTTGTTGGTGTTTAATTATGCTCATAGGGAATTCACGTAAATGCGCTTACATTTAAGAACAGGTGAATTTACTCTGGCTTGGAAGAACATTTCTGGAGGTTAAGAATGTGTGGTGAATCTGACATGAAGTCCTCATACGTTGGTTTATCCCAAGCTGCTGCACTAACTTGCCATATGCGCTTGTATAAACATGAAAACAGTTTATACACTCTGAAAAAGTACACAATTCAGAGCAGAGCAGTTCTTAAATTTTTTGCTGGATCTTGCCGAAACAGGATCTGGAACTTCTCAGTTTTAGACTGGCTGTGCTCCGGGAACGACTTGCATGGATCTAGCAACTTTTGAAGGGAAAGGAAGGAAAATGTATAAAAATCTGCAAATGCTTACACCACCCCCACACCCCTGCTTTTTTTTTTGGTGTTCCCGGACTTCTGTGACGCTTCAGTCGCACAGGAACTGTCTGTTCCGGCACCTTCTCATTGACACACGAAGCACTGGAGCAGAGGGAAGTTTCTCATGTGTTTAGATGTTGTGTGAAGGTGGGAGAACAGCACCATCTTCTGAAATGAATTTCCCAAGTAGAGAAACAGGGCTACTCGCATTTTACATCCTCAGCCACAAATGCAGTTCATTATTAACGAGAACGCCAGTTCGGAAGTTCAGAAAAAAATGTTTTTTTTTTGTAAAATCATTCACACTGTGATTAATCGTATAATATCATCTACAACATAAATTGAAAGTGTGCAAATTCTGCACGGCGTAAGTTGCGATTTAGCAGAAACACGAGTTATAACAATCAATCATAATACAGTGGGACCTTCATTTCTCCATCAGCTACCTAAAAACATTCATTTGTGTAATGCATGTCAACTTGTTTCATACTCCAATTCATGGAGCATTGTCGCAGAATCACAAGTACCACCAGCACAGAGACAACACTGCAGAAACACACTGAAAAGGTGAAGATTAAGTGTAGACAGCGACAGTAGTCCTTGGTGTCATTATGCATTAATGATTGGAGTCCATTGAACTCAACCAAACATCTCGTCTGTTCAATAATGTAGCAGCGAGCTGAAAGGAGGTCCCACCAGAACGCAAGTGCGTACAGCATATTTACACTCGGGCAAAGTGTGTCAGTGTCAAGCCTATTTACACACAGGGAAAGTGTGTTAGCCATCAATAATGCAACTAATGTGATTTTTCAGCTTCATCAAAATTCAAGCCATTCTTCAGATGTGCATAGTTCATTAGTGGAAGTAAACAGTCAAGCAAACACGTGACACAGTGCAGAACAGCAGGGTATAACGCAGAAAAGTTTCAGAGCTGTTCTCTGTGACCTGGAAAATGGAGATATACAAGATCCACAAGCAACTGAATGGGCACTGCAAAAAATGTCTTAATGAGTGTTTTAGTCTTGTAATGAGACTTAAAATCTCCTAAGAATATTTTTTCTCTCAAGCGAAAAATATTAGCTTCTTTTAAGATACTTTTTGCTTGACAAGTGAAATTATCTTACCCCGCTGGCATCTCTTGAAATGAGTAAAACTCGCAATCTTTTGTCTTGTTTAGCAAAAAAGTAACAGAAATAGGATTCTAAAGTCTAAATATAAGATGGAAGTGCTCGATAAGATTGACTCTCTGCAGATTATTGCAGTGGGGCAGGAAAACTAAACCAAAAAAAGGGAAATGTAGACATGGACAGGGTGTTTGTATAAACTACCTGCAGTCCAGTCCCTTGGACTCTAACACTGGCCCACTGTCCCTCAGTGTCAGTGTAGGTCGAGTTTTTGTTGTCCCTCAGTGTGAATGGGAGTGTATTTTGTGTGGGCCCTTGGTTTTCCATGGGGACTTGGTTTGTGTGGACTCTGCGCTTATAGGGCCAGGTTTGTGGAGCCAGTGGGTTTTGACGGCAGTCACGTCTGTGTGACTCTCGAGCATTGAGGAGGATGGGATTGTGTGGCCCCGTGGAACTTTCTGTAGGAGGGTTAATTGTGACCTTCTGACTGCTGTTGTCTCTACTTGTGACACTGACACATTTCGTAAAAGCAATTACACCACACAGATTATTCTAAATACCAGACGTATCTATAATCAAGTCACAGAAAATTGCTTAGATCGGTCTCAGACACGGCAACTGCAGAATTCCTCAGTCAACAAGCCTCAGGACACACGGCAACTACAGAATCTCTTAGGCCACACAGCCTAAGGACAGAGCACAACTGCAGAGCCAGTTTGGGGGTTGGGGGGGGGGTGTTCTTGTTGGGAACAGGGAGGTGAAATACAACATGACCTCCATCCTGGGTGATAACCCCCCAACCCCCCCCCCCCCCCCCCCCCCCCCCCCAACCCCCTTGACATGCATGGATGTCTACAGATATTGGAGAACTGCCCTGACAGCAGAAGTGTTTGCATACATAATCGCCATGTGTGATTTAGGACGCCATGTTAGCGGCAGGTCAACACCACTGTCACTGCAGAAGGGGGAAGTGCAGGTGATCCGGTGTACAGGTCACGGTCAGTGTCAATCCCTACACATTTACAAAGGGGGGGGGGGGGGGGGGGGGGTGGGTGGGTGGATTCATAGCCCTGGTGAGGTCATTAATTAACTCCATAAATGCCTAAATGCGCCCTCAATTGGAATCCAGAGTCCCTGTTCGGCTATCAGCAATCGGTAGACAGTATTGGTGAAGATGATAACATTGACCTGGTGGGTCTTCACTGGTGTGTCTGCACTGAGCTCCACTGTTTGATATTACAGAGAAGATCCAAGGAGAAAAAGATCAGTCTGCACTGTGCTCTAACAGACTGGAAGGCCGAAGTCTTAAGTCCGTACTAATTATGTTATAAGTATGAGTAAATAAGGACACGTTCATAAACACACACGGACGCAGACACAGCTGGGTGTCCCTGTTACAAATACAGAACACCACAGTGTGTTGTGCTTTATGGTATGTATTAGAAGTGGGTTCATTATAAGTTAGTTGGTCTTGATTTGTTTCAAGTAGTTTAAAATGTCACCTCCCATTAGTGGCTATAAATCATAGCAAGGGCGCATGGAGTTAGGGCTCTA